>OZ008356.1:1820213-2420213 GCA_963931975.1 Cataclysta lemnata
AATTGACTCTTTTGTTACTTCCATTATCTTAACAATGACAAAAGCTGTGGCTAAATTTAAAACCCTATCAAGTTACCTGTGAAATCGATAACAGCAAACTGAACTTTGTAATTAAAAACAACATTCACCAAAAAGTTCTCTGATCTCCAATCGTAGAGCCTGTTAAGTTAGAAATGAAATCTAAAATAATCCAATCATTTTCATTACTGGACTAGAAAATGTCTAATGAATAAAATTATTCATTAGACATTTTCATTAGAGATACAAATTTGCAAAAATTTATATCAGAATAATGAATGTGAGTAAATCATGAGACGGTGGGAGCTGCGCAATGGTCTCAAGTAATAATAGAAACACAATAGATAATGATTACATTGCCTTACTCACTCACACAAAGAGTCATTAAGTTGTTTTAAGCTTACGTGGTCACTTTCATCTTTAAATTGTGAATAAACGGGATTTATACCACGTACCCGGATTTTGTTATAATTCCGATATGTCATCCGTGACCATGGCGCATGTAACTGTGCCGAAATATCGGAATTATAACAAAATCCAGGTACGTGGTATAAATCCCGTTAATTCACAATTTAAAGTCATTAAGTTTTTTACTGAAATATTGTTTTTTAATACCAAGATAAACAATAAGTTGTTAGGATACTGTGTATAATCCGAATTCCCCGTGTAGGTACTATCCTTCCACTATTAACTGGTTGATGGGTAAAAAAAAAATATTAATTCAACCCCAACGTCTGCCAAAATTACAGCTTATCATATAGAATATACTACTTATTTTGCTTTAGACTTTTAGAGCGTACAAAGCCCTTTGACAGTCTGTAGCCAATCCCGAAAAGCTAAAAGCTCTTCTCTTAACCAGTATACATATAAGACGTTGACAAATTATCTCGATCTCAATGGAGCTCAGTATTTGTAGTGTAATTTTCTGAAGGATGCTAATGGCCCATTTTGTTCGAGTGATTAGAAAAAAAGTGAATAGATAAATATACACACGTACATAAGTAAAGAAATCACGCATATATATCCCCAAATGGGTAGACAGAAGTGAATGAACACCCACGTTTCAACAATTAGGTTAGATCATACATACATACATACATACATATTTTGTTTAAATAGTAGCGGGTCTACTGCTAGCATAAGAGAAACACTGCTGCCCATTATTCATTACTGTCTTTACCCATAGTCAGTCGCCTTGTACGACACCCGCGGGAGAGATGGATGTAGTGACAATTGTATTCTGCAATGGAGATGAAAGAAATAATGTTAATAATTATTAACAACGTTTAATCACTTTTGTGCCCGATAAATGGCGATAGGCTCGCCACCTATGACATGGGACCTAACATAATTGGCGAATCGTGAATGCTAGTACACCTCTGCCTACTGCTTAGGGGATATAGGTGTGATTTATGTATGTATGTGTATGTACGTTTTATCACTCAATCCCCAACAGCTGTAACTCATTTCGCCGACGCTAGAATCGGTTGTATTAATTACTTGATTACTTTCCTTATTGGATCACTCAGAATTATCAGAGCTGATTTGTTGCGTCGATTATTGTTGCAAATAAACGAGTAACAAATGTTTTGTATCAACGGGATCTTGGGGAAATTTCTCTTGAGATCTGTCATAGTGTATAAGTGGTCAGTAAGCAAATCGTAAAACGGGCCATTTATTAAACGCACGCCCATGTAGCCCATTAAATTTGGAGTAGTATGTCCTCTGTCTCCCCTTTCTTCTGTCATTCGTCATCTCCTCATCCAAACCCCTTACAATATTTATATCATACCTCACACAATCCATCCATATTTTCAGTTGTCTACATCTATTTCGACAGTTATCAACATTCATGTCCATAATTTTTTCATTCACATTCATGGCATCCCGTATCATGACATGTCTAATGAACATGCTAAATGTCTCCCTTTCAACTTTTCATTTACTAACGCTATAATATTATGACAAATATTATTTTACCATATTATACCCGGTAATATTTGTTGTCGATATCACAAAACTTGCAGAGTTTTTTCCCGTTCTTATCAGAATAAGGCCTCCTGGGGCTCCTGGTAGTTTACGAACAGATGCCGTAGCTTATCACGTTAAAATTAAATATTGAAACCTTTTAACTCTGACACACACATGTTACAAATGTTTATCGTATTTTTTTGATAATTCACGAGTATATATTGATACCTTAAAGGAATTAAGTACTTACATAAATCACGCCTATATCCCCAAAGGGGTAGGCAGAGGTGAATTAACACCTACGTTTCGCCAATTATGTTAGGTCCCATGTAATAGATTGCGAGCCTTTTAGGAATAAATTTTATTTTACATATTTCATACTGCACCCAAGTTGACTATGCCCCGTCGCCATCGAAGATTATCTAACTGGACTCCCCAGGGTAAATCTCGTAAATGAACACTCTCTTTGAGGTTTAGTAAAATTGCTCTCGAGCGTTTACTGCGGACCATTCTGGTTATTTCTTGGGCACCGGCCATGATGGATTCCATTTAAATAATTGGAACGTGTTTATCACTTATTTGTGCGGAAACGTTGCAGATTTTGGAGCCGAGTGAAGACTGAGAAAAATGCTGAAAGAAACGCTGATGATCAACGTCAGAGAAACTCGGAAAAAATTGTCATCATTATCTGCTCTGAGAAAATCCTAAAAGAAAAGCTGATGATAATGAGGCTGATGCAATGGGCCCTTGTGGTCCAAATAACTGGCGTGTTCCCGTTTGGCAAAATTGTATTGAACGATACAATGACATAATTATTATTGACAAATCAAACATACATTACATAAATCACGCCTATATCCCCGTGGTGAATTTAACACCCACTTAGTAAGACACCTGCAACAGGTGTCTTCATTTACGGTCTAATTTCATAAAAATCCTAAAAGAAAAACTGATGATCAATGTCACAGAAACTAGGAAAAATTTGTTGCTCATCTTCATCATTCATCATCATCATCATCATCAGCCCTTTAATGTCCCCACTGCTGGGGCACGGGCCTTCTATGGATGGGAGAATATAGGGAGATTGGGCCATAACCCACCACGCTGGCCCAGTGCGGGTTGGTGGGTACTAACGACTGCAGATGCAGCCGGGACCAACGGCTTAACGTGCCTTCCGAAGCACGGAGGAACTCGAGATAATAAATTTTTGGTCACACATCCAATACCGGCTTTTGCGAAATTGCTTAGTTTACGTAATGGCAGGCCAAGCGCGCTGTGCCACTGCGCTAGCGAGCTCCTCATCATCATTACCAGCCCTTAATTGTCCTCACTGCAGGGGCAAAAGCCTACCCTATAGATAGAAGAATATAGGGAGAATGGGCTTTAGTCCACCACGCTGGCCCAGTACGTATTGGTGGGTTATTACCACCACTATAGCTACACTACCAACCAGAACTACCAGAACTTGCTTAGTTTACGCAATCGCAGCTTAGCACGCTCGGCCTTGTATGTAGGTGCCAAATAGTAGAGGACACTGAAACGCATACTACAGGCATTTGACTATTTTTGAATACAGGGGAATAATAATTAATAGTAGATTATATACCAAGGGCGGTAAAACAAAGAATCTCTCAGATCGCAAGGAGCTAAAGGCGATGGCATTTAATATGCAATCGGAGGCTTTCTTTTTTACCACCCTAGTTAAGTTTTTATATAATGGATTTTCCGTACGCGTAGAGGGCGGAGAATGCCGCTTTATGGTCAGGTGTGACATAAACACAAATTATAACATGTTTTACGGCAGTAAAATAGCACTTAATAATATAGATATCTTGCAGTCACGAAATACGAAATTTCACTAGTCATAGTCATAGTCATAGTCATATCTTTATTCGCATAAAACATGGTATAAAAGGTGTTACAGGTAGATAATCCATTACGCTTTCAATTACTTCCGGAGTGCTTATGAATTTTATATATATGAAACCGTATTACATTACAAACGCGAGCCAGCTAATGAATACAGGTTGCTCCCAATTCGCGTTTTATTAAAATTTTATTTTGCGAACTATTTTTTTATTAATTTGATCACTGAGAATGCTTACTTACTTGAAGTAACATTCTAATTCTGACGACCGGTTCATCGGCTGGTCAGATCGCTGGCTATCGGTCAAGAGGTCCCGGGTTCAAATTCTGGTAGGGGAAAATCTTTGTGATGAACACAACCATTTTGTTCTCGGGTCATGGTTGTTTTGTTTATATTTATGTATTAATACATAAAATCCTGTTACATCCATAGTCTAAAGTGCTACTTACTTGGGGTAGATTCTAAGTGTAGGTTTCAGTGAATTAATGTATAGAAAATTGACGGCAAGGACCATTGTCGAGTGACTAACGAACGGAGAGTGATTGGGACGACAACATTCTATTCTAATTCTGACTTTTAAGACAACCCTGGGGTGAATCCGGCTAGCACACTCTAAGCATAGGCATTCCATTTAATACTATTTTAATAAAAGTTTTTGAAAACATGTCATACTTCAAATCAGATAGTAATCGCATATCACATTCACTTTACTTAACTGAAAACATTTTCCTGATCAAATGTGCCACACATTTCATTAAAAAAATGTGTCAATACACTCTGCATAATAATGTTTCGAACAGCCTGTATAACTGCTACGATATGAAATGAAAAGTGCGAATGAGTCATCTATCAGTCAAGTGGTGCGTAGTGAACTATGAAGAGTTTCGTAATAAATAATGAATGTGAAATGTGCTAAAAAGACCGCGACGAAACTAAATACATTTGACACTCTGCTCCCTGTCCATAAGATGTTGAAACCTTTCGCATTGACGGCGGTGTACCGTGAGAATGGGAGTCTTAAGTTGAGGTGGTACGGGTACAAATACTTGGCTATAGGTCTGTCCACTCTTGCTGCTACGTTGGCCTTTATTTTCAAAGTTGTGAACTATTTGTACATCAATGAAGTGTACATATTCCATTTCACAGACAACATCCAGATCACCTATTTACTAGCGTGTCTGCATTACGTTATAGACGTCACTTATGTCCACAGATACGGTAGAGAACTGTTTCTTAAATACATGCAATTGTTTGATCAGTTTGACGATTTGTTGGGTAACCCATACTTTTGTGTTATGAAGAAAAGAGTGAGAAAGTTGGCATTGTATCTCCTTTCGACTGCAATAATTATAAGCTTCATGGACAGTGTTAGCTGGTACCTCAATTACGGTTGGAGAATCCCAGTGTTATATTCAATAGATTACGTTTATTTTCTGCTTAACTTATTAATGGTTCTGGAGGCGTGTTCCCATGTGATTCAAGCGGAATATCGACTAAAAATTCTGGGAGACTACCTTCAATATTACTATTCTTCTGCTACCAAACTAGATGGGATGTTTCAAGACGTGATCAACGAAAGAAACTGGCTGTATCACACAAGCAACGAAAGCCGAAATAACTTTCTGGATTCTGTGCTGTATTCGCCACAAAATTATGAGGAAATAATTAAAGAATTCAACAGGTGCTACATGTTATTGTTGGAACAGAATAATTATGTTAATTGCACATTTGGAATTAGGGTAAGTTAAAGTGGTCACAGTAAAAGTATAGTGTGACAAATCTCCTGCGTTAAGTTTTTGCGAGTAAGCAAATAAATGTTCTAGATTGTATTATCCTTATAAATAATAATTGTTCCATGCCAACCTGGGAACGAAATAATAACGTTGAATGTGCCAGCCTTACTCACCTCAGAGGTGTCGTAATAGTTGACTATAAGGGAGATTGCCCAGTGGACACCAATAAGCACCTCGGGGCACCTAAATGATGGAGAGTGTTAGGTGTCGCAGTGTAAAACGGAACCTTCGACGGTCGCGGCCACTGACAGCCGGGCGGACATCATCTTTTCATCATTTGCGTGACTACTCCCGACCGGGCTACAAAGTTATCCATTTTAATACTAAACGACTTAAATTGTGGCGTTCTTTTGCAAAATATATACATTTTTAAAATACGAAAATAAAAAAGATCAGCCACTCGAGTTGACCAGCTGATGCAATCCCCAACAGAGAGTAAACCACCAGTAACATCATACTTAAAAGCGATGGTGTCAGGCGGATAGGTCGCTGTAAAACATAAGCCAAAACCAAAATTAATTAAATAAATAAAAAATAAAATAAATTGGAATAAATATTTATCCCAATCTCTCTTTCCGTTCATCGATCTCTCGACATGGTCCTTTCTGTCACCTGTCCATTGTGAAGGATGATATAAATCAAAAGGAAGTGGACGACTTTATGACCTCTGACCGATATGAATGGAAGAGGAAACATACTGCGCCGACCCCAGATAGACTATGAACAGGGTGCCTAGCCAAGTGGCAGAAGTTGCAACGTTTCGTTGGCCTATTCGCTAACTTTTTTTTTTTTGAACAGTTGAAAGTGTTCACCGAACTATTTACATAACCATTTCTCATTTCACAGGACAAGTGTCACAATAGCGTTATAGTAAAGTAGTGATGGATCAGTAAATAGTTCAGTGATTATCACTGTCAAGTGTCAAAAAAAGTTAGCGGATAGGCCTACAGTGCAAGAAGATGATGATGAATAAATAAGGAAAGCCGTTGAGTTAAATAAACTTCACGGTTTAGAGCTTGGACTGTCGATAATGGTAAATCTATATCTATTGTGATATCTAGGTGCAGTGTGTATGATTTACTCTGTTATCGACGTCTGGAATCGTGGCAGATCGCCAAATTGAGGGGGGACGGAGAAAATTAACTTCGTTTCGCTCTATCACTTCGCTGTTTGATATTATTATGCAGCTAACAGAAATTGTTATTTGTTTTGATCAACAAGGGTTTTAGTTTTTAACTGCCGCACTCAGACACGTCAAATAACTTTAATGAGTACTTAATGTCAAAAAATCTCAATTAAATCTAGACCATAGACCCGGCAAAAATAGAGACTAGTTTTGAATTTGAAATAAAACAACTTTTACGGATAAGACTCGCGTATAATTTGGTGTTTGGCATATTAATTATTTAACCCGACGTTTCGATCACTTTACAGTGGCCGTGGTCACGGGGGGGACCAAATTATACGCGAGTCTTATCCGTAAAAGTTGTTTTATTTCAAATGTGTAGTGCTCGTGCAAATATAAGAAAACATTATATAGTTTTGAATTGTCATTTTTTGACATTAAGTACTCATTAACGTTATTTGACGTCTCTGAATGCGGCAATTATTAGAGTTTTAAGATCTTTTTCTTCGTAATTCCATTTTCTTAATAAATTCGTCACATGGCTAGGTGTAATAATATTTCTTACTCTCACACTTATCATCTAGCCCAAAAGTAGCATAAGCACTTGTGTGATTCTAGATTCTAGATGACTGAAAAAGTTAATATGTAATAGTAGATATAATACATTTTTTATTTTACTTTTTTTATTAATAATACATAATTTGTTTCAGATAATTATAAATTTCTTCAATCTTCTCCTTGCTATGGTTAACGAAATCAACCTAACCATACGAATACTCTTTGGTCTCTTTGTAAGTTTTTTTTTATAATCACTGTGAAAGTATATCATTAAAAGATAACCAGCGGTCTTTAGAAAATATATATTTGGAGATGTAACAAATGTTTTAATATTTTACATAATTTTACATTGCACACTGACATCACATAGTCAACAACACATTGCTAGGAAACCAGTAATAAGGCTTTATGCCTTCACAATCACCAGGGGGCCTACCGCCTAACTCAATTGCTAAAGCAAAAGCTATAGTTTATGACGTCACGCTGTCATTTCGCACCAAATGTACTTAAACTATTAGCGATAGCTTTGAACGAATGATCACCGAATGATTTTGTATGAATTTGACACAAAATCCGTGCCACCTAAAAATTCAGGATGGCTGCTATAGCCGTAAGCAGTGCATTGCAATATAGCTATCATCAGCAATCGAGTTAGGCGGTAGGCCCCCTGGTATCTCTCATGGTCATTATCATTTGATTAAGTTCATCAATTTATCTCGAATTCAGCAAACATAATTAGCAAGATCCATAAATGCATTAACACAAGTATTTAAATAGTCGTCATCATCAATGACCTTTCGACAAGTTAAATTTTGACAGTTTCCGATGAAACAAACGCTCAATTCAGTATCAGTAACGTTCAGTATTCGCTAACTTTTTTTGACACTTGAGAGTGATAATTACTGAACAATTTAGTGATCCATTATTACTTTACTATAACGCTATTGTGACACTTGTCCTGTGAAAGCAGTAATGGAGTAAATAGTTCGGTGATTGTCACTTTCAACTGTCAAAAAAAGTTTGCGAATTACTGGAATCAAGTTTTACAAACTTTCTGACTAACGTTTCTAATACTTTCTCGAAATTATACTGCCCTATTATTTAAAAATAATGTTGAATTATGCGAAAATTTATATTTAAACCGTGTGGTGACGGCAGAACAATACAATTGTCACCACCCCTTATCTGTCCTGCGGGTGTCGTACAAGGCCTACTAAGAGTTAAAAAATTGACGAGGAATGGGCAGCAGCGTTCCTCTTAAATCGCTTAGCAATATACTGCGACTTTCGTGCCCGATAAATGGCAATAGGCTCGCTATCTATTACATTACATAGGACCATAGGCGAAACGTCGGTGTTAATTAACCTCTGCCTGCCCCTTATATAGCCGTGATTTATGTATGTATCTTGTGTGGCCGAGCGGTCAGGCACCTGCCCGGATAGCAGCGGACGCGGGTTCGATTCCCGCTCAAGATCATAATTTTTCGAAATTCTTTTTCTAACCCCAAAATCTTTGTACTCATTTTTCTAACATTTATATAATGTTAAAATTAAAATCGAATAGTTTATGTATGTATGTTATATTTAAACTTTTAATTTTCTTGCAGACTCACACCGAATTTTGGATCGTCTCAGTTCTCACAACCTCAGGGAGGGCAATTTTCAGTTTGGCAATAATCACCTGTCTTCTGCACCGCTGTGAGCAGACTTATAGTCAGTCGGAGAGGATTGTCAGCATTATCGATCACACCCTTACGGATAAGAAAATCGGTGAGTTTGCTTTGCTTCCTTGCTTATCGTAATTTCTATATTTTAACTCCCAACAAGTTTTCGATTGACGACTCTTAAGAGGAAACACTTTTTTCCATACAAAGCAAACGTCGTACTCTGTTTCCTCCCTGGATAGTGCCAGTAGAATAATATAATTATTAGCATGTCCCTATGTTATCCTTTTTTTCATAAATTAATTATTAAAAATGATATCAACGTTCAAAAACCTTAAAAAATGGCCTGAATTTCCGTTGTGTTTAAACATCCAGAAAACAAGTTTGACTAGATTATATAAAAAAATTAAAACACAGGAACACAGCTGAAGGCTTTTTTTTTAAATTGAAGAAAAAAAGTTCTTAAATCGGTCAAGTTTTGGAGGAAGAATCAGGTTACTACAAAACTCTGATTTTTTGTAAAATTTAATGCCATTCGCGCTCGGAGATGTATGGGGTTAGTAGTTGCGTTTCGATGTCGCGCGCTTGTGCAGCGTCTCGTTCAGTATACGTTCTCCGAGCGCGCGCGGCCCAACGGCGCTGTCGAAACGCGTAAACACGTAACGATAAAACCAGCCTTAGTAAGTTTACTGCAATTTTACGAGGTGTGAATTTTGATTTTAATTGTTCTAGCTGAAGAAGCGAGGGTCACTCTGGCCGACTTCCGGAGACTGGTGCTAACTAGGCCTATAATGTACCACGCGAACAACTTCTTCAAGCTCCGCTACTCGTTGCTGGTGTCAATGGTGTCCGCCATTATAACTTACACTATTATACTGTTGCAGAATTTGCCTTAGGCTGAATGATATAATAAGGGATCGGAAATTATTTCAGAGAGTATTTTAAATTTATCCTCATGGGTACTTATTCCACTGAAAATAAAATGCTATTTATTTATAGCCTTTAAGGTGCAAATCACCACTCTCCATCACTTGACTGTGTTTTGTCTGGGGATTTAGTGGCAGTTACAGCGGGGGATATTTTATTTCCCCCCGAGGAGATTTGTCCACGACTCGCGCTACGGAGGCTGGCGTGAGTCGGTGCTGGCACTTTCTACGTTACCTATTTCGCTCCCTTCTATGTGGTATGGTATGGTGCTAATAACGTATCAATCCAAAATGAGCCTAATGAGCGTTAACCTTTTTTCACCCCCAACACACCCAAACGGAGATGCACAGAGCGATGAGTTTTTGCCAACAGTTATTCTGCCGTACACGGGCCACTACACGCAATCGACCCGTCGTCGGAATTGAATAAAAACCAGTTTGTGTGTGTGACGTGATTCAGAACTGCGTAACAGGCCGTGTAGGAGGCTTGATTAAATTGTCCGCCTTTGTTCCGATTTCGAAAATGTGCTAACGGCTTTTTTTTGTGTGCGACTTTGACGGATGGATTCGGTAGGTAAAATATTAGAGTTGCGGAAAATATTAATTTTGCTGTTGTCTGTTTGGGTGTAGGTTGTTTGATGACATCTTTCTGGCACAGAAAAAATTACTAATAATGTATTCTACCTACACATACCCACTACAAAAATCACGCCTATGGAACCCCGAAAGGGTGAGCAACGGTGAATTAACACCCAAGTTTTGCCAATTATGTTAGTGTTTCATGTAATAGAGGCCTTCTATTGCCATCTTTCGAGCACGTAAATCGCAATAAAATAGATTGCTAGGTGCTCTTCCTTGTCCCTAGTGTACTGTTCTTATGACACTCACTACACTATAATAGTCACTCACTACACTATCACTATATTTATAGGGATAGTGCGGGCGCGCCGCACACTCGCCCGCTTCCTCAGCCCCCGATTCCTCGGAGCTCGCGCGCGGAATATAGACGGCGACCCAGACCACTGTGGGGCTGATTTCATGCCCGGGCCATGAGCTACCACTCGATGCCCGCAGTCCACTCTCAGGCGGAAGACCCGGATGATGATGATGATGATGATGACCCGGATGATGATGATCATGATGTTCCAGAATATTTCCCTAAAAGGCAAGTACGCTGCCCTACCACACAACAGTCAACCTGGATAAAGTCGAACTCTGTAGCCGATTTTTAAAATGGAATCTCCAAAGTTTATCTACTATTTTCATTCGTACAGAAATTGCTTCGAACGAATATCAATAGTTCCTCGTTGCATTTGTATCTGTGCGCAGTAAGTCGAGCTTTTATGAGAGCCACTAAGTTTGTTTAAGGCGCTACCTCGCGAATATTTAAGTTGTTTAATTCTCATTTCTCATCTCTATCATGCTGGCCGGGGAGCGAAAAAGTAACGTAGAATGGGCCAGCCCCAACTCACTCTTCCCAAAGGAGATGGTAGACCAGTAAGGACATTTGAATGGTGGAGGGAAAACCACCAACCACAGCATACCCAAGGAGGGTTGTTGTCGCGCAGGCGGCCCGGTGTAAAACCTAAGCCAAAACCTTTGAGCATTGTGGATTAGAATGTTGTCATCCCAATCACTCGCTCCGTTCATCGGTCTCTCGACATAGTCCTTTCCATCTCTTTTCTATACATTAATTCATCACTAGAGCCTTTCCGGTGTGATGAACCATAGGAATCAAATCCAAATGGATGGCTTTATGACGTCTGACCGACATTAGGTATTGGAATAGCAAACATACCTACTGCACTGCCCCCGATAAACTTAGAATAGGGCAGAAGAAGTTAAATTTAAGTAAAATGTACCCCTATCACCAGCCCTATCCGCACTGCTGGGGCACGGGCCTTCTCTATGGATGGAAGAAAATAGTGAGATTGGGCCATAACATACCACACCACGCTGGCCCAGTGCGAGTTGGTGGGTATCAATAACTGCAAATGCAACCGGGACGAACAGCTTAACATGCCTCCCGAAGCACGGAGGAGCTGGAGATAATAAATTTTTGGTCACCCATCTAACAAATAGTCTTAGCAACCATTGCTTAATTTATGCAATCGCAGGGCATCGCGCGATACCACTGCGCTAGCGAGCTCCTCTTATTTATATTTTTAATTTATATAATAAATATTTGTATGTTTAAATTTAAATAATGATGTATAAAAATGCTGTAATACAAAAAGGGGAATTAAGGTTAACCAAGACATCCTTTTACAATATTGCCTTAAAGTTCAGAATCAGTAAATGGTCTTTCTTTGTTCCCTTTGATAATTGTTTAAATAATCTCCTAACGCCCGCACAATAAAGATTATTATTAATGAATGCATAATCTTTTCAGTTTATCACGGCTCAATAAATGATGGCGTTGTATTCATTAAAATGTCATTAGCATCGGCACAAGAAATTATTAATTAGAAAAGTTTCAAGTCAACAGGCTCTGAATAGGATTCCAGTTTTCCAAACGAACAAATATCCATGTCGCAGTTCAAATTTCAATTCGGGCAACGCGCCTAGTTGCCGATTATTCGAATTAAACTTTAAATTCGAAACAATATTGTGTTGTTTTCTTGTTCGAGAGCTCAGCATAGTTCATTGAAGTAATTTATTGTTCGATGAAAGCACGTTTGGGACTTTTTAGAGGTAGACAGGCGTGATTTATGTAGATATGTTGTGTAGGTATTTTATTTAAGTACTTAATAAAATACGAATCAAAAGAAGTGAATTGCTACCTACGGTTATTTATGGCCGTGTGGTGACGGCAGGGTAGAATACAATTGTCACCACCCCAAACCTCTCCCGTGGGTGTCGTAGAAGGCGACTAAGGATAAATCAGTGATGAGGAATGGGCAGCAGCATTCCTCTTATACCTACCAACTAGCAAAGTACTGCGACTTTTGTGCCCGATAAATGGCAATAGGCTCGCCACCTATTACATGGGACCTAGCCTAATTGGCGAAGCGTGGGTGCTAGTTCACCTCTGCCTACCCCTTCGGGGATATTGGCGTGAATTATGTATGTATGTTTATTTATTGTGTGAAAACAGGAATGTTAGTGTACCTAACTAATAGACTAATCAGCATTAGTCGTACATAGAAAATGATATGCTTAACCCCTTTTACATCGGACCTAACCTAAATGGCGAAAAGTTGCTGATGATTCAGTGCCTACCCCTCGGGGATAAAGGCGTGATTTATGTATGTATAGAGAAGGCCTCTATCACCGCAATGGTGATGAAGATATTTTGTTTACGACGGTATGGACTCTAGTATGGAAACACGCAGTTATGTCAGTGTAAATTTAATATGTTGCTCAAAACCAATTAGGTACACCGACTGTGGGTACAAAACGAAAACACAAATACAATAAATATATCAAAACACTAAATCGATTAAAAGCATGTCATAAATCAAAATAAAAAAATGGCACCGATGAGCAGTCAATTTCCAGCAATCTTATTACAAAAGGCTAATTTAAAAGCAGTCACTTTGGTAATATGATGATTTCCCACCGCCACCGTAACACAGGTAGGTACCGAGGCACTTTTGTCGCAATGATTTATGAAGATAATGTTTTGGTGTTCCCGGGATCTTTGCACTTTGAACCATTCTTGCGATCATGACAATTGTGGGACACCCTTCGCGAATTCTGGAAAATAATAGCGCTTTTTATTGCCCTTTAAGGTGTCATTTGAAATAAATGAAGAGGGTAGTAATATTATTTTTCCAGCTTTTAACCTGCCCCGTAATAAGTAAACCGATTTCAATTGCTTTGGTCTACCCGTCTCTCTCACTCATTGAGAATAATAGCAAAGTGTGAGAGTGACGGGTATACCAAAGTAGGGTCTGGTGTTAAATGTTTGGAAGAAGATTTAGACTTGAAAATACTCGGTTTGCTTTATGTAAGTCCTTTTCGCGTGTAATGATTTGTAATGAGAATGTTATTCTTGAATTAAGTATAGGGCTTCCATGCTGGCCTGGGAGCGAAAAATTTACTAAGATTGTGCCAGCTCCGATACACCCTAGGAATGTAAAATTCGACTAAGGGAGATTGTCCGGTGTAGACCAATAAGCACCTTGGGGCACCCGATATAATGATGGAAACCACCAACAACAGCATACCCAAAGAGGGTTGGTGTCAGACAGGCGGCCGGCTGTAAAACCTAATCCAAAACCTTTAGCAGTATGGATTGGAATGTTGTCATCCCAATCATTCTCTGTATTCATAGGTTTCTCGATATTATGGCCCTTTCCGTCTCTTTTCTGTACATTTATTCACCACCTTCCGGTGTAATGGATATTATGAATATACCTACTTATCGTAATTATGAACTTTTCGACAATATATTTTGAGGAATCTATACCCTAGCTATTATATCAAGATCAAAAATATAAACAATGTTATGTCACTTTTGAAATAAGAGTGATTTTTTTAAAATTATACCATTCTGAATATTTTTTATTAACTACGTTAAACATTTTTATTTCTTTATTTTACATTAAAATACATCCAAATGGCTGGAGTACAGACCAACCTTCATTTTATGCTTCCAAATGTTTTTTCTGAAGCTCGATAATCCTAAGTCAGAGGGAATTTTCCAACAATCGCTCTTTTACGTTATATTAATACTTAATCAACGGCTGACAGACATATCTCGGCATCACAAAAGCGTTTTCCTTCAAGAGATATATTATTTCTCGCGCGCTAATTGATTTTCTCAAGGACTCATTATTTGAAGAGGCGTATAGGTATCTATCGGGACTGTGGATTCATTATGTCCCAGAAAATGTATTGATTATACATAGGAACCGAAATTACATCCGCCATTTGCTTAAGTATTATCAGAGGCTTTAATGACTTTCAATATTATCTGGCAACCAACAATGAAAGGAAGTGTATCTACTACCTACTATCTAGAAAGGAAGGTACAGAATGATATTATGCCGCGCAAATGACAGATGTAGGTATGTAAAAAACTTACAGCATTGCACATAAATACCTTCAGTGGGATGTAACACTTCAAGTTAGCTTGGATTATCCCTCCTCAAGCTTTAATTCCTCAGGTTCTACAGAAACATAACTCGGCCAAAGGAACTTATATTAGTTGCGGCCAGATGGGAGAAGTCATTTTAGAGGTAACTATTTTATGATTCTACAGCATGATGTTTCTGTGATTTCTTACAAGGTTATCTATAAGATTATTGCTTTTAGAGAGGAATTCACTAGACGGGCATGCCTGCAGACATGCCCGCAGGACCTCGCTTCTATAAGTCTGTGCGATGTTTGCCTAGTGTAGGACCGTCACAGTCAGTCTGGCCTATACAAACGAGGTCTGCGCGGGCAGCAATATAGGGAGATTGGGCCATTACCCACCACGCTGGTCCAGTGCGTGTTGGTGGGAGACAGTTATGGGTTTTTCTTATTAATTAGGTAGGTAAAAGACTAATGAAATGCACATCCACGTGAATAACTAAGTCGGCGGCTTTGTCACCGGCTATTCCAAAAGTTCGACATTCCGGATTCGTGACACGAACGAGGAAAAGGGCGGCGCATCGTCTAATGAATACATAATTGAAGTGCCGCTCGCTCCAACTATTTGTACGTGATTTGATAAGGGTGGCTATTTGGGCTTGTTTTTGTTTCGAAACCAGAACGGAAACCGAAGTATATCTAGATATGGCCTAATTCTCCCTTCGTACATTAGGGTCTCGTACTGAAATTTCCTGGGGGTTTCATTATCACATCATCACCAAACCTTTATTAAAGTGCCCACTGCTGTGGCTCGGGCCTTCCCTATGGATGGACCATAACCCACCACGCTGGCCCAGTGCGGGTTGGTTGGTATTACGACTGCAAATGCAACCGGGAACGGCTTAAACGTGCCTTCCGAAGCACGGAGGAACTCGACATAATACATTTTTGGACAGCCACCGGACCGGCCTTAGCGAAGTTTGCGTAGTTTACCTACGCAATCATTTTTAAATCGAGTTTATTAGAACGTCAAAATTGCATGTACACTACTTTAGTTAGTTAAATTAAATACAAATGTTATATTTATTAAAAAATTATTTTGTAACAATTAGCCATATTTGATGTATACAGAAGAGAGGGGTCTTTTCTAATACAGGTTTTATTTAACTTAAAAGAAGAAGCCCACACATTGTAATAATGAAGTGTAGTAACAATAAAGATTTCCTATTCTTCTTATTCTGTATCGCAGGCTAAGGGTGCTATCGACCTTCTCTCAGCTCTCCTCTGGGGGATTCATCTGTAACTCTGTAAGATATATACTTACACATTGTAGGGGATCCGTTGCCATACTATTTTGTTTAGTTTTTGACATGCTGACACGAAGAAAATTGAGGTTAGCAAAAATTCGAAAAATTATAGTGCGGTATCGAACCAGCGTCCGCTGTAGGCCTAGCACGGGACTTGGAAGCAGATGCCTATACAATTACATACCTACATACAATGATATTATATTTAATAATATCATTGCCTAAATAAATCACGCCTATATCCCCGCAGGGGTCACACGGCCCGTTAAACTCAAAAAGGCAGTACGTATTTGCAATAAAGTATTTATTACTCAAGAAGATTTCATAAACTATACCCAATATTTTAACTGATCCTTATAATAAGTGTCATGTGGGTATGCGAATTTAGCAATGGATGACCAAAGGTTTGACCTGGCGATCTCGTTCTTGTAGAATATAACAACGTAACTTGACAGCATGTAGCTGGTGAGGAGCATAAAAAACATTGCACCGCAAAAGTAGAATCTTGAGCGTTGTTTCATTTAACCATAAAATAATGTCAAAAATAATTATTAATATTCTTATGACAACTGTCGTTATTGTATCTTTTTTGAGGGAGAACCTTTGCCTTTGCCTAGGGCCTAGAAAAAAGTTCGCCTATGCGTTCGCCTATAAGTATTTATGGCTATGCCAAAGAGGATAGTATAGTATACTGCCGCCATAAATAAAAATGGTGTGTGTGGGCAAATTATTTGGCCCGTGGTACCCCCCGTTAATCATCAGATATAAAATGCAAAGAATCTGTATGCTTAGGACCTGTTTCACAATCGACAAGAAGTTCTGGGTAGCTTACTTGGCAGTTCAATTGAGATATATTTCATATTACAACTGTCAAATGATCTGCCTAGTAAGCTACCCAGAACTTACTTGTCGATTGTGAAACAGGCCCGTGACAGATAACCTATAATAAAGAAAAGTTTATGGCACAGAAGTTTTGAGAAGTCAAGATAATATAATTCGTTGGTCACCCATCCAATGATCGGCATTAACGAACATTGCTTAGTACGCAATCGCAGGGCGCTAAGCTAATTCGCCAACGAGCCCCCGCAACAACTATAAAATAAAACAAGAATAAACTTGTTATAATAATAATATATTTTGTAACGTAGAGGCCGCCAAAAATTGAACAACTAATTAACAATAAACTTAAATAATTAACACATTAAATGCGGGACTAAACATAAAGATCAGATACTATGTTACATTGTAATCGCAATAACCTTTGCTTTACAGTGAAAAAAAAAAGAAGAAAGCACAATTGTCGCACCTGTAATAACTAGAAATATAAGTGAAAGTTCTCCAAATTTCACTTGGTAAAAAAAACAGATTTTTTGTAATCTTGTGACCTTTTGATAAGGATTATTTGCGAGATAATAAATCTGAGAAAACACCAGTTACATTAAAAATTCTGATAGGTTTACATTGTTTTTATTATATTTTTTCGTGATATCAAAGATCCTTTAATAGTATAAGCTGTTTGTATTGATGAGATCTTCAAATGATTTTGAGGTTATTATGGTTTTACGAATAATCCTGTAAATATAATGAAATTGATGGGATGGCAATCGGTTAAAAAATACTACCAATTTTGATGGTAGTATTTTTCGTGGTGCTTAACATTAAGATAGGGCGACAACCAAGCTTACCGTTACAATAACCATGTGGCAGGGTGGTACAGTCAACATCACGTCAAATTACCACAAGATGTCAAATTTTCTCAATCGACTTTGTGCTTTACTACCATTAGATTTAGGTTGATTATCGATTGAAGAAATTTGACAGTTATGGGTAGTCTGAAGACCCATACAAATAAAAACCATTTTATTTCGTTAATAATAATTAACATAGTCGAGTTATTTGCTTAAGAAAGAACGTTCATTCAACTACACACACGAGATCGATTGCAATGAATGCGGGCCACGGAAAGATACCTGAAATAAAGCTGTAATTTTAAAAAAGAAAAATTGATCAGAATATGTACAAAAAATTATAGTATTGATGCGGTAATCGAACCCGCGGTTTCAGCAATCAAGGCATCTGCCTTGCCTATACCAACCTCAACATCGGTGAACAAACTTACTTGTTTGTAATGTTGGCTATCAGGGGGCCTACCGCCTAACTCCATTGCTAAAGCAAAAGCTATAGTTTATGATGTCATGCTTTCATTTCGCACGAAAAAATGATCACCGAATGATTTTGTATGAATTTGGCACAAAATCCGTACTGCCTAAAAATTCAAGATGGCTGCTATAGCCGTAAGCAGCGCATTGCTATATAGCTATCATCAGCAATCAAGTTAGGCGGTAGGCCCCCAGGTCTTGCGAGGTTGCTGGTATTTTACAATAATAATAATTAATTCTGTATAAGCAAATGTAAATAATTATTTTATTGACGTTTCGGTAAAAACTATGAAGATATATTTGCAATAATGGACCCTAAGGGTGCTTATAAACCAGAGCTGTACGAGGATGCTTTGCGAAGAATGTGTTTATAGAGAACCAATAGAATCACTCCATTTTCAAATAGAGTGATTATATTGGTTCTCCTCAAACACATCGCTACACCAATAGAATCAGTCTATTTGAAAATGGAGTGATTCTATTGGTTCCAACAATATTTCAGGTTAATTCACGTGACCCGTATTCATGCTTGTTGAATTTCCGGCAACTCTATTATGTAATTCAATTGGTGATCATGTAAATTTCAATACAAGCTAACTAGTACCCTATGAGAAAGTCTTTAGATTTCATATTTGTTCTTCAAATCTGCTATTTCCGTCTCCGAGACGTTTTCGGCAGTTTTGCAGTATTCTAGGAGGTTTGATATCTCTGAAATGAAGAGAATAATTATTATAATAATGTCTTATATATGTAGTAATGTCTTTCTGCATCCGTGTTGATATTATAATAACATCAATACGGATGTGCGGAATCATTGATTATAAATGTTATAATTTGTGTTTGACGTTGAGGACTTTATGGTATTCATCACCTCATCAATCGCCATCATGAACTCTGTTACTATTCGATTCGCGCACTCCCTAGGTGCGTTAAAATGTGTAACATACATACATAGGTACGTAAATCACGCCTATATCCCCAAGGCGGTAGACAGAGGTGAATCAACACCCACGTTTCGCCAAATAGGATAGGGCCCATGTAATAGATGGCAAGCCTTTGCCGTGTATCGGGCACCTAAAACTAAATGTACTGCACATTGCTAGGTGGCTTATGCCCGTTTTTACCATCAATCCCTAAACAGTTCCCTAAGTAGGTATCCATACATACATACATAAATCACGCCTATATCCCCGAAGGCAGAGGTAGGCAGAGGTGAACTAGCACCCACGTTTCGCCAAATATGTTAGGTCCCATGTAATAGGTGGCGAGCCTATTGCCATTTATCGGGCACAAAACTCGCAGTACTTTGCTGTTGTTAGGTGGTAAAAGAAGAATGCTGCTGCCCATTCATCATCATTGATTTATCCTTAGTCGCCTTGTACGACACCCACGGGAGAGATTAGGGGTGGTGACTTATACCTATTCTACTCTGCCGTCACCACACGGCACAGTAGTAAGTAGGTATCCCCTAAGCAAATGAGCCCCTAAACCACCCCTTTACTTAAATTCGTTTTCACCGTGCTAAGGTGCTTGTTAGGGACTACTTTGTTAGGTGACGTTTCTTTTTTGTTGCTAGTGTCGGTTCGTCATCGGTATTTTCCGAAAAAAGTATTTTGATGAATATTTTTGCATTTCACGAAAGTAAATTAAATTAGCCGTGTGGTGACGGCAGAGTAGAATACAATTGTCACCATCCCAAATCTCTCCCGTGGGTGTCGTACAAGGCGACTAAGGATAAATCAGTGATGAGGAATGGGCAGCAGCGTTCCTCTTATACTACCGTCCTGACAATGTACTGCGACTTTTGTGCCCGATAAATGGCAATAGGCTCGCCACCTATTACATGGGACTTAACATAATTGGCGAAACGCGGGTGAGAATTCACCTCTGCCTACCCCTTCGGGGATATGGGCGTGATTTATGTATGTATGTATGTAAATGAAATAAAACAAAAATTATAGCATAATTTATCGATAACTACATTCTATTCTACAACATAATGGCTAACAAAATAATTATTTATATAAGAGTGGCCAGTATCATTAACTCTTTTGCCTAAAAAAGTATCTGATATGACAATGACAGATGTTTGTTAGTTTGATAGTTGCTTTAAATTTAAAACTGTCACTTAACATTTAAGGGACTGGAAATCGGGCCCCTAACTTTTAGGAGTCCCTTCCGAGTTTAGGTGTCCACAAAGTGATGGTGAAAACGAAATGAATGTTAAGTGTCACCTAAAATGTCTCAGGTGACACCTAAAAGTTACTGGTTGATGGTGAAAACGGGCATTAGAACAACAAAATAAGCACTCACTCTCCTTATCCGCCGAGGAGAGAAACATAGCGAGCATTGTAGAATATAACGACGGCCGCCTTGGTCGAATGCTCAGATTGCTGGGTATTGGCCAAGAGGTCTCGGGTTCGAATCCTAGTAGGGGCAAACTTTGTGATGACCACAAATGTTTGTTTCCGAGTCATGGTTGTGTATATGTTTATGTAGTTATTTTCAACATTTATATACATAATTATATTCAAAATATGTCTGTCATCTAGTAGCCACAACACAAGTGCTTAGCAGTGGCGGAGCGTCCATATAACCCGATTCCCAACAGCCGTACCAAACGAGCGAGCATAAAAAATCATTACCATAATGCAAGTACATACATACATACATACGTCACGCCCTTCTCCCACAGGGATAGGCAGAGATCACTTCCTTCCACTTGCTACGATCCTTACATACTTCTTTCGCTTCATCCAATCTCATCAATCTCTTCATGCATGCCCGTCGGTTTCGGGTACTCTTGACCTGGCCCTTTTTCAATAGACTTTCAATTTGATTATGAAAGATCCGCCTAGGCCTTCCCCTTGCCATTTCTCCATTCACTTTCGCCATGTAAATCCTTTTTGTCATTCTCCTTTCATCCATTCTTTCGACGTGACCAAACCATGCGAGCATCCCTTTCTCAATCCTTGTCATTACATCTTCTTTCAAACCACACCTTTCTCTTATCACACTGTTATACAATCGGTCGCTCAGCCTTACTCCAGCCATGCTCCTCAACGCTCTCATTTCTACTGCATTTATTCTACTTTCATGCTTCTTCTCCCATACCCAACTTTCGCTTCCATACATTAATGTCGGAACCAGCACTCCGTTATGAACAGCCATACGAGCCTTTCTGGACACGCTTTGGCTGTTCATAAAAGTGTGCAAAGCCCCGTTTACCATATTCCCAGCTTTCACCCGCTTTTCAATATCACTATCACACTTTCCATCTCTCGTAAATACAGATCCTAAATATACAAACTCTTTCACTTGTTCAACATTCATTCATAATGCAAGTACAATACCATTTTATAAACAAATAAAAAAAATCCACCAATAAAATCTTATCATAACAGTATTAAACGCGCGCGAAACAATATGCAACACAGGTACATACAATTCGCTCCCGCTCTCTAGATTCCTTCAACTAACTCGCTAAATATCGAGTTATGGACGCCTGCTATACAGCACGCACACAGACAAGCGTAGTCTTGTCAGGCGCACGCAACGAGAAATAGTACCTAAAGATTGCCTACAAGCCGGCATCAAGCCGGCATTTCGGCAGCCTACGCGCTTATGCATCGATACACTACGACTCACGCACACATTAGTAATAAACTACCACGAAAACAAGTCCGTCAAAAGTAAATATTTTAGATCTTATTACAATAGCCATAAAAGCGGAATTTCACTGCACTGAACTGCACTCAATATCGCGGTCGGCGCCGCTCCAACAAGCCGATCCGGAGCGGGTTAAATCGTCCTTCCCTTTTTAACACGGCTTTTGTTTGTATAATGATCTCTCTTTCTGGCCTTGCTGAGAAATACTGTCATGCCCACAGACGCGAGCGAGGTTATTCTGTTTTGAAATTTGCTTGCACTCACATAAACTTAACGTAATTAATTAGTTTTATTGTATTTTTAGCAGTAATTCAGTGAAATAGTAAAATTTAACTAACCTGTGTTGTTGTTTTAAAGGTGTATTGTGATTTTGTGAATTGTGTAGTGTAGCTCTGCAGGGATTTAATTGGTATGTTTTAGTTTTTAAATAATTTTGGTTTATTCTCTCTCGGCACAATAATGGCCGCTTTGATGCACATAGATTGTCCGATTTCTTGCTAAGTGAAGGAAAGCAGTTTACAAAGTTGTCCTTTGAAAATAAAAAATATGTCATACAGTTAGGTCGAGCTCGTCCAAATATGTCAATAGATTACAAGCGTAAAGACGGTTTTTTCAAGCATTTCCACAGGCAACTTTATGATAAATATAGTTGGCTTACAGGCAGTTGTTTAATAAATAAAATGTTTTGTTTTCCGTGTCTTTTGTTTTCTGATTCTAGTAGCGTTTGGAATCGAACGGGATTTTCTGATGTTAATAATTTATCAAACTTTGCTAAAAAACATGTTCAAAGTGAGAAACATATGCATAGTTGTGTAGCGTTGCATGAATTTGGAAATAGTAGAATAGAAAACTATTTAAACAATAATTTTGACGCTCATAATCGCAAAGTCGAGCGTAATCGTATTCTGTTAAAACGTTTCATAGACACAGTTGTTCTCTTAGGTGAACAAGAATTAGCGTTTCGCGGGCACGACGAAAGTGTAAATTCGGATAATCGTGGTAATTATACTGAAACATTATTATATTTGAGTAATTATGACTCCGTATTAGAATTGCCGTGTGGTGACGGCAGAGTAGAATACAATTGTCACCACCCCAAATCTCTCCCGTGGGTGTCGTACAAGGCGACTAAGGATAAATCAGTGATGAAGAATGGGCAGCAGCGTTCCTCTTATACCATCTAGCTATGTACCTACTGCGACTTTTGTGCTCGATAAATGGCAATAGGCTCGCCACCTATTATTACATGGGACCTAACATAACTGGCGAAACGTGGGTGCTAGTTCAACTCTGCCTACCCCTTCGGGGATATAGGCGTGATTTATGTATGTATGTATTAGAATCTCACTTTGAAAAATGTTACAATGTGTACAAATTACGAGCTTTAAAGTAAGTTTCTGCGAGTACCCATTTTTTGTGGGTCCTAATTTTTACTGTGGCTTGCCTAACTTTTTTTTTCACGCCACGCCACTGGTGCTTAGGCTACTTACTTTGGGCTAGATGATTGGTGTGAGTGTAAAAATATATATACGAGGGCGAGTCAATAAGTCCGTGACTTTTTGAATTTTTTGAACCTCTTTTTGAACCTCGACAAATTATATTTTTTGGAAGGGATAAAAAAATCGGAGAAGCGTTGGACAAAGTGTATAGAGCTCAAGGGAGACTACGTTGCAATATAAAATGATTTATTTATCAAAAAATCTGTGTTTTATTCCTAAATTTTTATACGAGGGCGATACATAACCCTATTAATTATGTGCGGTCTGAGAGAGGCTGACGTCACAATACCGCATTCCCGGGCAACATACACAGGTACTCACTCTCCTTATCCGCCGCGGAGAGGAACATGGCGAGCGCAGAGAAGCGCTTCACCCCGCACATGGCCCGCAGGTACGCCGCCACAGAGGTGCGCTTGAACTTGTCGCGGCGGTCGTGTAGCACGGACAGCACGCCCGAGAGCACGTCGCTCTCTAGCGCGTTCGCGAATATGGAGGGGATTTTTGAGGGCTCTATGATCTGGAATTAAATAGTAGATTTTCCATCAAGTGCACAAAACGAATCGATAAAAATGGTTTTGTGGACGAGTTAGAAACTCTGCTTTTCACTTCGATTGCGAGCAAATAAAACAGTAGTTTATCATAACATCTCTTAAAATTCAAACTAAAATTAGTACAGTCTTGAATACTGAAGGAAATGGTTTTTCCCATTGATATCAGGCTTGGGCTGCAGACCTATACAGCCAAGTATTAAATTGATTTTGAAATAATAATTTTCTTAAATTAATTTATTAACCTACCGTACAAATAAATTTAAGTAAATAATAAAATAACAAATTCTATCTCTGAATTTCTTATTGTGTTTGGCTCATTTTCTTTGCCTTAATACAGACACATTTATGAGTAGATAGGTTAATACTCTAGAGCACAAAATTCGATTTTGTGCAGCCTATATCCTGCATAAATAAGCACTTTCAGAGCATGAGAAATGAAAAAGAGCATTTTTTGGCGATCATAACCTACAATATCAAGTCATATTGAGCAAAAGGTGTCAGGCAGGCGGCCGGCTGTAAAGCCTATGTCAAAACCTGGAGCAGTATGGATTGGAATGTTGTCCAATTCCAATCACTCTCTCCGTTCATCGGTCTCTCGACTAGGTCCGTTCCGTTTCTATACATTCATTCATCACTAGCATCTTTACGGTGAGATGGATGATATGAATCAAAAGGGAGGGGATGTCTTGATGACGTCTGACCGATATGAATGGAAGAGAAAACATACTGCGCTGACCCAGATAGACTGGGAACAGGGCAGTGAGAAGAAAATTGAGCAAAAATGCACTTATGATTGACTCATCTATTACCACTGATTCAAACAGACATACATACATACATAAATCACGCCTATATCCCCAAAGGCAATAGGCAGAGGTTAATTAACACGAACTTTTCGCCAATTAAGTTAGGCTTCATGTAATAGGTGGCGAACCTATTGCCATTTAAAGGGCAGATTAATCGCAGTACATTTATATTGATAGGTTGTATAAGAGGAACGCTGCTACCCATTCTTCATCACTGAATTATCCGTAGTTGCCTTGTACGACACCCACGGGAGAGATGGGGGTGGTGACTATTATATTCTGCTCTGCCGTCACCACAGCAACACGACACATCATAAATACGTGCAGATAATATAGCTATAAAGCCAGAATAAGTCTGGTCCCGACTGCATGGTGAAGACCCCGGTCAGTATTATGGAAGCCGATTTCTACCGCTTTGATCTACCCGTCACTCTCACACTTGGCTATTATTCTCAATGAGTGAGAGAGACAGGTAGACACAGTAGTAACATTTTTCCTGACCTAACAATTAGTAAAAAAAATTGTTATAACACATACATACATAAATCACGCCTATATCCCTGAAGGGATAGGCAGAGGTGAACCAGCACCCGCGTTTCGCCAATTATGTAAGGTCCCATGTGGCGAGCCTATTGCCATTTATCGGGCACAGAAGTCGCAGTAGGTACATTGCTAGGTGGTATAAGAGGAACGCTGCTGCCCATTCCCCGTCACTTATTTAACCTTAGTCGCCTTGTACGACACCCACGGGAGAGATTTCGGGTGGTGACAATTGTATTCTACTCTGCCGTCACCACACGGCATTGTTATAACACCATAGTATTTATATATTGGATATTATTTATATATTCATAAACACAAAAATTACAAATATTGTCATCAAAATGGCTTAAATGCCAAGACACGCCCACTGTTGAGCATAGACCTCCCAAGTCTGGGGCTACTCGCATTCAGTCATATCCAGTGACCTTTACCAGATTTCGACATATTTCTTTTGTAACTACAGTTTCAGAATAAATTTGTCTACTTACGCTTAAATAGTGACTTCTGGCATCCGTTTCTCCCTCCAATCTCTTCCACTCCGTCATAAACTGCACACTGCTTACGGGAGCTACCAATCGTTCAATGCAATCTTTCTCATTCACCTTTGAATCGGTTATGAGCTTTATCGATTCAGGACTAGCACTATTCATATCTCCTTTGGCATTTGTGTTGTTGAGTATTTGTTTGGCACCTGTTCAAATTAAAATACATTTATTCCGTTGAATTGTGAAAATATGAAATATTTAGAAATTCATTCCAGTTATGTAAGCTGCCGAGATAAAATTATTGCAATTTTACTCTAGCAAAGAAAGACTTAATAATGGACTAGAGAATATGAGAGAGAGAGAGAGAGAGAGAGAGATTTGATTATGGCCTATTTATTGTGACATGATTTTTCATGTCGCATGAATTTTTATGTTTTGGCTGTGTCTGTTGAATTCTTTTGCCTCGTCAACGACCGAAAACAAATTTTTACGGGAGGGGAAACCACTGTCATCCACGACACAAGCCGACCTCTTCTCGAGATCGATTGTCGATCCATACGATGGATAATTAAAATCTTTATTTTCATAGGCCATCTGCCTTAATTTTATAATAGAACTATGTGTGGTTCTTTGTGAGACAACAGAAGAAACAATTGGGGTATGCCGCACTTTCTTTGGACGGATTTTGTTTGGACGCACTTTATGCCGCACTTTACGCACTTTATGCCGCACTTTGTTTAGACGCACTTTCTATCGCCTTTATGCATTTTGGACCCACTTTATAATGCAAATTTAAAAGCCGTAGTCTTCTTCGCATTTTTCTTCGCCTTTCTTCTTTGCCTATTTTTCTGGACTGCAAGCCTTTTTCACCTTGCTAAACGTTGGGAGCACCGAGGAGAGGGAAGGAGGTAAACCCTGCACCCTACACCCTTAAGCCATACACACACACCGGCAGCAGGTATGCAGAACCCTTTCTAAAGTCTCATCTCAACTATCTAAATTCTTAACAAGTCAAATTAAAATTAATTTATATAACATAAATGCAATCTCTTTCAAAATTTAGGCAATTATTAGAATATTAACTTAATCCTATTTGTACAGCCCCAGTGTGCCCTTAAGGCCAGCTTAACATTAATTTACAACTTTGTTTTTATAACCAAATACACGCACAACAAAGTAACCGTTGTTTTCTTTGTGTACAAGCCCCCCTTATGATTAAATTTCTAATTCTTTCCCAAGTAGCAATCCGTGTGCAATTTTGTAGGTGAGTCTGGCGCCCGAATATACCTTTTTTTTCTACATTTATTTATATATTTTTGACTCATCTCAACCTTAAAATTCAAAATTTAAACTTTATTTATTTATGACACTTTGTCACCCCTCTTTTTTATTAACATAAAAATAATATTTTTTATTTTACATTACATTTGGCACCTTGAAACAGGGACTTGAATAATAACTAGCTTTCTTTGTTTGTTGCTTTGTTGTGTGGATTACATTTTTATATGAAAGATATTGCATTTTGTTTTTCTATAACTTTTCAACAAAACAATTGTTTGTTTTTATAATTAATTCTATTTGAATTATATAATTTGTGCGGCATACTACCAAATAAAAGTTCTTGTTGTTGAATTTATTTACCCCATATTTATGTGTAAAAGAATAACTTTCATTTTTATGTGTTTTTGTATATTTATACATATATAGGCAATTTAACCTATATACTTTGTTTTTATACAACATTTATTGTATTTTGACATTACGGTTTACATATTTTAGGTGTAAAGAAGCTATTAATTTATATTTCAATAATTCTACCAAACACTTAGGGATTTTTATTGACTTTTTCTTGTAAACTTAAAACAATTTTCTTTGTTATAGTTTTGAGGTTGTTTTACCAAACTTAATATTAAGATATTTTTGTTGGCAGTATAAACTTAGAATTTTTAGCTAATAATATACTTATATAATTTAAATATTAACTTTAAAATATTCATCTATATGAATGGTTGAATAAATAATTTGTTTTATATTACAAATTTAACATTTGTTATAATATTTTATTTCAGTTAGGTAATTTTAAGTACATTGTGAAAAGATGTTGCATTTGTTTGCTTTGCAAATTAATAGTATTACATTCAAACATTAAGATTTCCGCTTACCACTATTCATTTAATTTGAATTGATATTGAAATAGCGTTATCACATTATCATATTATTAAAATTTTGTCATTATGGACATGGATAAACCTGCTTCTGCTGGACCATCACACAAAGTTTCTATTGCTACTGACACTACTGACTTAATTCCGCCTGTATTTCCGCGTGAATTGGAATCGCAATTAATTACAATGTCTGAAGAGCCTCCTCGCTTTGATCATACTCATAACGTTGCACAGTCTTCTTTGCTGGATTCTTGCTTGCCTGGTGGATCACAATTGCCTAATGATTTATTTGTTCGTAGTTCTGCTAAACATGGTTATTTTAAGCGTCCTGATTTTTCTAAGAGTAAAATATCGTTTGACGGTAAGTCTTGTGTTAGGGAATTTATTTCAAATGTAGAAGAATATATAATTTCAAGGGAAATTGATGAATACTTTGTTTTGACTTCTTTTTCAGAATTTCTTACTGGTTTGGCCAAAAAATGGTATCGTGTTGTTCGTTCTCGTGTTAAGTCGTGGTTTGAAATTATATTAGCTTTGTTTTCACATTTTGATAAACTTGATTTTGGTTAGTATCACACGTTTGGTAGGGATTTAATTTTTTATGCTTCTTTACATTGTTTTAGTAATTCTTTTGATAATTTATCGCAGATCGTTCTGGTTTTGCAAAATCACTTTCTTCACTTGAAGAAATTTTCAAGAAAGTTGTTCTTTCTTTATTTAAAGCATTACATAATGCTTCTATATAATAGGGGTCGACTTGTCACTTCTTTTGACGTTACGTATTTTGGAGACAAATTTTTCTTTGTCTAATGCTACATACTCATTATTTTTTGAGAAAATTTCAAATAGTATTTTTTACTAATATTTTTATAAAAATACTACTGGTAGATACCATATTAAAGATATTCTTAAAGTTGGATAATTATTTTTGAATTTGTTTTTTTGTTTTTGTAATTGGAGTTATTTATGACCTATGAAAGAGATGAATGCAGGAAAATGGTCTTTGAATGAGGATGAATGAAAATGAATGAAAGATGGTAATTCCATATACGAATAACAATACAAAAATTTGTTCATTTAGTTTCATTAAAAATATATTACAGTAATTTAAAAGTAAAATTAGTTTTTCAAAATATTATAAATACATATTTTCTAATATCACGGAAGTTATGTTTTAGCTTGGTTATAAACTGAATTAGTCTCCAAACAACATTTTGAATTAACATCAAAAGATTTTAATTATTTTATATTTATTGTTACATATTATTATATATTATTGTAACACCTCGTTTTGTGCAAATTATTTTGTACAAATTTGCTTTTGTCTTTTTATAGACATCTTTTTTTGTCCTTTTGTAGACATAAATATTTTTCTTTGTCTTTGTTATTTACTCGGATTTGACACTTTAATACTCGAGTATAAATAAATACCGGATTTTTCCATTTTTTACTTTTTTCCTCAGGTTTTGTCTGGTGGTTCTTTTTGTATGGTCCCGAATTGTTGGATTCATACACCTTTTTTTTCCACATCATGTATGGAAGGTTGGTGGTGTTGTTCCAGCCATGATTGTGTTGTTTTAATGTGGTGATCCCGAATTGTTGGATCATTCACATTTCTTTTCCACATCATGTATGGAAGGTTGGTGGTGTTATTCCAGCCATGATTGTGTTGTTTTTGTTGTGTGTTCCCGAATTGTTGGAACCCACATACATTTTCTTTTTCTTCCACATCATGTATGGAAGGTTGGTAGGGTTGTTCCAGCCATGATTGTGTTGTTTTTTACTTTGTGTACCCAAATTGTTGGTCACCATACACATCATGTTCGGAAAGTTGGTGGAGTTATGCCGACCATGATAGTGCTTACTAGAGTCTGATAAACTGTTTGTTTTCAGATCTCACATTTAAAAAAAAAGACGAGTAGAGAGGAAGAGTCAGCGACGAGGGTGTCCAACTGATCTCCAAAAATTAAGGATAGTTTTGTTTCGGTAGGGTAGTTTATGAGTCAGCGACTAGGGTGTCCAACTGATCTCCCAACTTTAGGATAGTACTAGTCAGTGACTAGGGTGTCCAACTGATCTCCATAAACAGGATTTTTAGGATTTTTTTTGTTATTGTCCTTTTTTGTTTCGTTTCTTGGGTTTTGAAACCAAGGTTCATTACGAACTTGGGTTCGGGTTTATTTACTTTTCTTGAACTGATGTTCACAATATTTTGTTGTGTAGGTATTTGTTTTGTTTTTATCAGCCTCGCTTCTCGATGCTTTTCTTGGGGAAGGGTGAAATGTGACATGATTTTTCATGTCGCATGAATTTTTATGTTTTGGCTGTGTCTGTTGAATTCTTTTGCCTCGTCAACGACCGAAAACAAATTTTTACGGGAGGGGAAACCACTGTCATCCACGACACAAGCCGACCTCTTCTCGAGATCGATTGTCGATCCATACGATGGATAATTAAAATCTTTATTTTCATAGGCCATCTGCCTTAATTTTATAATAGAACTATGTGTGGTTCTTTGTGAGACAACAGAAGAAACAATTGGGGTATGCCGCACTTTCTTTGGACGGATTTTGTTTGGACGCACTTTATGCCGCACTTTACGCACTTTATGCCGCACTTTGTTTAGACGCACTTTCTATCGCCTTTATGCATTTTGGACCCACTTTATAATGCAAATTTAAAAGCCGTAGTCTTCTTCGCATTTTTCTTCGCCTTTCTTCTTTGCCTATTTTTCTGGACTGCAAGCCTTTTTCACCTTGCTAAACGTTGGGAGCACCGAGGAGAGGGAAGGAGGTAAACCCTGCACCCTACACCCTTAAGCCATACACACACACCGGCAGCAGGTATGCAGAACCCTTTCTAAAGTCTCATCTCAACTATCTAAATTCTTAACAAGTCAAATTAAAATTAATTTATATAACATAAATGCAATCTCTTTCAAAATTTAGGCAATTATTAGAATATTAACTTAATCCTATTTGTACAGCCCCAGTGTGCCCTTAAGGCCAGCTTAACATTAATTTACAACTTTGTTTTTATAACCAAATACACGCACAACAAAGTAACCGTTGTTTTCTTTGTGTACAAGCCCCCCTTATGATTAAATTTCTAATTCTTTCCCAAGTAGCAATCCGTGTGCAATTTTGTAGGTGAGTCTGGCGCCCGAATATACCTTTTTTTTCTACATTTATTTATATATTTTTGACTCATCTCAACCTTAAAATTCAAAATTTAAACTCTTTAATTTTCTGTTACATTTGACATCCTTATAATTAACCTTCAAAAACATTATTTTTAATTTTTTATTACATTATAATGATATTGAATGATGCGAAAGAAGTTGAAGCATTGTGGAAGAAAGAAGTGATTGTGTTATTATGAGAATACCCTTCATGAATAAACAAGAGGGATGTACATTACGTAATAAAATATCTAATAGTGTTTCCCCTACAGTTTAGTTCTACTGAAAAATTACTAGCACCTAAACCTTTGCTTGTGAAATACATAATATAACACCCCTATTTATCCCCGAAAGCTACCACCTCTTCGGAGATAAATAGGGGCTATATTGCAAAAGAAAGAAGTATGTTTAGTCCTATGTAATAAGGGTGAGCCTATTGCCATCTATCAAGCACGTAAATAGCAGTATATTGCTAGATAGTTACTTCCTCATTCCTTCTTCATAATTGTGTTAGGCAAAAATATTTTCTTATTTTAATAAAAACAATATTTCGTGACTTCGTGACATACCGTTGTTTTTGACTTGCGTTCCGATAATTTTATTAGCATCATTGTTGTTAGAGTCACCGTGGTCATTTTCCTCCAATTCAATTATCTTGAGGCGAGTAGAGGGTTTTTGAGGCACAATGCCCAGTTCTATCTCCTGAATAGCGATGCGTTTTAGGGGTCTCTGAAATTAGAAAATCATATTAATTAATCATTTGTCAACTCTCTAATATCTACAGGTACACTTTGAAATAATAATAATATGTGGCCTTAATTCATCATGTAAGTCCAGTGTATATAGGTGGGTATTAACAATAACAACTGCATATGCACCCAAGACCAAAACATCCCATCCAAAGTACAAAAGAATTGTAATTTTGGTCTATTTGATGTGGGTGTTGTACAAGAAACAATCGGCGATCTACCAAAATTGGTGAAATATGCTTGATAATACACATCTCCCTATCCCTTTGGTGATAAGATTTATGAATGTATGTATGTAAAATTGTCGCTGTCTGTATAAGGGTATAAAGCACCTCACAATGACCCAATTATGAGGCCCCGATTACAGAAACACTACCCCAAGTTTGAGTCCTGCTTAACATTTAAGTTGTAGTAAAATGGATGTTTTTCCACACTAATTCTGACAGGTTTTGTCCACTTAGCTTAATATGCAGTGCTCAAAATTTGAGATGCGTTTCTGTATTGGGGGGTAAATGCTAAAAAGGTCCAGCTAAACTAATCTAAGGGCCGGTATTTCAATATTACCTTATCTTAATGCTTAAGTTAAGTCCTACATTTAAGCTAAGTTTCACTTTTGAACGACAGTACCGTATTTCAATGCGGATCTTCCTCACCTTAACTAATCTAAGATTAATTGCAATATTGCAACATAACAAACAAAATAAGTCATTTGTCTATGATTTTAGTTGTCATTTGGTGACATAGACTGATACATGACACATGCAAGTGTATTAAATACTCTTTGGACACATGTGCAAACTATTTATCTCTATTGCACTGAGAGTGTTTGGCGCGTTTCGTGGTGTCAGTCAGATTTTTTTTCAATAATTATAAAATTGGTTCAGAGTGGATTTTGTGCAGTGAAAGTGGTGTTATTTTGATGCACAAGCATCCGTGTTGATGTGCAATTATGCAGAATCATTGAAAACAAGTCTTATGATGTGTTTGATGTTGTGGTGAAGATCACTATAAAAAGTGGTTTTATCCATTTCATCAGTCACCATCATGAACTCTGTTAACATTCAATTCGCGCCAAGCACTCTCTAGATACGTTAAAATGTGTGACACCCATATTTTAACGTAAAATTCATTTCATTTATACATTTCACCCACTCATTATTTCATAAGACTACAGATAAAATATACACTAAAGACTTGGCTGTATGGGCTAGAAGGCTCTTTGGCTTCCCTAAAATATGGAGAGAATTAAAATAAAAACTCTATTGCAGTGAAGTTGGCGCATCGCTTTTTATCCATTCTAAAACGATTCTAAACAAAAAATAATTTATAATACCTAGCAGCAAGACAAATTCTCGGCATTGACATTGACTTTTTTTTAATAAAAGTTCTTTTAATCGGCGCTCTGGCTTGGGTACTTGTACTATAGAGGTGTGTATCCTTGGTTTTAGCCCTCTTTCTAAAATGTTACTATAAAATATATAAAAAACAAATTGGTACATAACACAAACTAAAAATGCTGTTTAGGATGGTATTTTATTAATTCGCGTACTTATCTACATAGGTACAATATTATCTCAACTAGCCATAATTTCCTAACCAGCGTGTTGCTTTTTGTGGGTCAAAAATAAATTATCATGAAGCAACTTTTCTAAAGTAACCAGATAACAATCCTGGATCAGAACTTAAGCGACAGAAATCCTCCGCTTAGATTAAGGCTAGTTAAGGTGGAGTTTAAGTGCCGTTTAATTTTAATCCTACTTTGAAATACACATAGGTCGTACTTATTATAAATCCAGGATCAATTCAAGATAAGTTGCTATTGAAATACCGGCCCTAAGGGAATGAAACGTTACCTTGGATCTCATATGCGGTGGTTTCTTCACAGGTTTTATGACAGTTACCGACTCCCCAACACCATCTTTCCATTTATCCTCGGGAACAGGCAGCTTTACTGGGTCGTCGACTATTTCAACAATCTTTGGTTGCACATTGGGCTTTGATGTCACATTGAAGGGTTTGTTTTCCATTGTTGGTGTGGAACACGGAGAGGACTTCGATTTAGTCTGGAAAATGATTGATTTTACATGTTAATAGCAGCCAAAGACCGTTAGTAAGGTAATGGTAAAACTTTTTTACCTTAGCCATGTCGTTTAGACAGAGAAGAAAAAAGTCAACACAATAGGCATGTTGACTAATTTTGAAAAACTACCCCATGTTTTTCTTACGTGTCTACTTTACCCAAAATAAATTATATTTTTGTAAAAACTTTCGATTTTGATAGAAAAAACATGTTTTGAATTATGCAATTTAAAATTTCCGCCAAAACGCCAAAATAGCAATGGCAACTGTGTGACGTCACTATACTGTAAAAAGGCCAGTTTCTATATTAAACTAGATAATTTGATTGGCAAATAAAATGTCAAAATGAACTGTATAATGACGTCACGCGGCGTTTAAGCAAATATGGCGGATTGCTAAGTTTTGTACTTTTATTTTTATAAAATAAATATCAATCACAAGTATAATCTGATAACAAGTGACTATTAAAGAATCTCCTTATTCTAAATTATTATTATAAATCATTATATCAGTGATTCTTCGTTAGTGTCATCATCCCTATTATAACATTAGACTAGATACAACCAAGAAGCTGATTGGAAGCAGATTTTCAGAAATTTTAGCATAACATTAAAATATCAACATTTACTCTTGCATCAAATAATAAGCAGTGTGTAGTTCTTGGGCTGCCAAATTTAAGTAGCATATAGAAAAACCTTGGTGTAAGGCATCTTAGGCATTGTCCTAATAGAACGCGATTGCGCGTTCATCGCGCGAGTAAGCGATGCGACCATCGCGTGTACGCGTACAAACGTTTGACTCCGCGCCGTGCGATAGTCAGTTAGGACACCTATTCGAGTCTAATAGGTTTGATCGCGCGTTCGTACAAGTAAAATTCGCGCGAATCTGCGATGATCGTGCAATCGCGTTCTATTAGGACGATGTCTAAGGTGCAGTGGTATAGTCTTTTGTGTTAAATAAAAGTTAAATACATTATTTTCAATGCCGTGTGGTGACGGCAGAGCAGAATACAATTGTCACCACCCCCATCTCTCCCGTGGGTGCCGTACAAGGCGATTAAGGGTAAAGACAGCACTAAATATTGGGCAGCATTATTTCTCTCATACCACCTAGCAATATAAATTTGTACTGCGATTTATGTGCCCGATATATGGCAATAGGCTCGCCACCTGTTACATGGGACCGAACATAATTGGCGAAGGGTGGGTGTTAATTCACCTCTGCCTACCCCTTCGGGGATATAGGCGTGATTTATTTATTTATTTTTCAAGAGAAACTCAATGTTTACTTACTCCTTTAGTTCCCATTCTAGCCTTGATTGCATCCAGCTGTTTCTTGGCCTCATTGTTATGCGGTTCCAGTTTCAAAACTTCATGGAGATCCTGTGACGCTCCACGTAGTGAGCCAAGGCGCTCCCTCGCAGTGGCTCTACGCTGCAGAGCCTTAACGTAGGTGGGGTCTATTTGTAATGCTTCCGTGCAATCCTTTTCTGCTTGATGAAGGCTGTATTGACAAACATTTAGCATGAGCACTTTTAAATTCTACAAAGACGCAAATATATTTATTTCTAATTTTTCCATTACTCCATCAGGTTTTAGAGCCCGCCACCTGTCTGACACCAACCTTTTTATGAAAGCTGTTGTTGAGGTTATAATACTTAAAATATATAAAATACATTAATTTTAAGTTATACATACCTGTCCTTTTTTAAATAACACAATCCTCTATTAGCATAATAAATAGCATCATCTTTCACTAGTTCAATTGCTCTTGAATAACATGATATTGCTTCATCCCATTTCTTCTCTTTAACATAGTTATTTCCCTAGAAACATGAGACAGTTTGTTAATATAACTTTTTTTATAGCTAGGTCTGACTACCTCCAAAAATTAATTAAGATTCACAAATATTCCACCACAACTGTATATAAAAATGAATAGAAAATTGAAAGGGAGAATGGGTATAACCCACCATACTGGCCCAGTGCAGGTTGTGTATTAATAACTGCAGATGTAGCCAGTTAAAGTGCGTACTGAAATACGGAGGAACAAGATAATATTTTTTGTGAACACATATGTAATGGCTCCTTTTCAATATCAAGTTTTATAACTAGACTACTGGTTATTTTTTCATGATTAATTTGATGAATCTTTTAGTATTAATTAGAACAAGCACCAGAGGCTTTCTAATTATCTTATTGATATTATAGCTGAAAACAGGCATAAGCAGGCATAAATTTATTTTTCATCTATTACAAATTGTCATAATTTACTCTGTTTTATACAATTGAATCAATCCTAACATTCAGAAGCACATTTCTCCCAAAAATGACTTACCCTTTCCTTCTCGTACTGTGCCTCTTCCCTTAATTTCTCCAGCTTGGCTTTCGAACTCTTCTTGCTGTCCAATGAAACTGGACCCATGTCAGCCATGTCTATTTCCTCGCATGCTTTATCCTATCAATGAAAATAAATTAACATTTTTTATATTATTACTATAAAATCTGCAGGCAGCACATTTGTTTAGTTTATTTAATTAAAAATCATCCTTTTGCAAGCCATTTAATTTGGTAGTTTATAATTAAAAGAATATGACATTTTACAATAAATACACAGATTTACCTATTCTGAGAATTAAAATTTTACTTTACGATTACTTTTATAGCTACTAACATAAAATGAGGATATATGGGTGTTAATTTACCTCACCTTTCTGGAATAAATAGGTGTGATTTTTATATGTTAATTTATTATATAAGTTATGTCAGTAATCAGATCTATGGTTGTCTCTTTTTTAAGCTAACATATTCACTTTCGATCTTACACTGTGATACAAGATGTATATTTTGTTTACTACAAGTAAACTTGCTCACTGTTGTAAATAGCATGAACTGTAGTATTATTAAAAAAAACATCTACTTACAGCATCAAAATTGTCCCAGGACTTGTAGTCGAATGAAGAGATCCTGTTTTGAGGAGTTTTCTTAGTTGAAGTTACAGGTTTATCTTTTCTCAGCTTGCTCCGAACTGGTGGTAGATCCTAACCTCGAAAGATTACAATACGGTTAATACACGCGGCCTTATGTATTTTTAACAAATTCAACGATCAATACTAAGCCCGATACATCAAAACTAAACAACTGTGACTTCGCTACGACAATACCAAATAGTGAACGTTGTATTCTAAGAAAAATGTTAAAAAAAGCTTCAAACATTGGACACGGATAGCTTAATGATGTAAACTAATATACACATTCATTAATATGAGTGTAAATGCATTAAACCTGCTCAAAGGCACCGTTGAGAGCTGCTTCTTTTCTTTTCATTTCAGTCTCCCAGGTTTGCAGGTCTGTCAAATATGTTTGGAAGGTTTTAACATTGTCCCGCACTTGCTTTTGCACTTCGAAAGCCTTGTCCATTATTAAATTAAGCAGGTAGCAACGATTTAATTAATCAAACAAAGGAATTGTTTTACCTGTTGGATCGATACGACTTTTTGAGGTTGTCAATCGACTCTGGCTGGTGGCTGAGCAAATGTCAAACATTTTTTCACGTTGTCATGGCGCCGTCTTCAGTGTTGCTACAACTACAGTCATGATTAATGTGGGTAAAAAAAATTAAGCATTATTATTTTAATATTAATACTTTGTACAAATTGAATAGTATACATAAAAGTATTTGGCATACACATTTTAATTTATTATAATTTAATAACCTAATAAAACTACAACAGGTCGAGAGATAAATCTAGAATAATGTTTAACATCGACAATAGATGGCGTTGCTGGCGTACAATACTTTTTTGAATTTTATTAAATCTCAAGTTTAGTATTGCTCACTTAAACGCCTAATTAAAAAAATATTACAATAGTTATTTGTTGTACGTGAGTGCAAAGTTGTTTTTTAACCGCGTGCTCAATTTTGATGACCGAGCTAGCGAAGGATTCTAAAATTGAATCACGAGCGTAGCGAGTGATTCAAAAATTAGAATCCTGAGCGATAGCGAGGGAATCAAAAGAGCACAAGGTGAAAAATCTTTGCACTCGAGTGCAACACGTAACTTTTCATCCCCCCCAACGAGGAAATTGCAAAATCCAAAAAAAAACAATCACAGCTGTTTCTGTTTTCACCCAGAAACTTCCACAACACCCTCCCATTAACCCAAACACACTCTCAACACCCACCCAGAAACACCCACAACATTCACACCCGCAATACACACCCATTCACCCAGAAACACCCATTCACCCAGAAACACCCACAAAACACCCATTCACCCAGAAACACCCACAAAATGTCCAATCACCCAGACACACCCACAAAACACCCATTCACCCAGAAACACCCAAAAATCACCCATTCATCCAGAAACACCCACAAAATATCTAATCACCCAGACACACCCACAACATCCATTCCGACAACCACAACTTCCACCCAGTCACGCCCACAATACTCACCCATCCATTCAGACAAACCCACAAAACACCCATTCACCTAGACACACCCACAAAAAACCCATTCACCTAGACACACCCACAAAACACCCATTCACCCAGACACCTCCAACACCCAGCCATCCACCCGGCCACACCCGCAAAATTTATCCTGACACCTGTAAGTACCTAATAAAAATTACCGTCCCTAATGGAGTTCCGAGACGGTCAATCAGCTTGAGTCAAGCACGTTGATTTTCTGTATATTTTTGTTCCGTTGCTGGCGTAAACAAATCAAACAAACCTAAAAAACTTTTAAATGCTTGACTCAAACATCAAGCAAGCATTGTAGACGATCAAAATGCTTAAAGCAAGATTGACGCCAAGCTGATTGACCGTCACGGAACTCCTAAGTTTTAACAAATTTATGACGTGAAAAGAAAATGGCGCGCGCAAAGCAAATTACAAAAAAAGTACACCAAGAAGGTTCCGAGTCTGAGTTTTTAACAAATTAAAATAGGTTGCATGATAATTTCGGCACCATGGAGGTAAAAATAAATAGGTATAATGATGTTTTGAATTCACAAACTCATTGCACACGATGTTCTAAATTCAAATTTACTTTAACCTCTAGAGGATAAAAACGGCTTTTGCACTCAGATATCAAAGAGCAAAAACGCTTTTTCCGAGATGGTGGGATGAAAAAACATTTTGTTTATGTAAATTTTGTACACGTCAATAATAATAATTATTATTTAGCTTCGAGCTAAATGATTTCATGGAGTTGTTGAGTGCTAGACTTTCGTGACTGGAAGTTTTTGGAAGGCTTACATTGAACCTGCATGATAGAAGTGATTGGGGTTTCAAAATTAAATAGAATTATTTCAATTATTATAGGTACTTGAAATTAAATAATTAAAAAAATTAAATTAAAACAACAATTAAAATGAATCTACGTAGTACCTACTATGTTTTGTCAAAATTATTAAACCTACATTTTAATAAGAATTATGTAGGTAAATAAATTAGGAGCAATAATAATTTTTTTACACAGTCGTGAAGATAAAGGAAATGTAAATATTTAACGTTCTTCTATAGCTACATAATTATCTCTATTTACAATCACAATAAAAAAAAACATTCTAATTTAACAAGACCCAGTTTCTGTCACATTCAAGGAGATCTTCAGTAGCGTCCAACGATGTAGTTTAATCGATCACGATTATCGATTTATTGACCTCAATAAAGCTCAAGTGATGATAGCTGGGCGGATTGTAGGTTTATTCATAATGAATAGTATTGTTATTGCTTTGTTTTTATTAGAGATAAACTAAGTCCAAGTCCATGCAGTTACATTACAACAGGTTAAGTGAGTCATATTCAAACTATGAAACATACAAACGTAGGTAAGGTATTACCTACTTACTTCATGCATTTTACACAAATCCGCATACATGCTGCTGAAGGAGTACTTACCCCTGTCGTCATAGAGAGCCTGGGAGTACGCTAGAATCGAAGCATCGAAGATTGATGAATCATTTATTCATTAAATGAATTTAAAATACAAATAATAAGATTCCTAGAGTCCTAGAGAACTGAGCTGGCGTTACGCAGAGTCTGATACTAATAAGCGAAGAAAGTAGTATAGTGCTTAAAGATAGAAGTAGGTACATACATACATAAATCACGCCTATATTCCCGGAGGGGAAGGGAGCGGTGAATTAAACACCCACTTTTCGCCAATTAAGTTAGGTCTCGTGGAATATGTGGCGATGGCGAGCCTACTTGCCATCTATCAGGCACATAAAATCGCAGTATATTGCTAGGTGCTATAAAAGGAACGCTGCTGACCAGTACTCATCGATGTCTTTACTCTTAGTCGCCCTGTACGACACCCTCGGGAGAGATAGGGGTGGTGACAATTATTATTGTATTCTGCTATGCCGTCACCATACGACACTAACCCCTGAATACAGAAACGCTATTTATTTTGAGCATTGCTTATAAAGTTATGTGGACAATACCTGTCAAAATTTGTATGGAAAAACGTCAATTTTGACAATACTTAAATGTTAAGTAGGACTCAAACTTTGAGTAGCGTTTCTGTTTTCGGGGGTAAGCATAACTAGCGCTACTCCATCTCTTCTCTCACCGTTCTTCGCTTTCTGCATTCTATTTTCCTATCTTCAGGACACGGTCCCTAAGAGTGAGTTTCAAAAGGCACACGTATGCACCAAAATGCAGTATCCTTACTGCATTCAACAGAAAGTAAACACCTGTCAATTATATGCTGTCTTCAAAATGATTTCAGAATACGAAACAGTTCGGAAGTTTCTCAGTCAAGGCGGCGGCCGTGAACCACGACCCCAGCGAGCGAATTTCATGAAATCAACCTGACTTTTTAACATAGTGCATAGATACTCAGTATGTACCTACGAACTCACTATAAAATATACAAAATTCCAAGTGCACTAAATATCTCGAAGAAAAAATCAATTATGACTCGGACACTTCAATCGAGCAAAAATGAAGCTTTTTATTTCGCAAAAATGCTTTCCCTTTTTTAAGTGATTCCCACTTAAAAAAGGGAAAGCATTTTTGCGAAAGAAATACAAACATATTTGCGATTTTTTAAGGAACCACAAATTAAAATTTTGTGGGTATATTTAATTCTATACAACATTAAGCTATAGGATACCTAGGATTCCTAGAGATTTTTTTTTATAATGGATCCGTGGATCTAAGTGGTACTTAGGACGAGCTGTTTTTAAAGATTTATTGGTAGTGAAAGAAATAATAATAAGATAAAATTTTATACATAAATATAAGTCCTTGAAATGAAATTAAAAAAAAAAATAAAAAAATGGACATAACTATTGTTTTAAAGGAATTATACACTACTACTAAACAATGAGGGAACATCGGCAATTTCATACTTTAACCCCTATTACTGTTCAGCAGTTCACGGGTAGTTTATTGAGTATTTCAGGACAAGCACAACCTTCATTATTTCTCTTACACATTGTATAACCTACTGTTTCTATGTTACACTGTGTCCTACCGAACGTGCGCAAGATTGCTTTAGTGAACAAGTTTTGAGATGAGCAATTAGTGTTATGGGTTATCTTTTATTTTTATAACACGCTCACTACATTTTTGTATGTTTACTTACATATTTCGTAACTTTGATTATAATCGTGTTAAGTTTTGGAAATAGGTAGGTACTTATCTAGTGTTATTTTTTTGTTTCATTACGAATTTAAGTTACCTACTCTCTCGGATTAGGACATGAACTATTGCTTGCTAACGCTCATGACGTACATCAATCTCCAAGTTCTCTCTCATTTTAAGACACCACGAAGTTACATCCAGTCTGTAACATTTTAAAAGAATGTATGCCGTATGGAGACGGCAGAGTAGAATACAATTGTCACCACCCCCATCTCTCCCGTGGGTGTCGTACAAGGCGACTAAGGCTAAAGACAGCAATGAGTAATGGGCAGCAGCATTTCTCTACCACCTAGCAATATAAATTTGTACTGCGATTTATGTGCCCGATTTATGGCAATAGGCTCGCCACCTGTTACATGGGAACGAACATAATTGGCGAAAAGTGGGTGTTAATTCACCTCTGCCTACCCCTTCGGGGATATAGGCGTGATTTATGTATGTATGTATGTATTTAGCTGACCACTAGAAACTTTTTCTTCTCACTGCCCGGTTCCCAGTAAGGTATGTGGGGTCGACGCAGTATGTTTCCTTTTTCTTTAATATCAGTCAAACGTCATCAAGCCATACACTCTCTTTTTTTATACCATCCACCGCACATGAAAGTCGCTAGTGACGGAAAATACTATGTCGAGAGAGATAGTGACGGGATGACAATTTTCCAATCCACACTGCTCAAGGTTTTGGTTTACATATTTTTACTACCGGCCGCCTGCCTGATAGGTACCAAACCCTCTTCGGGTATGCTGTCGTTGGTAGTTTACCTTCCACCATTCGGGTGCCCCAAGGTGCTTATTGGTGTCCACCGGTCCATCTCCCTTTGTCGACTTTCACGACACCCCTGTAGACCTTGCACGGGACGTGGACATAATCTCTCTCCACCGCGTCTTGGCAGTGTTTTATCTTGAGATTTAGTTGAGAGTTAGAGCGAGAGGAAAACATTTTATTTTACCCGAAAAGATTTTGTCCATGTAAAATGATACGGGGGCTGTGGTAAGTCGGGGCTGGCACATTGTACCTACGTTATTTTTTTTCCTTCCATACTAGCATAGAAGACCACTAGATTACCTAAACAACGAAATAAAATACCGAAAAAAGTGGTAATGAAAGCCCATACAAATTTTATGTATAAATATCCGCTCTTTGGCACCTACAGACTTTTCGGTGGTCCATTAAACATTACGTATAAATCAAAGCTCGTGAACTCACATGATTAATTGGCAAGCCAAGATGAAATTGTTGATTAGAAATAATTAATTTATACTGAACTGACTGATCCCTTGCTAAACACCCATCGCCGCACTGTAGATTCAATTTGCATCTTATTGCCTTGCAACAGCGTTCAGTTTCGCGTTCCACTGTGTGAGGTTCAATTTATTTCTAAAAGCGTCCGTTTTAACGGTGTTCTTTTGATGCGAAGATAATGTCAATAAGACTAATATTTAGGCAGAAGGTTCATTGACTCTGTCATTTGAGATAAACATTGGCGGTTGTGATAAATTAATTGAAAGATCCAGGTCCAAGACCTAAAAATGTAGAGAAATGGAAATCGTACTGTTAAAACCTTACAACTTCGGACATTTTTGTAAACTTGAGGCCGTTATTCTCAAACTAGGTGTTTACTACTGCGGATCCTTACAGTGTGATGGAAAATGAATTAACTGCCGCACTCAGAGGCGTCAATTAACTGAGTACATACTTAATGTCAAAAAAACCGTTTAAATCTAGACCATAGACCCGACAAGAATAGTGACTAGTTTTGAATTGTCATTTTCTGACATTAAGTACTCGTTAACGCTAATTGACGTCTCGGAGTGCGGCATTTAGGAACGGATGGCTGTGACGTCTGGTCGATAAAAACATACGGCACCGACCTCAAATAAACTTGGAACAGGGCAGAAGGTGATGGAAAACATGTCGAGAGACGATGAACGGAGAGTGACTGGGATTGACAACATTTCAATTCTCAAAGATCCAGGCTATATATACCTTTATATAGTTAGGCGGCCGCTCGCCCGGTCGGTTTCATATAAAAAGTCATAAAGTACTATTGGATTCACAAGGCGACACGCAAAATGAGTTTGACTTTTTGCTTTTTACCTTTACCTTTTACAAGGTTTTATAAATGTACCTATAAGTTCAATTCCCATAAAACACGGGGAAGTAGGTACTAGAAGTTTACAAGCATAAATTATACATAATAGCATTTTACTCGGCTGTACAAATTGATCGATTGGGTGATTTGTTGTTAATGAAAAGTATAATTTTACAATCACGAACGACTTACCTATTATTATAACAATGGATGCGTTCGATAGTGATGTACCAGGCAGTCCGAAACAATAACATGGGCCAATATTTTTAAAATTACAACCCTAACAAATAATTGAACACCAAAAGCTGGTACATTCTGCCGTGTGGTGAAGGTAGCAGTATACAATTGTTGCCACCCCAATCTTTCTCCTGGGTAACCAAGGGTAACAAGGCGACCAGGGTAAAAACAGTGATGAGGAATGGCGGTCTAATATACCACCTAGGAATCCACGATCTGTGTTCATTACAAAAAAAATGCAATTGAACGCCTTGGTAATTACATCCTATGGAAATATTATTTTTATTAGAACATATTATGTTAATGTTAGAAAAAATATTACAGAGAAAATAATGGTTAGAAATAAAAAAATAAAAAATTAGAGGCATAATGCGGGAATCGAACCCGCGTCTTCTGCAATCCGGGCAGATGCCTATTCTACTCGACCAACCAAGACGTGACGCATATTCCCGCATCAATACTATTTTTCGAACGTTTTTTAACCACAATTTTCCATGGAAATATTTTACTGAGTTACAATTTTTTTAAAGTAATTAAAAATCCTTTTAAAAAAAATAATTATAATCATGCTACAATACTTTAGGACGCCTCTAATACATTTATCGATATGGCTGAATTTTCTACATCCCATCCCTAGTTAAAGCTAATAATGATTAATATGCAAAAGAACAACATGTTGTTAATACAGAAGGAATTAATCATGTTATCAATAAACTTCACTGCCTATTAGGTTTCTTATTAAATTAAGAATAGGGGAAGCCGGCCCAAACCGGGCATATACTGCCTAAACTCTAATGAGATGAGGTATACAATAATTTCCATACACCTAAGTGGAAGACGTCAAAAAATGTTAAACACGAAACGTGGGTGATAATTAACCTCTGCCTTCAGGTTTATCTCCCTTTAGGCATGATTTATGTATGAAAAAGTAATGTTTTCAAAAAACGAGTCGAATCATAATTCGTCTTCCAATTAAAACACAACAACTCATTGATTTACGTGTCAATAATATAATATGTAACACTCACCGGGTCAAAAGGAACTCACGTTTCGACCATGGTTCATTAATGGCGGAGGTCAGCGTAACAACCATGATATCCCACATAACAAGTCCTATCGGCATCTATTACCTGTCACTTCCAATTATTGCCCATATTATATAACTGCAGAAGCTTGTGAACTCTAAAAACGCTTGGCAGCTTTGCTCTTACACCACATAGTAATTTGCCTATTGCGATTCACGTGCCCGATAGATGGTAATAGGCTCGCGCCACCTATTACATGGAACCCAACATAATTAGCGAAGCGTGGGTGTTAATTATTATTATCAAACACATAGGTACAGACAACAGCACGTCAGATTACCACAAAATGTTAAATTTTCTCAATCGACTTTTGGCTCTACTGCCAACAAGATAGATAAGGTTGACAATCGATTGAAGAAATTTGACAGTTTTGGGTAGTCGTAAAGAGCCGTTGACTATACAACGATTCAAATTCACCAACATTATGTGCTCTAAAGCACTGATATCACAGATAGGCCTCGCGCTTGATTGTGTCAATACACCTCACTCATTCAGGCTACCCCTTCGGGGATAAATAGTCATGATTTATGTAAAAAATATTATTAAAAAATTATTATTGTGAAATTTATTATTAAAAAATATTAAATTTCACAATTATTGTTCTTAATATTTACCTAATTATTTTTCGCTGTATAAGGTTGAATTAACTAAAAAGATAACATTGATTATTATTATGCACTTGACAGCACTACACAACTGACCCTGACATTGCTTGAGGAATCCGAATGCTGTAACAATACAATAGTACACTTGATTTATTTCTATTCAATGAAGCTTTTATGTAATGAATTGAATGATCGTATTGTGAACACGATTTAGACACGAAAAATGTGAACGATTAACTATTATTCAATATTATCTAGAGATTATAAATTGCATTTATAAATAACCGAACACGAAATCAACGAAATATCCGGTCCTAAAAGTTGCTATCAAACTGAATAAACATAAATTGACCAAATTGTAGGACACTATGAAGTGATTTATACATACATACATACATAAATCACGCCTATCCCCGAAGGGGTAGGCAGAGGTGAAACTAGCACCCACGTTTCGCCAATTATGTTAGGTCCCATATAATAGGCGGCGAGCCTATTGCCATTTATCGGGCACAAAAGTCGCAGTACACTGCTATTGCTAGGTGGTATAAGAGGAACGCTGCTGTCCGTTCCTCATCATTGATTTATCCTTAGTCGCCTTGTACGACACCCACGGGAGAGATTTGGGGTGGTGACAATTGTATTCGACTCTGCCGTCACCACACGGCCGCGGCAAGTGATTTATGAGATTTGTATTTTCGACTTTTTATAGCCAATGTTTTCAAATAATTTTTACGACATAAAAAATTACTTGTCTCTACCTTATTTTCAATACTCCAACAAATCAACAAAAGTAGATCCCATGGAGACACCCGTGGGATAATTGTATTCTGCTCTGCCGTCACTACTCGGCACCTTACCTTATGGATCGAAGAATAATGGGAGATTGAGCCATAACCTGGTGGGTTAACTAGCCCAGAGCGAATTGGTGGGTATTAATGACTGCAGATGGAGCCGTGACCAATAACGGCTTCACGCGCCTTCGCACGGAGGAAATCGAGATACTTAATATATTTTGGGTCACCCATTAAATGATCGACCTTAGCGAACAGTATTTAGTTTACACAATCTCAGGCCGAGCGCGCCATGCCACTGCGCTAGCGAGCTCCTCAAAAAAATACTATATCTAAAATTTTCAACAATTTTTTTTATCGAGCAATGGGTGCGTTTGAATAAGGGAAAATAGAGCTTGAACTGGGATAAAGTTGCTAACCCCTGAATACAAAAACGCTACCCATAGTTTGAGTCCTGCTAAACATTTAAGTTTTGTCAAAACCACTTAACTTAATAAGCAGTGCTCAAAATTTGAGTAGAGTTTCTGTATTCGAGGGTAAGCCACTGCGCTATCGAGCTTCTCCTATTATACATGTGCTTAATATAGTTAGCGAACAGTGGGAGTTAACACACCTCTGTATAAGGCATAAAACTATCATGTGTGGACGAAATAGGTATCAAGAAAATCGCTAACATTTTAACGCACTTCGCAAATAATTAAAAGGCGTCCGTAATTGGTACCGGATATGGCCAGCTAGCTTTATCAAAACAACGACTATATAAGCGGCCTTAAAATATTTGGACGGTTAAAGTTGAAAAATAAATTGCTTCGTAATTTTTCCTATGGTCAAGCTATCAGCGTGATTGATCAAGGCGTTCCTTTGATTGCTTGGCTTTATTTTCCACGGCACGACTACATCGCGACCTGCCTGACCTATCAGAAGGTCCAGAATGAGTTAAAACAAACGATTTTCTTCAACGACACTGTAATTGTCTCGATACATTCCAAACGACACTAATTGTCTCGATACATTCCATAGGACACTCTTCTTGTCTCGATACATTCCAAACGACTCCATAATTGTCTCGATACATTCCAAACTCGTCCAAGTTCCACACGGGTAACCATCATCTTCTCGCCCTTATCCTTCATTTGGGGTCGGTGCAGTACATCCTGTACTGTTTCCAGTTCATCTAGAGTTGGCGCTGTATGTTTTCTCTTCCATCAATGATACCGACATCATCAAACCGTCAACCGTCCTTTTAATTCATATCCTTCACACCGGAAAGGTGCGTTATGAAATAAATAAAAAAAATATGTTATTTTTTCGCTCCCACCCCAGTAGGGAAGACCACGAAGTATATTTTCTTTCGCCAGACATCCCCGCGCGAACCTCAATTTTGTATAGGCTAGCCAAATTGACTGTGACGGTCTTATACTAGGCAAATATCGCACAGACCTAATAGAAGCGAAGTCCGGCAGGCATGTCTGCAGGCATGCCCACGGGCATGTCCGCGTAATGAATTCCCCGCTTTAACGCCTTGTGCGACACGCGCGGGAGAGATTGGAGTGGTGACAATTGTATTCTGTTCTGACGTCACCACACGGCAACTGCATTCCAAATTGCAATTTGCAGTCATACCTTGCAGCCCGCTTGCAATCGATGTGCAGTCGGCATGCCGTCCAAGAGACGAAATAATTTGAAAGGAAGATGATACGACAGATCAAGGCGTCTTGAAAGAGATCGGCGATGATACATCACACTGTGCTCTGATACAGAATTCCGTTTTATTTAACAGGTATTTAATAGTGACCTAATGGAGCGTGCTGAATTCAATGCTAATGATGCTCTTGTGAATAAAGCGTATTAAAATAATATCTAAAGTATCAAGTTTGAGTCACGATGTGTCCTAGGGACAATAGTTAATAGCTTCAATGGACCCTGCGTACAATTACGTCCACGGGGCATTTTTTATCGCGATCGTCATTATCATTACCAGCCCTTTAATGTCCCCACTGCTGGAGCACGGGCCTTCCCTATGGATGGAAGAGTATAGGGAGAATGGGCAATAACCCACCACGCTGGCCCAGTGCGGATTGGTAGGTATTAACGGTATTGACTCACACCCTGAACTTGAACTTGTTGATTCACCTGTTCCTATCCCTTGGGTATATGGGCGTCATTTAAGTATGTAAAACGCCGTCTTATATGCTGGACTGGTAGTGAATAAATAACGTGGAATGGGCCAGCCCCGACTTATCCCATGGGTGTCGTAAAGTCGACTAAGGGAGATTGCCTGGTGTAGGCCAATAAGCCTTGGGGCACCCGAATAGTGGAGGGCAAACCCCCAAAACAGCATACCCAAAGAGGGTTGGTGTTCGGCAGGCGGCAGGCGGAATGTTGTCATTCCAATCACTCTCTCCGTTCATCGGACTCTCGACATGGTGCGTTACGTCTCTTTTATATACATTCATTCATCACAAGCACCTTTACGGTGTGATGGATAATATGAATAAAAAGGGAGTGGATGGCTTAATGACGTCTGATAGATATGAATGGAAGAGGAAACATACTTAAAAGAAGAACATGTTGTGCCGACCCCGCCTAGATCGGGATAAGAGCAGGAAAAAGAAGACAAGTTATTCCTGTTACTTAATGTAGTAACAATACATTTAAAACGCCACCAAGATGCGATTGATGAATCAATATAATCGATGGCCTAGTTGCCGTGCAAGTGAGTCACTATGTTGATAGTACTTAGCCTAGGGCTTTAAGTAAAGCTGGAATTTACAAAAGGTGACGTATCCGGCATCTGTGCCCCAAGCATGAACTTTTCGAAGATTGGAATCCTAATCGTATCGAGAGTGGACTCTAACACCCATATGCAGAGTCGATTTCCTTAATCGAGGTCACCTTAAGGAAGCAATTGTCATGCACTGACCTCTAATATATAAATACGCTGGACTGAATACTTCTACTAAAATGACAAATGTTTTTTGTGCCCATTTGCAAGCGCCCCATCGATAGCGATAATCAATATTTTCCTCTCGCTTTAACTCTCACTAAATAACAACAATAAATCCTTCTCGGTACAAGCTGTTTTATTCTGGAACGCGTTACCTTTCCGCATAAGGGAGGCACAAACTCTCAACACTTTTAAAAGTCGGGTTTATTTACTATCTGTCGCTATGAATATTTGTTCATGATTATATATATCTATGTATATATGTATTTTAGTTGATATGTATTTATATATGTAAGTATTAAAGTATGAAGTGATTGGACTTCATACTTTAATACTTGGTATTTATTATAAAATAATATTTATTGGTTAGACATCGCCATCTTCCCTCGAACTCTTTAATTCTAAATCCTGTCCATCCTAAGGTTACCTGGAAGATCGCTTTTATCAATAAGGTCGCCTTTTCTACAATTATTTTTAAGCTTTCAATGTTTGTATTTTTAATTGGGTCGATGTACGGATATATTCTATTATATTCTATTCTAAATCCCGAGAGAAGCGGTGGAGAGATTTTGACAGTAGAGTTAAATGACAATGAAATTATTACTCTATCATATTTGAAAGATATTTGAAATCATATTTGAAAGCCCCCTTACTGGAGGGTGAAGCCGTAAGTGAACATACTGATTTTAAGCGTGTTTTTAAGATTTCCTTACGGTGACCTCGACTAAGGAAATCGACTCTGCTTAAGGGTGTTAAACTAAAAAGAGAAGAACATTTTCGTGCATTGAGCGCTTTGCCGATACGATTACGTTGCGAAACTTTGAAAAGTTCGCGCTAGAGGCACTGAACATTTGCCTTGTTTGTGTTTGTCTGTTGTGTACGTGCGTACGCTTCATCATTTTCATCCTTATGCCGCTTTCTAGTGAGAAAATATCAAGGCCCCGATATATTTCTACTTTCCGATCGGCAACCTGTTCGCACATTCCTCCTTCACCTTTTCAAATATTTATGTCGATCCGTTGTTCGTTTGAGTTGTGTTGTGACAAATCTTTTGCTACAATCATCGATTTGGAAGGCCAATCTGAAGGAACTGTCATTCCTTCTGTCAAATTAGCTATCTCCGATCTTATCTGAAGCGAATCAGTTTGTTTTTACAAGGACTTGATTGACGGCTGTATGTCGTTTTTGTGGAAAAAGGTCTTTGCATAATCTCTACCTATAAGTTATTGCAAAATTTCTGCATAACAATCAGGGACAATGTAGCTTTTTAACAGTGATGTTTGAAATCAGTGCGGTAGTTTCGGATATTACCTGTCCCAAACACCTAAACTCACAAACGCTTACCTGCATAAGTCAGTATAATGTAATAATTTTCATAATCAAATTGAAAGTCTATTAAAAAAGGGCCAGATCATGAGTACCCGAAACCGACGGGCATGTATGAAGACATTAATGAGATTGGAGCGAAAGAAGTATTGTAAAGATCGTCAACATCATCATCTTTTAGTCGAGAGACGCTTACTGTTGGGCATAGGCCTCTCCCAAGGAGCTTCAAACCGATCGGTAACGATGTGAAAAATAACAAGCGAATATTCTGCTTTGGTGATGGCAGAGCAGAATTATGTCACTACTACTTCATGTCTCACACGGGTGTCGTACAAGGCGACCAAGTGTAAAGACAGCAAAAGTAATGGTCAGTAGCCTTCCACTTATACCACTTTGCAATATATTATATGTACTTACTGCGATTTACGTGCCTGATATATGGTAAAAGGCTCTCCACCTATTACATGGGCCGTGTGTTAATTGGCGAAACGTGGAAGTTGATTCATCTCTGCCTACCCCTTATAGGGGATATAAGCGTGATTGTAAAATGCCGTGAGGTGACGGCAGAGTAGAACACAATTGTCACCACCCCAAATCTCTCCCGTGGGTGTCGTACAAGGCGACTAAGGATAAATCAGTGATGAAGAATGGGCAGAAGCGTTCCTCTTATATCACCCAGCATGCACTGCGACTTTTGTGCCCGATAAATGGCAATAGGCTCGCTACCTATTACATGGGACCTAACATAACATAACATTTACCGCTAAGTGTCTCTTGTATGCTGATGATCTGAAACTTTTCCACATAATTAAATCTTCTGTTGATTGCCTTAGCCTACAGAATGACATCAATAGAGTTTATGAATGGAGTTTAATAAATAAAATGCAATTTAATCACAATAAATGTAATGTTATGACGTTTGATCGAAAAAGAAATCCAATAAATTATAATTATAATATGAACAACTTATTTATTAATAGGACTAATAATTGTATTAAAGACTTAGGAATAACGTTCGACCGCAGTTTAACTTTCCACGATCATATATCTTGTCTCTCTAAGGAGTGTTATCGGCGTCTGGGCTTTGTTTTGCGGAATGCTAAAGATTTCCAAAATCCACGAGTTCTCACAATCCTCTATAACTCGTTAGTTAAGAGCAAGCTTGAATCGAGTGCGTGTATCTGGAATCCACATCAGATCACTTATGTACGGATGCTTGAGAAGGTCCAAAAGGCATTTTTAAGGGCTCTGTATAAGAAGATGTACGGCTATTATCCTTTTCGCTATTCAACTAAGTTCTTACTTGGGCACCTCGGCTTCAACTCTTTAGAGGTGAGAAGAATCATTGACCAGCTTACCATCTACCTCAAGACGTTAAAGGGATCTGTTGACTGCATACACTTACACAATCTAGTATGTGTATTATTCGTTCCGGATAAGCCCGAGCTCCCCTCGGCACGCAGGCGCGGTCCTCCTCGTCAACATAATTTCTTCCACGTAAGAAAAGGCCGTACTGTATCTCGTGCGATGTCACCCCTGGTCCGACCTCTGGGCCACCTCAATGCACCCCGTGACGCCAACGCTGATTTTGACTTTCCATTTGACAACTGGTCTACTATAAAACCAGCCTTATTGACTTGCTGTGAAAATTTAAGAGATCAATGGAGTAATGCATTTAACTATGACAGTGAAAATAGTGAATCTGAATGACATGACTATTGTGTAATAATATTATTCTTAATTGACATTGTATTGTATTTATAATCATTTTGTGACTTTATAATTGTGTGATAAATGTAATAGATTTATGTCGATTTTATCACAATAAATATTAAAAAAATTAAAAATAATAATAATAATTGGCGAAACGCGGGTGCTAGTTCACCTCTGCCTACCCCTTCTGGGATACAGGCGTGATTTATGTATGTATGTAAAATGCCTTGACAATAAAGGTAATCGAAGGTCCGCCTTTAAGGTTTATCGACCTTCCAATTCGGTTTGGACCTACGCAACACTAGGAATGCATAAACTAATTACTATCACTAGTTTGATGCACTTATGCAATGTAATGCACCCAGTACTGGTATACCCTGTTTTACAAGTAAAACAAATCTTAGTGCAGCAACAATAAGGGTTATTATGTCAAGCGCAGCTATTTAAGAGTTCAATGTCCTTTTATTATGGAGCTGGTTTTACATTTTTAGGGTTCCGCACCCAAAGGGACTCTGCTGTCCGTAGATCCGTCTGTCACAATGATAAAGAGCGCGCCAGATAAGTCTGCGCGTGGTCAAAATTGGAACTAAAACTTCATTTGCTATTTTGCTTGTTTATGAGCGTCAATGTCAGCGAGCAGCGCCACTCATCGCGTGTAGACTTATCTGGCGCGCACTCTAGTTAGACATACATACATACATAAATCACGCCTATATCCCCGAAGAGGTAGGCAGAGGTGAAACTAGCACCCACGTCTCGCCAGTTATGTTAGGTCCCATGTAATAGGTGACGAGCCTATTGCCATTTATCGGGCACAAAAGTCGCAGTAGGTATATAGCTAGGTGGTATAAGAGGACCGCTGCTGCCCATCTAGTTAGACAGTTGATCACAAATGATGTATTTCTGTTGCCGGTGCCGCTATACCAACCAGAATATAATAAATATTTTAGGGGGTTCCCATACAAAAGACATGATTTATTTGCCTTTTTTATAGAGTAGATAGTTGGTTTTAAATATTAATTTTTGTTTTTCTATTTTTGACATACGATGATGATATATATAATTTTATGAAGTTAAGTTGAAAGCGATTCCAGCGTAGCGAGGCTGGAAATAATAATATGCTGAGCTGGGACCATTTGAGACACATAACCTAATAGTATTTTCGACATTTTTGTTATTTTTTTGTTATATTGTCTCAATAAATTTTTCTTTCTTTTCTTTATTCATCATAATGGCACGGAACCATTCGTGGGCGAGTCCGACTCGCACTTGGCCGGTTTTTTTTACCATACGTTTTTGGGTCGGTTGCATCTTAATTGGACTATGAGCGATCTATCAGTCACGATAGTAGGTAGTAGTTAGCCCGTTGTAGGCGTGGCATGTTTTATAATAAGATTGGTTTATGATGGCATGTGAATTAAACGCCATGGAGCAGGTACTTACGGGCGTTCGGGCTGGCTGCCCCGCAGTCGGCCGTCAAAGTCAACTTAAAGTCAATTTCCAGTGTGATTTCTAAGTAGCAGATTTATAGTCGAATTCGGCATTTCATGCTCTGGCCAGCCAGTCATACCATCACCAGCCCTTTAATGTCCCCATTGCTGGGGCACAGGCCTTCCCTATGGATGGAAGAATGTAGGGAGAATGGGCCTTAACCCACCACGCTGGCCCAGTACGGGGTGGTGGGTATTGACGACTGCAGACGCAGCCGGGACCAACGGCTTAACGTGCCTTCCGAAGCACGGAGGAACTCGAGATAGTAAATTTTTGGTCACCCATCCAATGACCGGCCTTAGCGAACATTGCTTATTTTTCGCGAAACTAAGCATACCTATCTATTTTTATGATTAGTCCGTCATCTATTTTCCATAACAGAAGTGCTTATCCTACAGTGCGTTCACAGTTATTTTACCTCTGACACTTCTCATCATCCTGCTCTAACATGTGGAAATGTCATATCAGTATCCTTCTCTCACATAAAACGTAAATGGCAACGTCAGAGGTAAAATAACTGTGAACGCCTGTATTTACTTTGGGCTGGATGATGGTATAACAGGAGAGGAGGAGCCCGACGGAGGAAATTTTGAATCCGCGGCACCCCGTGACTGGGTATCGATGAGCCTACCATGGTTGGGCATAAGCGTGATGGTTGATGCCGGAATGAAAACGCTAGAAAGAAAAAAAGAAACATTTATTGAGACACAACAGAGAAACAAAAAATATTAAACATAAAAGTAGGTAATATGTCTCAATCGGTCCAAGCTCAGGATATTGCCAGCCTCACTACTAGCGCTGGTCTTCCGCTGGAACCGTTTTCGGGAAAATTATTTGAGAAGTCAAAAATGAAACTATTATTTAAAAACAATAACATTTTAAACATAATATGGCTGTAAGCGCATAATTTATTTACCTTTTCCGTCATAGCTTTTCAAAAAGGAATGAAGGTAAGGTCCAAGGCTCCCGCCAACCCAGGGAATCTTTAGTGGCTAGTGGGGGAACGCCTTTACCCCGAGTCCTACATACCTCTCGCGGGGGTGTCCGGGAGAGATGCATAAACGCATTTTTATTACCTCTCTTAAAAAATGGTGTAAGAGGAACGCTGCTGGTCATTACTCATTAATGAATTAACACTTATTAGTCGCCTTGTGCGACACCTGCGGAGAGATGGAGGATGGTGACTATTCATCTACAAAAAGTGACATTAATTAAATGTAGTTGTAAAGCTTGATTTTTTGTTGAACGTACAGGTTGATTTGTTGTTGTATTTACAAAAGAAATACACTCAAAATAGAGCCGGGATATTTTTTTAACAAAAAAAGAAACAATCAAAATTGTACAAAAAATAAAATTAGCCAAGCCTAGCCAAGTTCGTCGGTTATTGAAAAACCGAACCCACAGTTTTTTCGAATCACGCCTTGCTTGGAAGGCTCTATTGTGGCTCTGTCAAAAGAAACAATTATCGAATACGCACTCACGGCAATGACAGATCATGTTACATGCGTAATTGTTGTGTTCCGCCTTGTTTACTAAGCGGGAGTGATCGCAGTCACGAAACTACGAGGTACTCTCATACATTTCCAAGCGATTGTCGACCTTAAGGAGCTTTACCTAAAGCGTGAAGTCCGTTGAGGATATTTGACATGTTGCGGTGACCTGACGTGCTGTTCATAGTACACAGATACATCGGAAGCGTGAAAAATGGTGGTTCGTGATTCGTTCAGTGGGTAGCGATGCTAATTATTTTAATTAACCTTAGATACGGCTAGTAACAGTCTCACCTATTATATTATTTATCTTATTAAGGCGGCGAAAATAGCACTACAAACTATCCACAGATTTTGACTGTACAGATTGACATCAAATAAACACAATTATGTCAAAAAGATATTATAATTTTTGTTTGTTTATACTTGTACCGTAATATCCGGCTCGAAGGACCATGGTTATATTAATTTCCTGATCCTTCAAAGATTAATACACTGGCATTTAGCTTAAAAGTTACGTGCCCGATAGATAACAATAGGCTCGCCACCCATTACATGGGACCTAGAATAGTTGGCCCAGCGAGGGTGTTATTTCAGCTCCGCTCACGACATTTGTATATTAAAACATTTTAGTATCCATAACACAGGTGTGAGTGTAAATTAAAATATTTATTTATTATATTTTTTTTTATGTTAGACAGGGAAGCTCTTGCCCTTTATCTCACCTGATTGTAAGTGACGATAAGGGCTGAAGATGGAATCGAGCTTCACCTGGAACCCTCAACCACAGAGGGGCTGGCTATCTTATCACACTTTGTCGGAACACAATAATGCTGTTAACATAATTATTATGGCGACAGATTTTGATAAGTGGTGGTAGCTAGCCAGGCGGACTTCAAAGAAGTCCTAGCACCAACCAAACCAAGCACAAAGTTATACCCCCCTGGGGATCGAACCCGGGACCTCTGGATCTTCATTCCGGTGGGCGAACCACTAGACCACGGAGGCGGCTAATGATGGCGGTTATTGAATGATGATGATTTGCTCTTTTGACAACAACGACAACCAACAACAACGGATATGGCGAGACATTGTGATCATGTAACTTTTTAACGACATGTTTCTAGGTTAGAAATGTAACCGACAGACATAAGCCGGCGGTCATGTCTAACTGTGCGTCATCGCAATGTGTCATAGGTATGACACGAACCGCTATGCTATGTAGACCGATGCAGATGAAAAACGATCTTTTTTTATGTATCATTGGATTGAGTTTGCGTTGTCTTTTGTTGTCAATATGGTCGTTGTCAAACCAAAATCTGCTACATATGTGCAAAAAGCACACTTAGTTTAAAGGTATTGAAAAAAATAAAATTTTTATCTTCTTCCCCTATTTCCAAGTTAGAAAGAGAAAAGTTGAGGAACAAGTCCCCATAATATTGATGATGGCTATTCATAAGTTAAGTAAACTATTTTCTTTAGATAATAGGTAGTAGGTACCTACCTAACTGCCGCACTCAGAGACGTGAATTAATAACTTACCGGGTCTACTGCCGCACTCAGAGACGTCAATTAACTTTAATGAGTATTTAATGTCAAAAATTTTCATTCAAATCTAGACCATATAGACCCGGCAAGAACAGAGAGTAGTTTTGAATTGTCATTTTTTGACGTTAAGTACTGCGGCAGTATGGTCTAGATTTTAATGAAATTGTAGTAATTACAGTTAACTGACGTCTCTGAGTGCAGTAGTTAGTAAGTAAGCTTTAACTGCCGCACCCAGAGACGTCAATTAACTTAATTGAGTATTTAATGTCAAAAATTTTCATTCAAATCTAGACCATAGACCCGGCAAGAATAGCGACTAATTCTTATTAACGTTATTTGACGTCTCTGAGTGCGGCAGTAAGTATAATAAAATGAATGTTATTCTTGGTTTTTCTTTATTTACTTACTTATCCTCCAACCACGATCTTTTTTATCCACCCAGTATATCGGTCCATATCATCGATCATAACACAACGTGAAGGTGTTAGTGATAAATGAATGTATAGAACAGTGATGGAAAGGACACTGTCGAGAGACCGATGACCGGAGAGAGCGACAAAATTACAACCCCTACCCTGCTCAAGGTTTTGGCTTAGATTTCTCAGCCTCTAAAACCTGTAAAACTAAAATTGCAGGCGTATAATAAGAACTATTTCAAATAATAAATTATAATAAATAAATAATAAATAAATATTTTTTACACTCACACCTATCATCTAGCCCAAAGTAAGTAGCCTAAGCACTTGTGTTATGGATACTAGATGACGGACATATTTTTAATATAATTATGTATATAAATGTTGAAAATATACTACATAAACATTTACACAACCATGACTCGGGAACAAACATTTGTGGTCATCACAAAGTTAGCCTCTACCAGGATTCGAACCCGGGACCTCTTGGCCAATACCCAGCGATCTGAGCATTCGACCAAGGCGGCAAATCAAAGCGTCAAATCAAAGCCAAGGGTCTTATTATTTCTATTTTTAGTTAGTATTTGGTTGTTAATATTATAATATTTGTTTGGTTGAACGCGCTAATCTCACGAACTACCTACTGACTCAAATTGAAAAAATATTTTTACAAAGATTTTGGTGGTTAGAAAAAGTTCGAAAAATTATACATAATTAGGTCTTGATGCGGGAATCGAATCCGCGTCCACTTTTCTTACCACCAAAATCTTTGTACAAATTTTTCTAACATTTATATATTGTTGAAATTAAAATCAAATCTATCTTTTTAAGTTGGATAGTCCCATTTATTAAGAAAAGCCATAGTAGCCTAGTATAATTTATTAATGAAACCGACATTAAGGCGAGCGAAGCCGCGGGCGACTACTAGTTTTACACAAAGTTATTTGTATGGTTGCCGTGTGGTGACGGCAGAGTAGAATACTATTGTCACCACCCCAAATCTCTCCCGTGGTTGTCGTACAAGGCGACTAAGGATAAATCAGTGATGAGGAATGGGCAGCAGCGTTCCTATTATACCATCTAGCTATGTACCTACTGCGACTTTTGTGCCCGATAAATGGCAATAGGCTCGCCACCTATTACATGGGACCTAACATATGTGGCGAAACGTGGGTGCTAGTTCACCTCTGCCTACCCCTTCGGGGATATAGGCGTGATTTATGTATGTATGTATTTGTATGGTAAATAACCCACCAAGACATGCTGCCCTGTCACCTATGTTATTTATAGGGTCGCAGGGACATTTCAGCTGTGCGATTGCGTAAACTAAGTAATGTTTTCTAATGGCGGTCATAGGATGGGCGACCAAAAATTTACTATCTCGAGTTCCTCCGTGCTTCTGCAGTCGTTAATACATATCAATCCGCGCTGGGCCAGCGTAGTGGATTATGGCCCATTGTCGCTATATTTCTCCATCCATAGGGAAGGCCTGTGCCCCAGCAGTGGGGACATTAAAATGCTAGTGATAATGATGATGATGACGGGCATTTATTTTGGTAGGGTGATTTCATTTGACTTGGAAAATGCGCATTGAATTGTTTTAACCAGGAAGTGTTCAACTGTATACCTTTTCTTTCTCAGAGTTTAATCAAATTAACAGATGCACTTTGACATCCGGAATTGGAACCTAACGAGGCAATGAATTATTACCGACGATTAATAATAATTTCGTGTAACAAAAAAGGCGTCGATATGGAATAATAAATACGGCAATAATACATTATTGTTTCTTAAAACACAACACACGAAAGCATTGAATGTTTTTTTGAAAAAGGCGTATAAGTAATTTTGAACAAACATTGTGTCTAAGTACTAAGGTAGTCTTGAATTGTGGCATTTTTGTGTTATGAAAAAGATAAGTCCTCGGAAACACCTTGATTATTAATTATTATTTGAACATTAGGTATATTAATAAAATATTAAAGAATCCCAGTTAAGGTCATTATTTTTCGAAAATTTTCTGAGAACTTTTTTTGTCAACACAATATGACAATTTTTCTCAACCGGCACTGCGCTTCAATAGCGAGAAGGGTGAAGATGGAGATGTTTCAGTCTTATATAGTCGGACGTGCTGTTGAGTGTACTTTGGCATAATTAAGGAATTCGACTCGTAGAAAAAGACGAAACTCCAATTATAATCTAATGTAAAAATGTCAAAATATACAATTTTGATTTCTTAAATAACAAATTACACCGATTGAAATCAATATTGCAAGACACTAAATTAAAACCTACTAAGTAATTAAAAAGGGGCGAATTTGATGTCCTTAAAAATTAATTAATTACTTGTAATCATATCAATATCACAAGCCATAATAAACAAAATCCAACACAGTTTGAGGTCTTTACTTTATTGCCATAATTAAGGCTAAATATCTAGATGGGTTCCAATAAAAAAAGGACGAAATTGATATCATTAATGAACCAATTACACGTATTCATATCAATATCAGAAGCAAAAATTAACATCTCCAATTAAGCGTTGAGTACGCTTCCACTTGATCTTGGATTATGTTCGTTTTGACAAACTTAAGCTGTGTTGTCAGCTGCACAAGCCTGCATAGGATTTTGATCTTTAAAGCCGTTGCAATAGAAGCGTGGCGTGAAACGCACACACGTTTTGCCGCTATCGGGTTATATTTGTTAAGATAGCTAAGGCACGTTTTCGGGCGACTTTTCTTCGAGTATAAATACCAAAAGAGGCTTCTGGCCGAGCATTAGTGTTGTGCCATCTTTGTCAGTGCAACCAGGGTAGTGAGGCAGCACTATGAAATTGGTAATTGCCATAAGACAGAACAGTTACGAGTTCCAATCGCGTTTAACAATAAAAACGACATTGCGTGTCAGTGAAATCAAAATAAGATCTAAGGAATTTCATCTGGACTAAACTTTTTTAAAGGCTATTCAGTGCATAAAGACAATTAATTAAATACATTAATAATAAGTATTTTAATTGGTAACTAAAAAAAACAGTTTAGTGCCTTTAAAACGGATTTGGAATCAGGTTTTACAATAAAAATAACACTTATAATAAATAAATAAAAAAACAAAATCGCATCGCAGTGATATCTTAATAAATTCTCCTGGACTACTTTAAAGACTATTGAGTGCTTTAAGACGAATTAATAATAAGTATCACAACGGGAAAATACAGTAACTTAAGCTTTATTGCCTTTAAAACAGAACAATTTAATGAGTTCCAATCGCGTATAGGTATACAATAAATATTCACTATTAATAGATTTAATATTGCTTCACAGTGAAATATAAATAAATTTTAAGTAATTTCATCTTGATTTAATCAATCGAGAGGAATCCTCGTTAAAATACTATAGAATGTGATTAATAATATTTAAACTAAAACAGAACTTTGTCAAAGTAATGTGTTGCATATCACTTAAGAACATGTTTCGCCTACAATCACGTACCACTTAAGAAATATGAAAAAATATATATATTTGATAAAGAAAGTAAGTGCTTTTGAATCGTAAAAAACTTATTTTGAGTAAAAGTGATTTTTATTTTATTATCGACGAAAATATCCGTAATTAACCGCGTGTTAAATATAACAAAGTTAATAGTGCTTATGTAAATGTAATAATTTTATACTTTCCTCTTAGATAACAAAATTTTCAGGAGTGTGTGATCCATTTCATGAGATGTGACAGATTTTAGTTAAATAATGTCAAAGTAAATAATTAAGTACCTAATAATAATTATTATTCAAAGAAAGAGAAAACAGATATAAATTTCCAAAGTGTATGTGTCCTTTAGCAGGATATTTTTGTAATAATTTTTCTAATATTTATATTCAAATAAAACTGAAGTAAAAATAAAACACATAGAAATAATTAACCTAGCTACTTCGTGAATTATATTGTATACTACAGGCAAATATAAGTCGCCTGTATGAAGTTACTTAAATTGATTTGTCACGTTCACAACAAGCCCTCAGATTTTTTTGTAAAGCACAAAAAAATATTAGAAATAAAAAGTGGCAAAAAAATCGAAAAATTATGCTCCATATCATTAAATAATTTTTTAACTCCTTTCCTTTGCAACAAGTCAGTAATTCAAATTTCGACGTACACAGTACCTAATAATTTATTAAGTGGTCTATTAAATTTGCAAATTTATATTTACAAAAAAAAATCATTATAAAAACAGAAACATTTATTTATTAAAAGCAGTAATAGTATTTACTTAAAAGGCAGTTATAATACTTTATTAAATTACTTAATTATATACTTAATTAATCTCTGTTTGCATTGTGAACTTCTAGGTAAACTTTTCAGTATTCTATTTCCTGTATCGAAAGTCCGCTGGCGGGCGGTTCGTTAACACGTGCCCGTTTTTGTTTTAAATGTGAACAACATTAATATCTTGTCTTCATTTTTTAACGGCTCACTCATTGTTAAACGTTTTAAATCCTGCCACGATATAAATCACAAACGGACAATGCTCTTCCAACCTAGAATTATTTTCCTCGTGATTAATTAAGACCTCGTTTGTTTTACAGTTTCTAATAACCGCTTTGGTAGCGGTTTGCGGTGCAGCCAAATTAGACCGAGCGTACCTCCCACCGGACTCGGCGAAAACTGCCGGCGGTAGCCCAGGATCTATCCAGACGCCTTTCGCAGCCAACTCCTTCAACCAAGGCTCGGGTTTCCCAAAGGGGAGTTTCTCCAACGAGTTCGAGGGAGTCGTCGTGGACGCAGCCACTGCTGGAACTAGAGCTTCTGAAGGGGAGAGTGGATTAGGGGCTCCCAGAATATCCTATGGATCTACTAACTCCAAAGTCGGAAATGCTGCGTTTGGAGAAGTCGCTGGTTTCAGACAAGGCAACCAAGGCAGTGTAGACTCTGCTGTGCAAGCGGCTAACAACAGAGTATCTGGAGCAGGTGTTCACCATGGATCCAGTGAATCACACTTCGCAGCCGGCCCAGAAAGATCGCAGGCTCCCTACGATCGTGTAGCGAACACTCTCCGTTACGAGAACGAAGTCAACCCGGATTCTTACAATTTCGCCTTCGAAACTGACAACGGAATATCAGCCGAAGAGAACGGTGTAGCTGTTGACGGTATTCATGCTCAAGGAGGCTATTCTTATACTGGTGATGATGGTCAAGTGTACAGCATAACTTACACTGCTGACGAAGGTGGATACCAGCCTAGAGGAGACCATTTGCCAACACCACCCCCGATTCCTGAGGAGATTCTGAAATCGTTGGAGCAAAACGCGAGAGATGAAGCGGCTGGTGTCATTGACGACGGTGAGTTTGTTTCGTTTCTTTGAGTAATTCATCTACTCGTACCACATGCCTATGGCCCATTTAGGACGAGTTGAACAAAATCAAAATAATTAATATTTTCATTGTGCAACTCGTCCCATGTTAATAAGGAAAAATATAATTAGTAGCAAAAGTGTTAGTAGTTGGAAAAAGTAAAAAAGGGGTTTATTAGAAAATATTAAATGATCACAATTAACCATATTATCAAAAAATATATGCAGTTTGGTGAGGAAGGATAGGTCATCAAGGTTTTCGTGAACATGATATTGATTAAAGGTCGACTTTTTTGTATCTAAGGTAATAGTAAAGGAAAAGACCTTTATGACTGAGCGTGATAAACACGAAAGCACTGTGTCCGAATATCTACTTAGAATATAAATAAGAGCTTGCATAGCTGTTGCTCTGCCATCATCAATTTTTTTGTTATCCGTTTTTGTTTCTATTATTTTTACAAGAACATAATATTATCAAAAAAAAAAATAATAATAACAACTTAATATTGTCAAAAACTCCGGTTCACAATTACAATCATCGTAAAATTACGAAAGCCATTCAATCTTGTCGGTTCCTTTAAATATTTTTCTCTCAATAGACGTAACTATATTATAATTTAACACCGTGACAGCTTTTTCACCTCTTCAATTTAATTACATTCAACATCAGAGAACACGATTTCATTAAAATTCATTAGCAAAGTAAACCTCTGTGATGGATAGTATATATGCATGTACAATATGCATACATACATAAATCACGCCTATATCCCCGAAGGGGTAGGCAGAGGTGAACTAGCACCCACGTTTCGCCAAATATGTCAGGTCCCATGTAATAGGTGGCGAGCCTATTGCCATTTATCGGGTACAAAAGTCGCAGTACATTGTTGGGTGGTATAAGAGGAATGCTGCTGCCCATTCCTCATCAATGATTTATCTTTAGTCGCCTTGTACGACACCCACGGGAGAGTTTTGGGGTGGTGACAATTGTATTCTACTCTGCCGTCACCACACGGCTAATAATGCATGTACAATATGCAATCTAATATTACTTATTAATACTACTAAGTATTAGTATTTCTTTCTAACATTATTTTAATATCTGCTTTATGTGGCGCAATACCTATAATAACTTTGCGCTACACAAAGGACACAAAGTACTACAAAAATAATTAATGAATTACATAAAATGTAAGAAACATTTAACTATTTATTTGAATTTTGATAAAATAATATAATTATACATTAAACAATTTTAATGAGATTTAGAGAAAATATTTCAAGCTCGTAAAATATTAGACATTTTCTTAGGTCTTTTCTTTAGGTCTAGGAGCGAAAACAAACTTAATTTATGTGTGTCTTAAAATACAACAGAGAGATTTCTCGGTGTAGACCTTTAAGTACCAGAATGGTGGAGAGCGCACTACTAACAACATCATACCCAAGGAGGATTGGTGTCAGGCAGGCAACCGGGTGTAAAACCTTAAGCATGTTCTCACTTGTCATTCCAATTACTCTTCTTACTTTTCTATAATATATCCTTTCGTCACTAGCACCTTTCCAGTGCGATTTAAAATATGTATCAAAGGCTGGCTCGATGACGTTTGAACGATATGAATAGATGACGATTATACGATACGCAGTAACTACTACTATGACTACTGTAGTCATAGTAGTAGTTACTGCGATGACTCCAGATATACTGTGAGCAGGGCAGGGAGATGGTGATTAGATATAACACCCAAGATCACACGTCTACACAAACCTTTACCCAAGAAGGATTGGTAATAAAAACAAACTAACCCAATATCAAAGTGATTTTGAATAAGAACCTTTTGAATAGTCTTATTCCTCATCGTATTCTTCTTCATTAGTGAAGGTCGTGTTTGCTCTGAAGTGTCTTAAGCCATCAGCTGTCTCCACTTGAAGTACGATAGTCTGGTCTTCGGCTTGTCTTTTGGGAGTATCCAACTTGATCAGACCACTGGTCATCTCTGTTCTTTCTTCATACTTTCTCATTTTCCGACAACTACAAGCTAGTCAAAGTCTTCTAGGTGTCCCCAGACTATGTGTCCAACTTGGTTGTAGCCAGACTGATACCTCCTTTCACAGCTTTCCAATAAAATAAATGTGACACGCTTTGTCCATTAAAATGGGCGAATTCAATAAATACTACCATAAATCTCACCACGGAAATTAAATTTTTAACTTTACACGTAAAAACTATTAATTATCTAGGTTTGTTGAGTTATTATCACCATAAACAGTTCGGTGTTATAACTGATTCAACAGCCTGTAATTACTTTATACGATTTCTCGTAACAAAAAAACATTGTAGGTTTACTTAATGTTGGCTAGCTCTATTATTTTTGAACAGAATTGGGAATGGTCGTCAATTATCTGATCTCGCGCCTCCGAGATTGAAAAAACGAATTAATACTCTGGTAGCTTCAAATGGGAAGACTTAGCATTGTGACTGATTGATATTCGACACGTTTTAAGAACCACCAAACAATATTATTTTAATTAAATCACGTAGCATGTCGTACAACGATGAAACATCTTGATAACTAAGTCTGACAACTTACAAAAAACAAGGGTCAATTACCCGTGCGTTGTGACACCAACAACATGTAGCGTCTCAATTTCGACATCGATCTCACTGAGCCATACAAAGCTTTTGATACAATATTTACTATTGACAATGACGGTGCAGTATAAAAAAACCTTATGAAAGATACAGCAGTTCCTATTGTGCCAAGTACTGGTCTTGATAGGCGTATCGATCGATAATGTTGTAAGTGCATTGAAGACTATAGATTATGACGTAATACTAAAGTATATTTTAAAAATCCTGGGATTTTTTTTCACGGATGATAATTTGATGATTTGTAGGTATGGTGTTTGAAAACAAGTTGGAAATGATGCAATACAGTCTACGACCGACGCGACGTTACATAAAATCAAATGAATACACAAAAACAATTTCCGTATTCCCCGACGGAGCTTAAAGCTATTTCATTCATTATATCCGTTACAGATTAGCGTTTAAAGCCTATTGTGGGTAGTGATAAATGTATCGCCAACTGATACATTTATGCAGGCGTTGACAAATGATGAACAACTTTCATTTTTTACTTACAGGCTCATACGACGCGGCGAAATACAATGCTGGAGCCGATTATACCGAAACTGACGTCACTCGTGTAGAACAAAGCGACAGACAAGCACCTTCATTTGGGAACCAACATGAATCTGATGCAAGCATTAGTGGCACTTTCATTAATCAGAACAATCAGGCTTTTGTGCGACCCAACACTAATGCCATCCATGGACAAGAGGATGCGCCTAACTCCCAGGATTCCGCTACAAACGCTTTCAGACAACCCGGCTCAACCAACGCCTTCAGTCAAGTTTCTCAATCCAACCGATTCTCATCGAATGGGCTTGGATCTCGTAACGAATACAACCATCCAAATACCAACAACGCAGTTGCAAGGCCTCAAAAAGCTGACACGCAGTACAATGCCGCTTTTAATGGCAATCAACCAGAATTCTCTCAAGTGACCTTGTCGTCTTCAACGTTTAGCCGACCTGGCACTAACAGAGGGCAAGTTGCTGGTCAACATTTTAATCAAAAACCATCGGTAGCTAGTAGTAATACCCAACAGTCTCACGTTGCTGGTAGCTTAGTATCTCAAAATGAATTCTCATCTGCAGGGCAACATATGAATGGAAATTCCCCTTTCTCTTCTCAGAACTTCAATCAGCAGTCTCAATCTTCGGCCAGTTTCCAATCACCTAAGTTACCAATGATTTTTTCTCAAGTACAGAAAACTCAAAGACCTCAAACTTTCAACAACCCAATTTCCCACAAAACCAACCGATTCTCGGTTACTGGTGAAAGAGTTGAAAGCAGTAGACCATCGAACACATTTATTTCTCAACGTCCCACGTCTCAACCCAGTATTGAATTGACTACTCCATTTGAGTCTAATGTACAATCGAACACGGATGTGGATTCTTCTTTCAGTTTAGGTGTTGACAGTCTATCAACGAACACAAGGTTGACTTCTCAACAAGGAAGTCAAACTATTAGACAACCTACATTCCGACCATCAAACCCCACTTCTCCATCTTTTGCTCATCAAACTCCATCCGCTCAAAATCAATTTCACTCAGATGAAGACGAGTATGTTCATACTCACAATCAGCAACAGCAAGGTCCTGATAACTCATATTACTACAAACAGCCCGCAAAACCTTTCAACGCTCCTTCAACACTTGAATCGAGATTTCAAAGTCCGTCGCCTGGTCAGCTTAATAGAATAGCTCAGCAAGCACAGGCTAGCCCTCGGTACTCCGGCCCTTCGCAAGCCTTCCCTGCTCATTCTGGCCAGTCTCAAAGGCATCCGGTCAGAGGATCTACCACTCGCTATCCCCAGCCCCCCACTTTCCCATCGATAGCTCCCACTTCTTCCTCTAGTGCGCAATTCCAGACCACGATTTCTTCACAATACAATGGGAACACAGTAGCTTCTTCAAGTCCTTTCGGACCTCAAAGGCAGGGATCAACCAGATATCCAAGGCCTCCGTCGTTTGCTCCCACTGTTCCTACAAATCCAATAGGATTTCCGTCGCGCAATGGAATCACTCAAGCTACCGCTACCGCTTTTGCCTCTAGTGCACCAACTTTCTCGGAAAATGTAAACTCACACTCTTCGGCTCCTATGCCAGCGTTCCAAGCTTCACAAGCAAATTTCCAATCCATGCAGTCTTTTGTTTCAAAACCTCACGCTCAAGTGTCGCAGGACAAAGATGTGAATAACGCTCCTTCCGTTTCAACTCAGCAATACTCTGGAGAAATCTATGAATACAACAAGCCGGCTGAGCGGCTGCCCGCACCAGCTAAATCTGAATCAAGCAAGCAGGACATGGAGCCAAGACCTCATTTCGAGTCCCATTCTAATCGCAAACAACAACAACCTAGGCCGACTGAATCTAGACCCAGTTTCGGAGCTCAATATAGTTCTCAAGCAGCCGTGAATACTGAGGATCAACCTGCTCAAGATTCCAAGCCACAATTCAACATTCAACCGAGACCTTTTGAAGCTCAACCTCAGGGGATCCAAACCAGACCTCAAAATGCCAACTGTTGCCAATCCTTGGACTCCCAAATCGCTCAGCTTGAATCAGAAAGCCTTACTCAGGGCAATAACCGCCCCAACGCTGGATTTGGTACTCGATTCTCTGGGTCAGGCAGCTCGAGCCACAGTTTTACTGGTGAAATGGAAACCTTTAGTGGTCCAAGGAATCCAACAACCTTCGATCAAGAAACCGGGTACCACTATTGATCCTTAAGTGCCATTAGTTGTTAAATCTAGCAATTATTGTGATTAATTAATATTTGCATTACCGAAAGAAGTGATAGCTAGAGAGAGATTAGAATTTTACCGGAATGTATTAATTTATAAGCCTATTTGTAAATTTGGTAGGGCCCCGATGTCAGCTATGATAATCATTGATATTAGTTTGTAAGCCAAGGCTCTGTATTTAAAATTGTCGAGTAAATGTTGTAAATATTCATTGGTATTGTATTTTATTTTGCCTAAAACTTACATTGCCTTTTGTGGTAGTGCGTAAGGCACATTGTTATTTGGACTAAACGGTCCTAGAGCTACGACCACATACATGAAGAAGTAGCTTTGTTTCAAAATATTCCATTAATTCCTAGAGTTAAGAATGTATAAGTGATAGATGAATGTTAAAAAAAACATACTTATATTATAACGCATTTGGAAGAACTCCTTAATTATAAAATATAGAATAGAATATGATACACTTTAATGTAAACCAAAATACAGGAAATATACGAACAATTGAACAGTTAATTCTACATTAATTATAATATTATTAATTAATTAGCAGACTAAATAATACTTTAGTGATATAATAGTACTTATCGGAGGCAATAATTTATTTTTAAATAATGTATTCACAGAATTAACGGGATTGTCTTAAAGTGATTCTGACAGCTTAAAACAAATGGCCATAAGGTCGTGTCCACAGTAAACGTTGAATATTAATCAATTTGTTGTTTATATTGAGAATGTGAATCCATTAATTGTGCGTTGTCATAATAACTAATTGGACAATCAATTGTAAAAACATGTGTTATTATACGTTAGGGATCGTATTGATGTAAACTATAATATCTCTTTTTTGAATAGTGTGAGTCTTTTTTAGGGTGAAACTCCACTAAAACAGAGACAAACAGAACGGTAGTTAGTATCTGTTGAAAATTATACAACCACATGAATACCAATTTGAGAAAATGGCGCCGAAAGATTCTAAACCTGATGTGATTTGCTGTTTTATTAAAAATTGTTTTTACCTTTTTGTTAAAGAAAGTGTTTCAAGTCAGTTAGGACACTTTTGAAAATTGTAGAATAAGTGATGCTTTATCAACCTATGTCGAAATCTCGGAACATGGGTTTTTGTGGGTTGACACATTGTTGCTTATCACCGTCCATTTGTACATACATACATAAATCACGCCTTCATTATTAGGCGCAGGGTGACACATCGGTTTTTCATCGGTATTTATATTTTTAGTCAATATACACTATACAATATTAAAAATTTTAATCATAATTTTTATAATAATAATCATAAGATAGGATGGAGGAGAATAAACCTTATAAGGTAATTCGAAAAAATAACGTAGAACTTGCTAGCCCCGACTCATCCCAGGGAGATTGCCAGGTGTAGACCAAGAAGCACCTTGAGGCATCGGAATGATGGAGGGCGAACCACTAACAACAGTGCCCAGAAAGGGTCCGTGTCAGTAAAACCTAAGCTAAAACCTTGAGCAAAATGGATTGGAATGTCGACGTAATCCCAATCGCTCTCTCTGTTCATCGATCTCTTGACATGGTCCTTTCCATCTCTTTTCTGTATATCTTCATTCATCACTAGCATCTTTCCGGTGTGATGGATAATATGATGCAAAAGGCCACTACCTTTATGGCTTAATGAAGTTCGTCCGATATTATCAGAAGAGCAAACAAACTGCTCCGAACCAAGATAAACTCGGAATAGGGCAAAAGAAAATAAATAGAGTGTTTTGTATATCAAAGCGGGTTATTGGTTACTGAAAGTTATGGCGTATGGTGACGTGCAGGTAGAGCTGCTTACAACGACACCTCTTCTCTCCTTCGGGGTCCTCTATTTTGTTTCCCATTTTTTGATCCATAACCTAATTTATCAAAATCCTTTTTGCTCTAATCATCGACAACGACTTCAGTTTTTGCCAAAACAGAATCACAAGTTTTAATGACAGCATTCGTAACGTAGAAAAATCCGCCGGCAAAATATCTGTAGTTACACGCGCTAATTGTGTTTACAATCAATAATGTTAATAGCAGACCATTTATTTCACGTCATAAACATTGAGAGCCAATTACTTGTGTGTAATGTTTAAATGGTTAATAGAGGCTTTTTGTATGCCAAAACTAAGATGTTTTGAAAAAGCAATAATAAAGTTCTTAAGAAATAATTTGTAGCAAAAAGTTCTGAATTACGTTCTATACATTGAGTTATAATTAAGGAGGTGGTTACACTGAGAGCGAAGCGAAAAACACAAGTTGTCGCTTATATAAGTAAATACCTATTAGGTAGAGGAAAGTAACTAAATATGGAATACCATTTTGTTTTTATATAATACCAGTCATACAGTTTTCTGTACCATGAACATAATTATATTTCAATTTAGGGACCCTTGAAGTTAAAAGTCGTTGGTGAATTTATTACATTTATTACCAATGGCGGTAAAAAAGCATTTGACTTTTATGTCACCCCTGACCAGAAAGTGGGATTTTTCGGACGCGTAACTGGCGGAAAATGCTACTTTATGGTCAGGTGTAAAATATTTCTATCGATTATTAGCACCGAAACTGCACGCGACGAAAACACGACTAAAAGACTGAACATTTTATTAGGTGATAACTCGTCCTAATCAAATTGGCTCGCGATTTTAGATTAAGTCAAGTTCTAACGTAAAGTAATTAATTGCGTTTTAATTCACTTATTAGGACTAGGTTATTAAAGTATCTTGGTAAGGTTATGTTATAACAGTAACCTTGGAAAATAAAATCGAAATTCGCGGGCCAATCCTTATTATTTTAGTTTCCTAGTCGCCTCGCTATCGGTGTGACTTACACCTTACAATGTATGTCTGACACCAAAATTATTTTGATTGCTGTGTTTAGATAAGAAAACTTAATAGCAGGTTTTAGTTACAAATTAATGATATTACATTGTCGGAGTCAAAATACGCACATACACAAACCATGCCTATTGATTCCCGAAGGAGTAGCATAGGTGTGATTATTATTTTTATATAGGTAAAATAGGTAGATTACAATTGATACATTTTCGTCAGCCTTGTATCTTGCTCCCTTGGGGGCGTCATATAGATTTTTTTATTCAAAGAGAGCAAATGTCGCCATCCTTTGACTCACCACCACTTGAGAGTGTTTTCATCATCATGATGATGATGAAAGTGTTTTATCTCGGAATTTAGTGGGAGCGAGAGAAAAATATTTTCTTTCCCCCAGTTCTCAGATCGCAATACCTACTTGCGATCTGAGACATTCTTTGTTTTATCGCCCTTGGTATATAATGTACTATTACCTCGCAGAGGAACTGTGTGATATAATATTATATACGCTATGAATGGAAATATTTACAGAACATCAAGTGAGTGGATAATCGTAAGTAGTTTAACGCAATTAAAAGTTATTTGGATTCTGCGAGTTATCGTAACTCGCGGTTGCCGTAAGTTGAATGCAAGCACGTATCTAACTAATTACAGTGCAGCGCTTACACTGGTAATTTAATTAAGTAATTGAATATTCACTAACAAATTGAAACTTATTATAAAAATTAAAAAAATGGCCGTGTGGTGACGAGTAGAATACAATTGTCACCACCCCAAATCTCTCCCGTGGGTGTCGTACAAGGATAAATCAATGACGAGGAATGGGCAGCAGCGTTCCTCTTATGGCACCTAGCAATAGCAATCTAACTGTGACTTTTGTGCCCGATAAATGGCAATAGGCTCGCCACCTATTACATGGGACCTAAGATAATTGGCGAAACGTGGGTGCTAGTTCACCTCTGCCTACCCCTTCGGGATATAGGCGTGATTTATGTATGTGTATATATAACTCACATCCTACATCACATGTTGTATAGGCAGTTTAAAAACAATATTACTGCAAAGCGAAATAGGCCATAAAAAACTTATTTTGGAATGCTCAATATTAGATAGATAACAAAGCGCTCGCTTTATATTTTTTACTAGGTAGGATAGGCGTATTATTGTGACAGGTATAATTACAAAGATTTTGGTGGTTAGAAAAAGAATTTCGAAAAATTATGATCTTGAGGCGGGAATCGAACCCGCGTCCGCTGCTATCCAGGCAGGTGCCAGACCGCTCGGCCACCCAAGACACTTTTTAGTGTCTTGGGTGGCCGCGGGTTCGATTCCCGCCTCAAGATCATAATTTTTCGAAATTCTTTTTCTAACCACCAAAATCTTTGTACTAATTTTTCTAACATTTATATAATGTTAAAATTAAAATCGAACAGGTATAATTGTCACAATCCGTGCTCCAATGTGAATACGGCCTTACACTACAACCTCCAACCTTTGCAGTTGCGGTAAAATTAAATTGTTTCATTATTTGTTGTTATTGTTTGATCATACAGCCGATTGTTTTGATGGTAGAGTGCCAGGTTATAAAGTTAGGTACTTGCTTCGGCAGTACATATACTAAAATTGGAACGATACAGAGAAGATTAGCATGGCCCCTGCGCAAGGATGACGCGCAAAATCGTGAAGCGTTCCACATTTTTTTAGACTGGTGAATTGCCTCACGGCGGATCACAGACTCTCCCCGCTTGTAGGGCTAGGGGAACACCGGAGTGGTTTAGTGGGTATTCCTGACTCGAAAGAGTCGGGCGAGTCCCACACACGTCAGCCGCTTAGCTAGCGGCTGATATGGTGCGTAAATGTTGTCCACTCCGTAAAAAAAAAAAGTTATAAAGTTAGGTGGCTGATTTTCGAGTGGGTTGCGAGTTACCTTCTCGTAGAATCCAACTCAACCCGGTTCTCCCTCCATGCCGGTGTATTCATGGGGATTCCTCTCAGTACGAAAAAAATGGTTGATATTCCAGTTGCTGCTGGCCGGGTAAAATGTGACATCGCTGAATACAGAAACGCTACTCAGAGTTCGAATCCTGCTTAACATTTAAGTATTGTCAAAATAGATGTTTTCCCGTACAAATTCTGACAGGTATTGTCCACTTAACTTTATAGGCAGTACTCAAAATATGAGTAGGTAGCGGTTCTGTATTCGGGGTTAAGTGTGTTTTCTGGACTTAGGCATATTATCATCCTTCGCGTGATCTTGTATATCAGCGTTGGCGAAGGGCAGAGAGAAAGTAACATTATCATCATTATCAGCTTTTAATATCCCAACTGTACAGGCCTTCCCTAATGGTGGACTTTTAATATCCCAACTGTACAGGCCTTCCCTAACGGTGGACTTTTAATATCCCAACTATACAGGCCTTCCCTAACGGTAGACTTTTAATATCCCAAGTGTACAGGCCTTCCCTAACGGTGGACTTTTAATATCCCAACTGCACAGGCCTTCCCTAACGGTGGAAGAATATTTAGGATTTTGCTAGATTGTAATGAACCACTGACTGCTTGGTAGGAAACCACCAACATCAGCATATCCAAAGAGGGTAGGTGACAGGCAGGCGGCCGGCTGTAAAACCTAAGTCAAAACCTTGAGCAGTATCATGGTAACTCTACGAGTCGACTTTTACGACACCCCTGGGGTGAGTCGGGGCTGGCACATTGTACGTTATTTTTTCGCTGCCAGGCCAGCATGGAAGACATTATAAGTTAAATATATAAGGACATTGTAATTACCTATAAGGAAACAAATTGAACCCCAGCTTTACAACATTTTTTGTGACATAGATTCACAGCTGTTTTTGTAATTAGATACCATATAAAACACATAATTGCTAAATATTGCTGATCACCCGGAAGAAATCAAGAACGGATATCATGCGAAGGCTAATTAAACTTGTACCTGACTAACTGTCAGACGCAGGACATACATCACTTTGCAAGATTAAGCTGCAATCAAATTGATGAGTCAACTGTACGCTTTGAAATGACCAAAAAAAAGTTTGGGCAACAAATTAGAAAAAGGCAATCGAACGAATGCAGGTTCCATCATGTATAAGTCCCATGTAAGAAGTGGCGAGCCTGTTGCCATCTATCGGGCAGACGTAAATCGCAGTGTATTATTAGGTGATATTATAAGAGCTGCTGACCCACGGCACAGTTTGGGAGTGGTGACAATAACCATTATTAACAACCACTTTACATACGCGGCTGGTTTTAGTTTTTCATCTTCTTCTTCCTGCCCTGTTCCCAGTCTATCTGAAGTCGGCGCAGTATGTTTCCTCTTCCATTCATATCGGTCAGTCGTCATCAAGCCATCCACTCCCTTTTGATTCATATTATCCATCACATCGGAAAGGTGCTAGTGATGAATGAATGTGTAGAAAATAGACGGAAAGGACCATGTCGAGAGATCCACGAACGGAGAGAGTGAATGGAGTGACAACATTCCAATCTAAACGTACTGTTCAAGGTTTTGGCTTGGGTTTAACAGCCGGCCGCCTGCCAGACACCAACCCTATTTGGGTAAGCTGTTGTTGATGGTCTGCCTTCCACCATTCGGGTGCCCCAAGGCATTGGTCTACACGGGGCAATCTCCCTAAGTCGACTTTTACGACACCCATGGGATGAGTCGGGGCTGGCACATTCTTCGTTATTCTTTTGCTCCCAGGCCAGCATGGGAATTCGGTTTTTCATCATTGATCCTAAAAAAACGGACACTTAAAACTTTCAAAATCTATTGACCCAGCACTTGGGTAACGTTTTTGATTTTTTCACGTGACACCAGAGGTCAACTCACTTTGACTGGAGTTACGCAGTGACAGGCTTACGGGGATTACACACGCTAATTGTACATATTCCGATGTAATTTCCAAATAATAATGAGGATCGTTTAACTCCTTACTGAAGTTGTAACACATAATAATATACTCCTTTACAAAAGCGACACTAAATAGGTACGTATTAAAAGGCTCGTTGATACAGAGGCATTAAGCTTGTTAATGATTGCATCAGCTAAATTATGTTAAAGAAGGCTGGTCACTCATTCCACAGAGAGGACATGACAACACACACACTTGCCCTAGACGGGCCAGAGAACGGACTGGCCGTAATAGGCGACATGTCCCTACCGACAATCTTTCGAAGACACCAGAGCTTGGGAAGCCATGAACAGCTTCTGTGACATCGTGATGAGCACGAAATAACTTTCGGTCGTAGGCTACTTTTTATACTCCAGCTAGCATGACCACTGAAACACATTATGATATGGCCATTTATCGCGTTGAACAGTCAAAATTCTTTGGATTTTAAAACTCGAATAAGCCTGAATTGAATAATTGAATAAGCCGCTAATGCTATATCGCTTTTAAACTGTCGGAAGGCCTGTGTTTGTAAGTTCAACGCGATAAATAGCTATATCATATCGTGTTTCAGTGGTCATGCTAGCCGGGCTGAGTGTTGAAGTTATAAAACGTTTGCCGAGTCAGCTAGTAATATTTTAACCTTTAGTAACAAAAGCAAAATATCTCCAAATCTACTTTTTGGAAATCTATCCCTCAAATGTCTTTATAATATTAGTATCCTATTAATAGTTATAACTTACAAAAATATGAATAATAAGTTTAAATAGACTCTTAGGAACGCTGAACCACTCAAAATCCATTTATTTGTGGCTTGTTTTGTGTCCCGTGCTACACGTTTCAACAATAGCCTTTATTCAATGAGCGATGCACGCAAGAAAGAACAGTCACTAAAATTGACTAATATTTTAACATAATTGGCGAAACGCGGGTGAGAATTCACCTCTGCCTACCCCTTCGGGGATATGGGCGTGATTTATGTATGTATGTATTTTCTATCTTTAATCTTCCACTTTATTCTTCCATCCATAGGAGAGGCTTCCCCAGCGACGGGGACTGTAGGGATTAAAGGGCTGCCCGGCTAGCATGACCACCGAACACGATATGATAAAGCTACAGTTCAAATCGATATATTTTTTTTTACACTCACACCTACCATCTGGCCCGAAGTAAGTAGCCTAAGCACTTGTGTTATGGATACTAGATGACGGACATATTTTTAATACATACATAAATCATAAATCGCGCCTATATCCCCGAAGGGGTAGGCAGAGGTGAACTAGCACCCACGTTTCGCCAATTATATTAGGTCCCATGTAATAGGGGGCGAGCCTATTGCCATTTATTGGGCACAAAAGTCGCAGTGCATTACTATTGGTAGGTGGTATAAGAGGAACGCTGCTGCCCATTCCTCATCATTGATTCATCCTTAGTCGCCTTGTACGACACCCACAGGAGAGATTTGGGGTGGTGACAATTGTATTCTACTCTGCCGTCACCACGCGGCAAATATAATTATGTAATATAATTATGTATATAAATGTTGAAAATATACTACATAAACATATACACAACCATGACTCAGAAACAAACATTTGTGGTCATCAGAAAGTTTGCCCCTACCAGGATTCGAACCCGGGACCTCTTGGCCAATACCCAGCAATCTGAGCATTCGACCAAAGCGGCCGTCGCATAAATGGTCATATTATTATCGGCCGTGTGGTGACGGCGGAGTAGAATACAATTGTCACTACCCCAAATCTTTCCCGTGGGTGTCGTACAAGGCGACTAAGGATAAATCAGTCATGAGGAATGGGCAGCAGCGTTCCTCTTATACCACCTAGCAATGTACCTACTGCGACTTTTGTACCCGATAAATGGCAATAGGCTCGCCACCTATTACATGGGACTTAACATAATTGGCGAAATGTGGCTAGTTCACCTCTGCCTACCCCTTCGGGGATATAGGCGTGAATTATGTATGTATGTATGTACGTAAATAATTGTCAACACTCAACGACAGCTTGTCTAAAGAAAGTTTATGTAAGTAGCTAAGTAGGCGTCAGGTTGTAAAACCTGAATCAAAACTTAATGCAGCATTGTGTTGGAATGTCGGTATTCCAATCCCTTATCCCGTTCCACATTCGATATGGCCCTAAGCCTAATGGACTAACTGACCCACTCTGCTAAGACATCACTTAACTTTAATGAGTACTTAATAACTGACGAAACGTTGCTAGTTCTAGTTCCGTGCTAGTTCACCTCTGCCTACCCCTTCGGGGATATAGGCGTGATTTATGTATGTATGTATAATAATATCGTGTATCGGTGGTCATGCTAGCTGGGCTGCTGTGGTAATGGATAGATAACGCAATGAGTCACTCCCGCGCAACTTCCGGATACGGTCAAAGCGACCAATACTGTGCTTTTGCGCTTTGGCAGTTTTGGCAGTGCTTTTTCAGTTAGCACAAATCCGGCTATTTGCAGCTGCTGTCGCAAGATGGCGCTTTTCACATTAATTCGGAAAGTCAATAATTTTTGTACCAGTGATTCGTACAGTCAAATTGGAATATATTGCGTTCAGACAATCTTTTCTATTTTGTTTTGTACCGCATATGCCAATAATAAATAGTCCGTAAATAATTATGCCGCGTGGTGACGGCAGAGTAGAATACAATTGTCACCACCCCAAATCTCTCCCGTGGGTGTCGTACAAGGCGACTAAGGATAAATCAATGATGAGGAATGGGCAGCAGCGTTCCTCTTATACCACCTACCAATAGCAATGCACTGCGACTTTTGTGCCCGATAAATGGCAATAGGCTCGCCCCCTATTAGATGGGAATTAACATAATTGGCGAAACGTGGGTGCTAGTTCACCTCTGCCTACCCCTTCGGGGATATAGGCGTGATTTATGTATGTATGTATGTACGTAAATAATTGTCAACACTCAACGACAGCTTGTATAAAGGAAGTTTATGTAAGTAGCTAAGTAGGCGTCAGGTTGTAAAACCTGAATCAAAACTTAAAGCAGCATTGTGTTGGAATGTCGGCATTCCAATCCCTTATCCCGTTCCACATTCGATATGGTCCTAAGCCTAATGGACTAACTGACGCACTCTGCTAAGACATCAATTAACTTTAATGAGTACTTAATAAAAAAATGTTAACCAAAACTAGACCATATACAAGAATAGAGACTAGTTTTGAATTGATATTTTTTTTGTTTTATGTAGACTAATTAACGTTAATTGTCGTCTCTGAGTACAGCTGTTACATATTTTCAACATCCGAAGTACAGAGGAACAGCAGTCGTAGCCAAGTGGCATAAAGTTATAATGCTACCATTTTGTCTTGTCACATTGCTTTTTTAAACAATCTCAGACAAAAAATGCTCATATTATAATAATAATTTTAGATTTTAACCTTAACTCACAAAAAGTTTATTCAATTACAAGACAATTTAGACACGCGCAAGTTGGCAGTTATTAGTGCAAAAATTTATTTAAGAACCAAGTGCTCTTAATAGGTAGGGGAACAAGGCAGAAAGCGGGGTCTTCTCATGGTGAAAAACAAATTGACTCTCACTTATTTTTACACACTCACACACAAACTCAGCCTCTAAGTAGAGGTAGACCACTGAAAAGATGGATGGATTCTGTGAGGTATGATATAAAGGTGATGGATGTGGGTGGACGAGAAGGGCAGCAGATTATTTTCAATTGTCTTCACTCTAATCTCTCCAAAAGTCACCGAACTATTCGACTAAGGTATAACACAGTCAAAAGCGTTAGAAACAATAGGTAGCAGCGTTTCATTTCAACCAACTAGCAATAGGTACCTACTGTGTTTATTTTATTTGTCTATAGATGGTAATAATTTTGACCCCCAATCATGGGAGCGATTAGTAGGTGAAATGTGGTCTTTCTATCAGAAATTAAACAAATATCACTAGCATACCTAAATGTCAGCCCCGACTCTTTCATGGGTGTCGTAAAAGGGAGATTGCCCGGTGTATAGTTAAACCAATAAGCACCTTGGGGTACTCGAATGGTGGAGGGTAAACCACCAACAGCAGCATACCCAAGAGGGTTGGTGTCAGACAGTCGGCCTGCTATAAAACCTAAGCGAAAACCTTGAGCAGTATAGACTGGAATGTTGTTATTCCATCTTCATATTATATCATTCATCATTCTCTCTGTTCATCGGTCTCTCGACATGGTCCGTTTCGTCTGTTTTCTATACATACAAATTTTAAGTAAAGTTTAAGTATTACCTTTACTGTGTGATGGATGATATGAATCAAAAGGGAGCGGATGGTTTGATGACGTCTGAATGGAAGAGGAAACATACACTGCGCCGACCCCAAGATGAACTGAGCACAGGGCAGGGAGATAAATGGTAACAATAAACATTGAGTATTGAGAAGAAGAGGCAAAGGACTCTGTAGCCAACCTATGCACTAACCTATGCAAAAGTTCTTTGATAAACAAAAAATGTTACACTCCAGCCCGCTATGGGTGCCCTTCCCCTACAATCAGCAGCGGCCTTGTCTCGCCTACGACAGATGAGCGGCAGCGATGATCGACTATAAGCCTTTTATAGGTCGCACTGAGCATTTCGTTTCAAAAATATATTATCTAGAATCACGAAGTCATGCCGCACATGACCCCCGTTGGCCTACGGTCAGATATTGATTTTCTGTCTTCGTCGAGTAGGTAAGCCGGGTCGCTAATTTGGTAATCGATAATTGTGTGGCGATTTCGCGTGGCCACTTTCGTAATGTTCACGGCAGAGACCGTGGCTGGTGCGTGTGGTTACGTTCTAGGGCCCGGATTGTCCTGGGTTCAAATTATACTCCGACAACTTCGTGCGCGACCTCCCTGCGGTATGAGAGACGGTGGCGGGCACGGGGCACTCAGGATGCCAGCGGGAATGCCACTAACTTGTGGGACTATGATTTTGGTGGTTAGAAAAAGAATTTCGAAAAATTATGATCTTGAGGCGGGAATCGAACCCGCGTCCGCTGCTATCCGGGCAGGTGCCTGACCGCTCGGCCACCCAAGCCAATAGCCACCTCAAGACCATAATTTTTCGTGCTCAGCCCATAATAAATATCTTTACACTCACACCTATCATCAGCCCAAAGTGGGCTAGATGATAGGTGTGAGTGTAAAGATATTTATTATAATTATTAAGAATCACTGATATAATGATTTATAATAATAGTTTAGGATAAGGAGATTCGTTAATAGTCATTTGTTATCAGATTATACTTTTGATTGATATTTATTTTATAAAAATAAAAGCACAAACTTAGCAAACCGCCATATTTGTTAAAACGCCGCGTGACGTCATTATTTAGTTATCTCCGTTTTGACATTTTATTTGCGAATCAAATTCACTAGTTTAATATAGAAACTGGCCTTTTTACGTAATAGCGACTCCATTGCTATTTTGGCGTCTTGGCGGAAATTTTAAATTCCATTATTCAAAACATGTTTTTTCTATCAAAATCGAAAGTTTTTACAAAAATATAATTTATTTTGGGTAAAGTAGACACGTAAGAAAAACATGGTGTAGTTTTTCAAAATAAGTCATCATGGCTATTGCGCATGTTGAAGCCCCTGCGCAGGTTAGGTATGCATCGTGTAAACGATTCCAGCGAGTTGAGTGACTCGACGATGTACCTGCACAATAAAGCACAAGTAACATGTGCAAGTAGCCTGCGCGAGCATCAAATCGCGTGGATTACTTGCGCAGACATGCTGGCAGCTGAAACGAACAACAACAAACCTATACATCAAGCAACTACTTGCGCGGGCAGCATGCGCGTGTAGCTTGACCTACTAGTAACTTGCGCTAGTAGCCGTCGCCTTTGTATGTATATAACTTGCCTCTACCAGGATTCGAACCAGGGACTCTGTAGGCCGATAGCCAACGATCTGACTATTAGACCAAATTAGCCTCCAATATATAATATGTCTAATCCGTTCGGGAGTTGCGTCGTCTTTGTATTTCATTAGCGATAATTTTGAAATGAAAAGTAACCTTTGTAATTAGTGATTGAAATGGGAACTGATACATCTAATATCTTTTGCACGAATGGTCACAATTTACTGATTCCGATCATCATTTTTGCTAGGTCATCGTTGAAGTGCATTGTTTCTATTATCTGTAAGTAGGTACTACACCTCATTTACGTATAAATTCTTTTGTTATTAGAATAGTATTGAAATTTTATAAAAAATCACTATTAAAAAATATTGGTGAGAAAATTTTCTTGGCAATATTTGGCATTATTTGCAGGACATAATTTTGCGAATATTTTCGGCGGTTTCAGCGCTGTTTTTGTCATAAGTCTTTCTTCTTATCGTATAAGGAAACTAATGTAGTTATAATTATAATGAGGAATCGGTAGCAGCATTCCTAGTAAATTATCTAGCTGTTTACGATTAAAGCAGCCCGTGAATGGCAATAGGTTCGCTCCCTTTAAAAAAGCTATGTTAATACACCATGAATAAAATATGAGAGTTAGTACCTACACCTCTTAGTGGGAAAAGGCGTGATTAATATATGTAAATATTTAAACTGTATAGATGGAAAACTGTGTCGTGACAAATAAAATGGTGTTTAGAAAAAGCTCGAAAAATTATAAACTTGATGCGGGAATCGAACCTGCGTCCTCGGCAGTGCAGAATATGCAGAATGTCCAAGGATCTAATTACTCATGGACCTACCAACCGACAAAAGCACAACAAACAGTCTGAAAAAGATAAGTAAACTGACTTGGTTTCGACTCAGCTTGACCCCTGGATATTGCCCCTACTTGCCCACTTGAAAATTAAATACTTTAAATCGCCTCAATTGTTAGCAAGTTAAAAGAACTACCAGCACGCTAAGTTTTAAAATAATTTAGCCGCAAAAGCTAAGTAAACTGATATGGGACACTCACACACGAGCGAGCTTGTAATAATTAGTAACAGAGATACCCATCTACGTTGAGTCACGCACACAGGCGCAAGTCTTGCGATTATTCAAAGGTGAGGTCCGTGAGTTTGCTTTTGGTAACTGACGGTGAACGATTTTAGTTTCATATAAATAGGATGGGTTTCTGCAACTAGGCACATTCGGAGCTCATCCTCAACCCGTAGAACAGCTTGCAAAATGAAGCTGGTAATTTGAACCTTGTTCTAAATAGGAATTAGAATTAAGCTTCGATGAAGCCATAATATTTTGTGAAAAAAATCTGCAATGCTTAGAATAATAATATAAATAGTAAAAAACAATTTTTCGTCGATAGATATTCATTTAACATATTCCGATTTAAATAATAATATTTGTGCTAATTTTTGGTTAAAATATTACAAAAAGTGATTGTTAAGTGATTAAAACTGATGTTGTCCCTTTTTTGACAATAGTTTGTGATAGTGACAGCGTGTGAATTAAGCACTGCATAACAAAAACACGTGTTTAACACTCATTTGCAATAACACCGTATGTCCTACTCCAACGCAGGGCTGCCAACATCCGGAAAGTGAACCAATTGAAACTTTTAATTTTTTATTTTCATTGTTTTTCAATTTTGTTAATTTAAGTTAAAATAATTTTATTTACATACTAATAATGGGCCTTTGCCCAGCAGTGGGATCTTATAGGTTAATAAAAAATAAAAAAAAAGTCAATTGGGAGAGGACACTGAATTCCATACTACAGACAATGTCCATTTTGGAATACAGGGTATTCAAAAACACATTGTACCTACCGTATTAATCGTTAATAAAGCATTGTTATTTTTATTCACAGATAATAGTCCTGTCAGTGCTAGCGTGCGGCTATGCGGCCAAATTGGATAGGACTTACCTGCCACCTGCAAACGCTGCTACCGCTGGAGGCAACGCTGACTCCCTGAGCGCTCCATTTGGATCTCCAAGCGCCAGCTCTTCGAAAACCACTTTCGGCCAGACCCAATCCGGATTCGGCAAGCCTACTGCGTTCGATCAAGACAGACCTGCCTCTGCATTCGGTCAGGACAGACCGTCTGGACCTTCAGGTTTTGGTCAGCAATCCGCTGCCCAAAGACAGCCTTCTGCCCAGTACGGAGCGCCGTCTGGTCCGGCTCCTAAGCAAACAGGATTTGGTCAGGACAGACCTTCTGGAACTTCAGGTTTTGGTCAGCAATCCGCTGCTCAGAGACAGCAGCTGTCAAACCAGTACGGAGCGCCTTCTGCACCGGCCGCTAAGCAATCTTTTGGACAGGGACCAAGCGCCACCTTCGGACAAGAAGGAGAGGCAGCTTACAGCCAAGCTCCCGGATTCCAGGGATCCCAGGACTACTCCAGGCAGCAGCCAGAACGCCCTCAGGCAGCCTACGAGAAAAACGCCGAGATACTGAGATACGAGAACGAGAATGACGGTGAAAAGTTCTCCTACAGCTTCGAGACCTCCAACGGGATCTCCGCTGAGGAGTCAGGCGTTGCCACTAACGGTGTTCAGGCCCAAGGCGGGTTCGCGTACACCGGCGACGACGGGGAAGTGTACCGTGTGACGTACACCGCTGACGAGAACGGCTACCAGCCCCAGGGCGACCATCTCCCCACCTCGCCCCCGATCCCCGATGAGATCCTGAGGTCCATTGAGGAGAACGCGAGGGCTGCAGCTGCTGGCACTCAAGAAGGTGAGTTGTAACAAACATACGTTTTCTGTTAGCAGACTTGGAACAAAGGTAACCTATCTCAATATTTCGATTTTTTTTTTCGGGTGCGGGTGCGGTTTGAAAGAGCGAAAATAGAGAGTGAAAATCTAGTGGTGTAATTTTAGAAACAAAGCACAGCGATCTATCATTAATGCCAATTTTATTTAATAATTCAAAATTGTTAAAGAAAACTATAGCCGGTCTTAAGCCTCTTGCCACTTTATTGTATAACATGTATTACTTCAATAAATAATTAAGCTTCCACAACTTCAACCAAAATTCATACATCAATCAAAACTGTTCTATCTCAGACGAGTGAATTACCCTTCGCCAATACCTCAAAAAACAACCATCGCTTTAATTGACACACAATTCAAATAACAATAAACTTGTTTTCAGGTGCTTACAGGCCGGAAGAATACGAAACCGAAAACGCTGTACAACAATACAACCAGCCCAGAGGTCAAGCCTCTCCTGCCCAGTATACTGCACCCAATGCTCCAGTAGAAGGCCCATCTGCCCAATACGGTGCTCCCGAAGGCCAACGCCAAGCATTCGGTACTACTGCCCAACGCCAAGGCCCCACGACGCAATACGGCGCCCCTGACGCTTTTCAACCACAGGGCCCATCAGCCCAATACGGAGCTCCCAATGGTGCTCAACCACAGAGGCCTTCTGCTCAATTCGGTGCTAACGCTGGACAGCAGCAACGCGTATCTTCCCAGTACAATACCCCCAGTGCTCAAGGCCCCAATTTCAAAGCTACCGGTGGTTCTCGCCAAGGTCCGTCTGCTGAGTATGGTGCACCAAACGCAGGTCAATCTCAAGGCCCATCTACCCAATATGGTGCTCCCGAAGGCCAACGCCAGAGTTTCTCTTCTACTCAATACAGTGCTCCCAGTAAAGGCCAGGGCCAATCTGCGCAATTCGTTGCCCCAGCTCAATCTCAGGGCCCCTCCTCCAAATATGGTGCGCCCAATGCCCAATTCCCAAGCCCATTGAAAGCTCAAGGAAGCCAAGTGTCTGCCCAATACAACCAGCAATCTAGCAACGGACAGCAGCTTTCTCGTGGACCTCAAGCTCAGGGCGGAGACAATGGATACGAGTACAACCGCCCCCAGGCCAACGCCGGATTCAACCAGCCCAGACCAAGCCAGGGTCCGTCCGGTCCCCGTCCTCAGTTCAACCAGGCGTCCCAGCAGGTGACCCAGCAGTACAACCGACCTGCCGTCCAAGGACAATCTACATTCCCTGGATCTGCTAACCAGCAAGCCTACAGGCCATCTAGCCCCGCCCAAGGACCTTTCGGACCATCTGGAGCCGCTAACAAGCCATCAGGTCCTTTCGGCACAACAGGTTCTGCCCCTGCTGCTCCATCTGCCCCATCAAGCCAGTACAGGGGTCAATCTGGCCCTGCTATGCCAGCCCAGGCTCCTTACCAGTACAACAAGCCTGGTTCGCAAGGAAACCAGTCTGGTCAGCCACAAAGACCTTCATCCCAGTCTGGCTTCAACCAGTCTGGTCAGCCACAAAGACCTTCCTCCCAGTCTAACTTCAACCAGTCTGGACAGGGTCAGGACTTCAGTGGACCTCGCCAGCCCCCCAGCTTCAGCGAACAGGAAGGATACAAATACTAATACCAAAGTGAAACGTAGTGAAACGTAGTGAATTGATAGGGTAGATAGACAAAAAAATATTAAACATGGCATCATAAAATCACAAAAAAATATTATGTACAGAAACTACGCTCGAAGCAAAATAAATTTTGTACTGAAAATGTATAGAATTGTGACCTAAGAATCACTGTGTGATATTGTAAATAAATATGCGAATTCTAAAAATGTTTTTTGTGTTTGTTTTTCCTATGTGAAGATGTTTCCATTCATTCATTGAAGAAATACTTGCAAGGATTGGTCAGTGCTCACTTCTAAAATGATTAGGTACCTATTGTAATTACCTTTGTCAAAAAACAATCTGCTGTTGATATAATGTTAAAATAACGTGCAAATTTATTGTAGGTCTCTATTCAATTTAAAATATCCAAAATAAATGTAGTTTAGTGACACTTTGTGTACCAAAGTTTTAGAAGTTACTTGGTGACATATAACAAAGAACTTAAAGTCAGATCCAATTTCAAACATTATTTCCCCTAATGCTTTGTAATAATTTTTCTAACATTTATTTTATAATGTTCAAAATAATTATCATAATACAGCCATAATAATAATATAGCTATGTAACCGGCTTGATGTACTAACAATTCCCATGATTGCATTAGTTCTTGTGTTTCAGAGTTAGTCAACCTCTATTGACTAACAGGATATCACGCGCGTAGCCAGGTTTGTCTGACTTCGTGACTTGTCAACTCGAAGCCTAGATTGTAACATTTGAAGATTCATACGGATCGTGAATATGCTCTCTAAACCATCAATACATTGAAAGTTGCGAATTTCTAAACGTAACTTCGACAATAACTAGTTTTTAATACCTGTATAATATTAAAATATTTTCTGAAGAGGTAGGCAGAGGTGAATCAATTCACTTCCCATTCCGCCAAATATAACATAGTTCCATCAGTCCCATAAAATAGGGGGCGAATCTACAGTAATCTCTCGGGCAAGTAAATCACAGTATACTGCACAGTATACTGATAGGTACCTATATCAAAAACTGGCCATTCCTCATTGTAAGAGCGGTTTCGCACTACTGATCCGAACCCGTGATCTAGGAAACTCGGAACGAATTCGGATATTGCTTACACACTACCCGGAGTAACGCGTAAGCAATATCCGAATTCGGTCTCCGATACAAACCAAGGAAATCAGGAGCCATCTTTTGGAATACTTGATTTGGCGGAAAGAAATCGGATGACGGAGAATCGAACGAGGAGGATCGACGGAGCATCGAATCTAGTGCGTGAGTTACCAAAGAAATAGTTCTACGGACCCTTTATTTTCACGGATTCGGATTGGATTCGTATAGGACGTAGAGCGTAACCGCTCTAAGGGCCCACCACAAAACCTTACTGGGAATCCGATCATGGAAACAGCCTCCCTACCCAAGTGGCCAATCTATCGAATGCATAGAAAACAAAATGTACGAAACTGACGTATTACAGAGAAAACAATACGTTTTCTATGCATTCGATAACACCCGTATTCACAAACAATACTTGTATAAGTAAAGAAGCAACACTGTGCGAAGTAAGACATTTCTCAATACATTTTGTCACTCGAGTATTGTCTATGAATAGGTTTTTGGGACCCTGTGCGTTAACGCACCTCATAGTAATGTTTATGAATACGGATGTAGCTAGGCCCTCTGTATGGTCAACGTCAGAGGCTGATTAAACGTTGAGAGCGCCATAGGCAAGCATCTCATCGGCGCCCCTATATTAAAAATAAATCTTACTTAGTAATAAATAGAAGTAAATTGAGATTGTAAGCAATAATAATAAATTTTGTTGTGTGAGTAGATGGCTTACTTACCACCTACTGGCGCAATTAATTTTGTACTGTATTATATATTTATTATTTTTGTTCAATTCCACCCTCGCGCCCCTAGGCGCATACCTAGTTTTCCTTAAGGATAATCCGCCCCTGGTCAACGTCACTTCAGACTATCCAAAACTGTCAAATTACTTCAACCTTAACTTGTTTTAGTAAAGCATAAAGTCAGTTAAGAAAATTTGAGATTTTGTAGTAAGCTAACGGCCTGTTAAGTGTACAAAAGTAATAACGGCCTATAATCGATACCACACAATGCGATAAAATATCTATTAGTAATCCATTGTCCAAGTAAATAGCTTGTTTAATATTCCTGAATTTTTTTCTATAACAGAATGTACCACGTACTTTATGCATAAGTAAATTAAATTAAATATCGTAAAACTTACATGTAAATATTATTCTCATTTAAATATATAATAAATATCATCATAGAACGGTAATATTAACATTACGGTGGCCGCAGTGTGACTTAACATAGTAATTTTACGTGATGGACTGTCTTAATTAAAATACGAATGTAAAGCGCATTCAAAAGTTAATTGGCGGGTTGTACCTTATTTCTTATCGGTTTTAATCGCAACAAATGTTTTTCCATGCATTAATAAGATTTATCTCGTCTTCGTGGTCGTCGTGGTCTGGGAGCGAAAAATAACGTAGAATGAGCCAGCCCCGCTCACGGTGTAGACCAATAAACACCTTGGGGCACCCGAATAGTGGTGGGCAAACCACCTATAACAGACTATTCGATTTTAATTTTAACATTATATAAATGTTAGAAAAATTTGTACAAAGATTTTGGTAGTTAGAAAAAGAATTTCGAAAAATTATCCGAACCGAACCGTAACTGTAAAAATGTACTATATAAATATATGTGCTTTGGAATGTTTGAAATTTATTTCTACATTGCGGTTGGAAGAATTTCGGCAAGTTAATTAGTGTCTTGGGTGTCCGAGCGGTCGGGTACCTGCCCGGATGGCAGCGGACGCGGGTTCGGTTCCCGACTCAAGATCATAATTTTTCGAAACTCTTTTTCTAACTACCAAAATCTTTGTAGGTACTAATTTTTCTAACATTTATATAATGTTAAAATTAAAATCGAATAGTTTATAAAGCAAACCCAAGCTTAACCGAACGCACGGTAGTAGGTTAAAATTGGGGCACCTGGATCAAAAAAAGATCCAGGCACCCCAATTTTAATCTTTTATTTATTCATGTTTTCATGTATTCACTGTTCATCACTCGACTCTTTAGAGTAATGAAAAGTGAATAGTACACACCATGCGAGGTCGTTGACGACTACCTACTTAATCTAATTTATGTTATGTCTTACATATTTTCAGCACAATAATTATGTGAATAGATGAAAGGGTAAAGTCGGGTGGAAAAAATACCTTTTTTTATTCAAGTACTACAATTTTACCCCTTCATCTATTACTGTTAGTTATTCTTTTAACCAATTTTTAAACTATCATCTATTTACTTCTTATTATTCAACAGACGTCTTAATATACAATGAAAGGATTGAAAAAATAAAACAAAAAATAAACGTTCGAAATTTATTTATAATCAATTACATTAGTTTTCGGTTAATCTTAGAAATTAAGTCTTTTGCACCCCTATACACTTCATCACTAAATGTATTTTCAACCACATGCTGAGCACAGATAGAAGCTGTACAGTTACAATCGATATTATTACATAAATCATCGATCTCAAATATTTGTAATCTTATTACTCTAGATCTTGAATTATTCTTACACGGTTTTTTTATGTACGAACACAAAATTTCATCTGCTCTTCTTTTCCGTCGAGTATTGTTATTGTCGACGTTGGTGGTGTGGATGCTGGAGCCACTGTTCGGACGTTCATCTATTTCGAAAGGTCTTTCCTGCTCGAGATAATTGAGAACATTTTGACGGATTGTTTGTTCTGCTGGTATTATTGGTGAGTAGCTTCTATTAAAAATTATATCATCAGATCCCTGAAACAACGACGTGAAAACAATTATAATTTCTTATTGAAATCGTACGCATTCTAAGAAATACAGAATGAATAATATTTAAATAAAAAACAACAATATAAATAGTGAGATCTTACCGGCATGTCTTTTCCCAGAATTTTGGGTATAAACAAACGAAACTTGTACGCAGTCAGAAATCGATTTCACAACTGTGATTTACCATTTTCGTGTGTCTTTTATATGTTACAAATATTATGCCTTTAAAGCTTAAAATTATGTGTTTTAATTATTTTATAACAACTTAACAGTAGTGTCAATGACATGTTACTTTCAAAGCGAGCCTTATTCCTTGGTAATAAAACATTATTTACTGGAGGCATTTTGGGATAGAAATATCTGCTTGTCTTAATGTTATTACGAAGTCATTCATTCATCGCAGGCTGGCCCCCAAATATGGCGAAGATGAACTTTGATCGCAATCTTTCTCTTACGCTGCATTTCGCTGTCATAGTGAAACCGATAAAGGCAGTACTTTATCTTCATGCAGTGATATTACATTCTTATTGTCTTGCACACACCTTGACAATGAATGAATGCTATGAGAAAGAAAATAAGGTTTACTTTTGCTTACTAACGTACCACACAACCAGAGTTAGATGTTTACCTACAGTGATATATCGACACCGATGCGGATATTAGTATACTGTTTATTTCGTTATTCTATGATTTTTCTACCACGTTGTATTTTTTCCGAATATGGAAAATGCGTACTTGAATCCTGTATATTTAAGCCGGGTTGAAGATGGAAAATGTCACAGTCTGATACAGCTACTAAGTCCCCGCAAACACACAGTTATCCAGAAGGAAAAAAAATGTAAGTAATTCATTTAATCTGACTTCTTATCTATTCCTTTTTTCATGTTGTATGTTTTCTGTCTATTCATGTTTTGATCTTTTCATTTGAATGTTATTATTTATTTTCAGGTCGAAACATACAACTGGTCATGATGCATCCGACTACTCAGAGGAAGAGATGAACGTGCCCGCACCTTCTACCTCAAAGAAATCGCACTCGCCACCTTCTGCACGCTCTTCTACATCGAAAAAGCGCAAGTCCCCAGCAATCGTACCTGCAACGCCGAGCAAGTATTCTAGTTACGATCTCTTCGGCACCGACAGCGAAGATGAAGTCGAACCCAGCAAGCATGGTAATAATACATCTAATATGTATTCATATCTTGTTATGAAATACCCTAAGGCATATAGTCGACAATTACATAAAACTAAAGTTGGAAAATACTATATAGAATTAAAGACATATCCGATAAATAAAGCAAATCAGAAGAATAAACGACTAGAGGCAGATATTGTAGTAAAAAATAGAACAGATTGTGATACAGAAGCTTGGTACCACCTTAAAAAGTTTATTGAAGTATCTCGACGCCAGATGAAGCAATGTACAATATTTTCTATATTGGAAGAAGATAGTCCATTGAAATAAGTTATTTTCATATAAACATATTTTCTTTTTCTTTCAAGATCAATCATCGAAGCACAAACATGAGAAGATATGCAAGACTTTGCCATCATCACATCGTAGCAGTGCTGAACATGAGCCCAAGAAAAAGAAGAATATTTACCCGCACACTTCCGAGCCACTTCCCACCAATACGCCTACACTCTGCCGAAAAACTTCTGCCAGCGATGTGTTCGGCACCGACAGCGACGATGAAGCATTCAACATACCAAAAACCGGTAAAAAGCAAGCAACGATTCATTCATATATTACTAAACGGGTTCCGCACGGTGTAGTACGACAGAGTAATGCGGAGAAAGAGGGATCGCACTATGTAGAGTTAAAGGTCTACAAATGCGATGAAATCAAGAATATACAACCGATGAATAGATGGCGTCATACCATTATAACTATAAAGAATAAGTCGGACGCTGGTACTGAGGCATGGGAGCACCTAACTAGCTTTATAAAAGCCACTCGTAAAGAGTTCAAGGATTGTCGGCCAGAAATTATTACCGGATATTCATAAAAACATTTTTATTTACTTTGAATTATGTGCCAGCCTCTTAATAATTTCATACTAATATTAATCATACCTAATAAAACTTATAATTATACCTATTCAAACAATTACTTCTTAATCATGTTTACTTTAATATTAATACAAGCATTTGCAAATTTATATCTAACATTGTTTTTTTATTTATGTAACAGTTCCACTACAACCAGTACCGCTCCCACCGCCAGCTGTTGAAGACAATACGTTAATCGAATGTGAAAAATGCCAAATATTAATATCACGAAATGAATACAGATACCATTTGAGAACTAATATACATAAATCGAACTGTTTATTGAAGACCGAATTTGATAATATCAATATTGTGACTAGCGCATTTAAGAAGCGCATAGTAACTTATCGCTTAAACCCAGCTCAGAAAGTCGAGTATCTCATAGCAGAATCGTTTCTGAGCGACAATAAAAAAGACATTACACATTTGATTAACATGTCATTGAAAAAGCATACTTGCATTAAATTAAATTTTGAACTATTTTCTTATTTTACTTTACCAAAGTCGAATGAAATTCAACTAAAGTCGTTTATTACAAAATATGAAACTATTTATCAGTCGACAGATTTTGATGAAACATTTTCACGACTGTCAGATAATTTAATAACAAAATTGACTGAATTTCAGCACTGTGAATCTGGTTGGACTATCTTAAAAATTAGTCATATGGAAATTAATGTAAATAAATACTGCCCTCTGAGAGGTGGTACCTACATAGGTCTACCACCATCTATCAAACATTCGAAGAGTTGTATTAACATTCACAATACTGACAGTCACTGCTTCCTGTGGTCAATAATTGCCGCACTATACCCTGCTGAAAACAACGTAAGCAGAGTAAAGTCGTATCCACATTATTCATCAATATTTAATATAAAGGGAATGTCCTTTCCCCCCACAATGCTCGATATTAAACAATTTGAATCCAATAATCCGGATATAAGTATTAACGTGTATGGACTAGATAACAAATGTTGTGTGACTGGACCCTTATATTTAACTAAATGTCGTAAAATTGACCATATCAATCTCCTCTATTTCGAACGAGGTAATAAAGGGCACTATTGTTTAATAAAAAATCTTAATCGATTAGTGCGACGTCAAATAACAAATCATAAAGGTAAAATATACTTATGTGATGCCTGTTTACAGAACTTTTCTGATGAATCTAAGTACAGATCACATAAGTGTGATGGAGTTTTGTATGTTTTACCGAAAAAAGATTCTTATTTGAAGTTCAATCATTATGAAAGACAACAAAAAATTAATTTTGTGATTTATGCTGACTTTGAGTGTCTTTTAATAAATTATAATAAACAGAAATCTGAAAATACTGAAATATTGCTAAAACATGAACCTTCTTGTTTTGGGTATTATATTTGTTGTTCTCACAATCAAACCTTAAACAAATATGTTTCATATAGAGGTAGAGATTGTGTTCAAGTGTTTATAAGATCATTAATTAACGATGCTAAATTTATTCATAAAATATTATTAGAAAAAAAGCCGATGTCACCTTTAACACCTGATCAAGAGACTCGGTTTCGAAACGCTACCTTATGTCACATATGCAATGAAGTATTATTCGATGATAAGGTTTTAGATCACGATCATGTTACGTCTGAATTTAGAGGAGCGGCACATTCTCACTGTAACCTGATGCATAGAGTGTGTCAATTCATTCCTGTTGTTTTTCATAATCTATCAGGCTATGACGCACATTTATTTATTGAAGAACTAATGAAATATGAAGGAATGGTTAAAATTATTCCAAAGACTAAAGAAAAATACCTTTCTATTACAAAAATTATCGAATCCACCAATAGTACGCGCCCTATTGAAATAAAGTTCATAGATTCTTTCCAATTTCTAAGTTCAAGTCTTAATATGTTAACTAAAAGTTTATCTGAAAATGATTTCTTTCACTTATCAAATGAGTTTAAAAATAAAGAACAGTTACAATTACTCAGAAAAAAAGGTGTTTATCCGTACGATTACATGAACAGTTGGTCAAAACTTGATGAAATACAACTTCCACCTAAATCATGTTTTATGAATTTTCTAAGTGGGGTACATATTTCTGACGAAGATTATGCGCATGCTTGTGCTGTATGGAATTATTTTAATATTTCTAATCTTGGAGAATATACAGATTTGTACTTGAAAACTGACGTGTTACTTTTATGTGATATATTCGAAAAATTTAGAAATACAAGTCTTTTATATTATAAACTGGATCCTGCTTATTATATTACATCACCTAGTTTGAGTTGGGATGCGATGCTTTTTCATACGAATGTTAAATTAGAACTGATTAGTGATATAGAAATTTATCAAATGCTGGAAAATGGTATTCGTGGCGGTCTAGCACAGTGCTCCTTACGCCATGCTACTGCATCTAATAAATACTTACCAAACTATAATCAATCAGTACCGTCTTCATATCTTGTATATTTAGACTGTAATAATCTCTATGGGTACGCTATGACAAAAAAGTACCCTGTTTCTGAGTTTAGATTTTTGTCATTAGAAGAAATAAAACATTTTGATGTAATGGATATTTCTGATGAAAATGATTATGGCTATATTTTAGAAGTGGATTTGTTGTATCCAGATCACTTGCATGAAGCACATCAAGACTTACCTTTCCTCGCGGAAAAAATGTCATCCCCGGAAAGTAAAGTAAAAAAATTAATTGCTAGCCTCTATGATAAATTTAATTATGTCATTCATTATGTGCATTTAAAACAATGTATAAAACATGGTCTAATACTATTAAATATTCATCGAATTCTAAGATTCAGACAGGAATGTTTCTTGAAACCTTACATTGATCTTAATACTTCTCTCAGACAATCATCAAAAACAACATTTGAAAAAGACTTTTTCAAACTACTAAATAATTCAATTTTCGGTAAAACTATCGAAAATAAACATAAACAAGTACATATTAAATTAATTAATAGATGGACAGATAATCGAAATTCAACAAATAAATATTTAACCGCGCAGAAATTAATTACAAAGCCTAATCTAAAAAGCATTCATATATTTTCAGAAAACTTTGTAGCCATCCAGTTAAATCATGAAAAAGTGATGCTGGATAGACCGATCTACATTGGATTTTCTGTATTAGAATACGCAAAACATCATATGTATCAATTTCACTATGATTTTATCAAAGAGAAATATAAAGAACAGGCAGAGCTATGCTACACAGACACTGATAGTTTGTTATATTTGATATATACTGAAGATTTTTATAAAGATTTAAGAGATAACATTTCACAATTTGATACTAGTAACTTCTCTTCATGTAATGAGTATAACATTCCAAAAATAAATCAAAAAGTTCCTGGATTATTCAAAGACGAGATGGGTGGTGATATAATTACTGAATTTGTTGGCTTAAGAGCTAAATTGTATTGTATAAATAGCTTAAAGTGTAAAATAAATAAAGCGAAAGGTATTACAAAAACAGTTACTCAGAAATTACAAATGATTGATTACAAAAATACTCTTTATAAAAAAAACAGCACAAGATGCAACATGAGATTGATAAGATCAATTAAACATATTTTATATACGCAGCAGATTAACAAGCAACTACTCAATGGGAATGATGATAAAAGACAAATACAAAAAGATAAAATTCATACACTCCCATGGGGTCATTGTAGCACTATATCATAACAATAAAAATATATCGAGTCTGATAGAATATAAAATAAATATAATACTAATCTAAGTAGAATAAGATATGTAACTTCGCAAATGTGTGTATATTGTTTTTTTACTATTTTCATTATTACGACTGTTGTAATAAATGTATGAGTAAAACAATGAAGAGCGTTTTTATTTTATTTTTCATGATGTGAGAATGAATAGAAAGAGGTATATAAAAGATTGTAACTCAATTTTTTATTTCATACTTAAAATGAAGTTCGTCAAGCAACCAGACACTTTAGAAGTCAACATTATAAAAACAGGAAATAATCCCCGCTTAACTAAACATAGTGTACTGCTGCCTAACACAATTCGATGTATTATATGTGGCCCATCAAATTGTGGGAAAACAAATGTGATGGTGAATTTATTGTTACATGAAAATGGTCTTAAATTCAAAAATATTTACTTGTATTCGAAGACATCTTTTCAACCGAAATATCGTTATTTAGAAAACGTTTTTACATGTATTCCTAATGCTAAATTATATATTTTTAATGATAGCAAGGACGTGATTTCACCAAAAAATGCTTTAAAAAATTCCATCATTATTTTTGATGATGTGGCGTGTGAAAATCAAGTAAATATTCGTAATTATTTCGCTATGGGCAGACACAGTCAGATAGACTGTTTTTATCTGTCTCAAACTTATTCCAAAATACCTAAACAATTAATACGCGATAATGTTAATCTCTTGATTATTTTCAAACAAGATGATATCAATTTAAAACATATATATAACGAACATGTGAATACAGATATGAGTTGGTTAGAATTTAAAAAGCTATGTGCTACAATATGGTTAAATCAATTTAGTTTTTTAACCATAAACAAAGATTGTGCTCTGGATAGAGGAAGGTATAGACAAGGCTTCGATACATTCATTTATTTATAGTATCGAAAAAAAATGAAGACTAATCCCGAGTATATAATAACACAGACTTTTAAAAATATATTATTTCATTTTAATATTTGTGAACAACAGTCGAGTATAACTCAAAATAAAATAATGGACACAGAGATTAAAAAGCAATTAATTAAGTCAGTTGACACTATTAAAAATAAAATAAAAGCTATTCAAAATGAAGAAGATGAAGCAAATATGAAATTTAAGAAGGTGTTCAAACCCATCACAGATAATTTAGAGACAATCATTAAAGCTAACGATAAAGATAAACCTACGCTTAACGTCTCGATAGATATGAGTAAAAATGACTCCGTAGAAGATCAAAACTCTTCTTTAGATTATACAGTCTTAAGCAAGAATACACCGATAGAGTCAGATGAAAGTTTAGAATATTATGATTATAGTGATGATACACTTGTGTCAGATAGAAAAATAAATGATACCCTTATGTCACTAGAAAAAGAAGAAGTAATAGATATATATGATAATAATATTAATATCCCATTTGGAATACGCAGTGAAAATAAAAACTTGATGATGGGAAATTCCAAAGTTTCATTTTCGTCTACTAGCAATACATCAAAGTCAGACAAATACCAAGTAGTGACCATTGGTTTCAAGCAATATAAGTTAACACCAGGTTTAAAGGAACTTCTCATGCGCAATAAGCCTAACCTGAATATTGTTAGCGAACAAGACAAAATTACTTATAAAGATATTCTTGTTTACACAAATGCTCATAAACGAGGCTTTAGTTCAAATGGTCAGATTAAAGGCGACAAAAGTTTGAAATATTGCGAAATAATCAAACCATTATTCATTCAAAAATGGAATCATTCCAATGAAAAAGACATAGCTAAATGTGGGGGTCATATCCCGATATACAAGAAATACAAAAGTGAAACAGACTATGTATATTGGGATGACCCTAATGAACTAATCGAAAGATTAAAACTATTAATTGCATCAAAAAGTGCTGGTAACACTAATCATGATAACGAAATTATATCAATTATTGAAGAGCTTACAGAAGCTGGTATTATAAAAAAATAAAAGGACACACGCTACCATATCGATGATTAGTACGACAAGAACATTGATCATGCATGTTCATGAACGTGATAATCAGAGTTAATATCGAGAATGCAGAAATATCATTTAAACGATGACATTGAAGTCTTAGGATCGTCAAGTAAATCAAAATTGTGTGCTTATTGTTGTAAAGCAGATATATACGATCTTAAAACGAATGTCTTTCAAAAAATTGAGGATATTAACAAGTTGATGATACTTTTAATCAACAAAATAAAGAAACTTGAAGTAAATATTAATGTTAAAGATATTGTGGGCAAATTAAACAAGCACTATGAGCAAAGCAGATGTTGTAAACGAAATATGTAGAAACGCTAGAATTAATTATCCTCGAAGAAATGTAATACTTAAAGGTATAGATGATCTTTGGCAAGCTGATTTGATAGACATGCAAGCAATATCAAGAGTTAATGGAGGTTACAAATACATATTAGTAGTTATCGACTGTTTTACAAAGTTTGCATGGGCAATCGGGCTAATAAAAAAGGATAAAGAGCATGTATCTAAAGCTTTTGAAATGATTTTAAAAAATGGACGCGTTCCAATAAATCTACAGACGGACCATGGAAAAGAATTTTATAATAACAAATTTAAAAATATTATGAATAGGTTTAATATAAATCACTATTCTACTTACTCAACTAAAAAGGCTTCAATTGTTGAAAGATTCATCAGAACACTAAAGGGTAAATTGTATAAAGAATTTAACTTAATCGGAAATTATAAATGGAATAATGGAGTACTAAAGAAAAAGATGACTGAATATAACAACACTATGCATAGGACTGTTGGTCAGCCTCCAGCAACAATTTGTCATGCCAATAAAAGAGAAGTAGTACAAAGATATATGAACATTATTCACTCTAAAAAAATAAAAAAATGTAAAAAATTTCGAGTTGGTGATTATGTGAGAATAAGCAAGCATAAGGCTCATTTTGATAAAAGTTATACCCCTAATTGGTCAACGGAAATATTTAAAATTATTAAAATACAAGAAAGTACGCCTACAACTTATTTATTAGAAGATTCAAAAAGAAGGCCAATACTCGGAGCATTTTATTCACAAGAAATTCAGAAAACTAAATATCATGATATATATTTAATTGAAAAAGTGTTAAAAAGAAAGGGGAACCTTGTGTTTGTTAAATGGCTTGGGCTCCCAACTAGCGAAAATAGTTGGATAAGTAAAGCGAATGTATTATAGATATTTGAGTTTCATCATCGCTCTAACAAATTCAATTTAAGTGGTTGCATGTTAATATTTTTTCATTCCATTCATCACGTTCGTACAAGTGACACATTTAAAGTTTGAGTTCATTAAATATTATCGTTTTAAGCTTCATTAAAATGAAGAGGAAACGAGAACCAACTTTGCTAAATTTAAATTTAAAAACAAAAACACAAAAGAAAAGTAACAATCAAGACAAAATAAGTTTGAAAAAAACCTTTAAAAATATAGTATTGCGCACAAAAAAGCATATAAATAGCATAAAGCCGAAATGTAAAAACGCTTTAGTAAAGTTGGCATACACAACAGCACAAGAACTAGCATCAAATATACCTATAAATATACCAAGAGTTATACCCATACCCAAAACTGGAGGATTTCTTCCTTTAATACCAATATTTGCAGGCTTATCTGCTGCTGGTAGTTTAGTTGGAGGTGCTGCTGGAATCGCAAAAGTGATAAATGAATATAAAACTGCTAAAAAACAATTGTCTGAATTGGAAAGACATAATAAGCAAATCGAAGCAGTGTGTATTGGTAAAGGTTTACATCTGAAGCCATATAAAGATGGATTAGGGATTTTTGTTTCAAAGAAAAAAAACTGAATTGTAGGCTACCCAGGAGAGCTTTAACTAATATTGATATTATAAAGCACTCGTATAATATCCCTTTTTTTCGAGGTGTATTTATGAGAGATGAATTACCGCAAAAACCTTTCCCAATGGAATGTGGTGTCATTAATCTTGATACCTCCGAGAACTCTGGTACTCATTGGGTAGCCTATGCAAAATGTGAAGATTATATCGAATATTTTGATAGTTATGGTAACTTAAAACCACCAAAAGAATTGATAAAATACATGGGAAGTAACATACATTATAATTACAACAATTTACAAAAAAAACATTTATTTAACTGCGGTCATTTATGCTTAAAATTTCTAATGTCATTTTGGGAGAAAAGAAGACATAATTTACAAAAAAAAAAAAGCAGTTAATCGCTTAATTTGCTTTCATTACTTTGATTCGGATACATATATAATATGACAACTTTAATAGCATAGGTACATTCATCCAGCGATTGCGAAAGGAGCTATAAGATATTATTGTGTACTAAACTAATTATTTTTATTGCTCTACGTATTGATACTAAATATATCCTGATTTATATTTTATCGCCTGACATAGTAACATGTTAATATTCAATAAATATCCTACTCCAAAAAGAGTATGCAATATTACACTCCCAATATCGAAACACGTCAGACGTGTCCGAGTAGAAAAAACAAAAAATATTACTACAGCGAATAGAAGGTTTTTACAAGAACTTGGGTTTAAATTACATAATGTTGCAAATCAGTGATATACCGTGTCAAGATAACTCAATCGAAAGCTATGAAATCCATAATTATAATCCATATAATAACAGCTTTAAAGACAATGATGAAATAAGAATACCTATCCATCAACAAGACGTTTACGTACTACCTTCAGGTAGTTCTATTTACATAGAAGGCTATGCCAACGTGACTTCGAAAGACTCCTTAGGAAAAGTGGTTAAAAAAGATGTTAAGTTTATTAACAACCCAATGTCATATTTGTTTCAAGATATTCGTTATGAATTAAATGGTGTTGAAATCGATCGTACTAAAAATGCAGGAATTACTAGCACTATAAAGTCCTATATATCTATGAATGAAGGTGAAAACAAAGCTGCAGCAGTTTGGGGATGGAATATGAAAGGTACAACTCTGAAAGTGGGATATTTTAGTGTCATTATACCATTAAATAAAATATTAGGTTTTGCAGAAGACTATTCTAAAATAGTCATAAATTGCAGACATGAACTTATATTACAAAGAAGTAATTCCATTTCAAACTGTGCGATAATGGAAGGTAATGATAGTATCGAAATAGAAATTCAAAAAGTTCAGTGGCGTGTTCCACATATAAAAGTTTCTGATCGTAATAAATTGTTATTACTTAAATATTTAGAAAAGGATCGTCCTGTACAGATAGCATTCAGGAATTGGGATTTGTATGAATATCCGTTCTTACCAAAAACCGCAAAACATTCATGGTCGATCAAAACGGCGTCTCAGTTGGAAAAACCAAGATATGTGATTTTTTGCTTACAAACTAACAGAAAATGTGATAAAGCTAAAAGCTATGCAGAGTTCGATCATTGTAAAGTAACTAACCTTAAATTATTTTTGAATTCACAATACTTTCCGTATGACTCACTAAATCTGAAATTTGATCAAAATAAATACAGTATATTATACGAAATGTATGCTAACTTTCGTCAGTCGTATTACAACGACGGTGTTGATCCGTTGCTTGACTTTGTTCAGTTCAAAGAAAAAGCTCCGTTGTTTGTGATCGATTGCTCAAGACAAAACGACTCACTAAAAACTGGATCCGTTGATGTTCGGATAGAAATCGAATGTTCAGAAGATATACCAGATAATACAACTGCTTATTGTCTGATTATAAATGACCGTCTATTTGAATACAAACCGCTCAGTAATATTGTAAGAAAATTATCATGAATGTGATAGTGGATGTACAAGGATTTAAAGACAAGCAAAACCATTTTATAGCAAAAGAAATAGCAATACTCTGGAATAGTCGAATCTTTGTGTGGTTAATAAAACCACCATACCCATTTTATGAATTAACAAAAAAAGAACGCTTGCAAGTAGCCTGGATTGAAAAAAATAGAGGAATTTATTGGAATGAAGGATGTATACCTTATTTTAATATTAAAAACATTACAGGCAATTTTTTTAACAATAAATGTATACTAACTAAGGGCAATGAAAAAGTTTTATGGATAAAAGATATATTTAATAACAATAACGTACATAACTTAGAAGATAAAAATTGTCCTAGTTTATTAACACTGTATGAGAAATATTCAACTTCGATGGATATTATGAGCTGTATACATCATAATAACGTATGTGCCCTAAAAAATGTATTTTGTTTGGATAAGTGGTGTAGAGAAAACAATGTTTTTACTTTTAAGAATCACTGAAATTTAATATCAATGAAATTAATAGAATTGTATGATAATTGTAAATATTAATAGACTAGTCTTAGATGTTGCTTTCAGTTTTTAGTTAAAATATTAACTAGATATATATGTTTTGTAAAAAAAAATATTATGTTACCAATAAATTTCTATTTACTTAATATTTTGTTTGGTTTTATTCCTGTTCAATACCTATTTTAACTTAATAATTATTGTCAAATACTAGGTGTTATTTTTTTAATCGAATTAAATATATAATTAAAAAAGATTAACAAATTGAATAGCAGAAAACATGAATAAACGAATAGTGAAAATTGGGGTACCTGGATCTCCGATTAAAAGACTGATTTAAATTTGATTTCTGATGGCATGAGTGAAAACTGAAAACTCCTTTCGAGTAAGTTCATTATTTATGGATACTTAAAAAAAATAGTTGAAAACATGAATAAACACATAGAGAAAATACCGTAACGGAGGGGTGGTGGTATGCTGCAACATATGTAAGATACAACATAAAATAGATTAAGTAGTTGTCAACGACCTCGCATGGTGTGTACTATTCACTTTTCATTACTCGAAAGAGTCGAGTGATGAACATTGAATATATGAAAACATGAATAAATAATAGATTAAAATTGGGGTGCCTGGATCTTTTTTGATCCAGGTGCCCCAATTTTAACCTACTAACCCACCACGCTGGCCCAGTGCGGATTGGTAGGTATTAACGGTATTGACTCACACCCTGAACTTGAACTTGTTGATTCACCTGTTCCTATCCCTTGGGTATATGGGCGTCATTTAAGTATGTAAAACGCCGTCCTATATGCTGGACTGGTAGTGAATAAATAACGTGGAATGGGCCAGCCCCGACTTATCCCATGGGTGTCGTAAAGTCGACTAAGGGAGATTGCCTGGTTTAGGCCAATAAGCCTTGGGGCACCCGAATAGTGGAGGGCAAACCCCCAAAACAGCATACCCAAAGAGGGTTGGTGTTCGGCAGGCGGCAGGCGGAATGTTGTCATTCCAATCACTCTCTCCGTTCATCGGACTCTCGACATGGTGCGTTACGTCTCTTTTATATACATTCATTCATCACAAGCACCTTTACGGTGTGATGGATAATATGAATAAAAAGGGAGTGGATGGCTTAATGACGTCTGATAGATATGAATGGAAGAGGAAACATACTTAAAAGAAGAACATGTTGTGCCGACCCCGCCTAGATCGGGATAAGAGCAGGAAAAAGAAGACAAGTTATTCCTGTTACTTAATGTAGTAACAATACATTTAAAACGCCACCAAGATGCGATTGATGAATCAATATAATCGATGGCCTAGTTGCCGTGCAAGTGAGTCACTATGTTGATAGTACTTAGCCTAGGGCTTTAAGTAAAGCTGGAATTTACAAAAGGTGACGTATCCGGCATCTGTGCCCCAAGCATGAACTTTTCGAAGATTGGAATCCTAATCGTATCGAGAGTGGACTCTAACACCCATATGCAGAGTCGATTTCCTTAATCGAGGTCACCTTAAGGAAGCAATTGTCATGCACTGACCTCTAATATATAAATACGCTGGACTGAATACTTCTACTAAAATGACAAATGTTTTTTGTGCCCATTTGCAAGCGCCCCATCGATAGCGATAATCAATATTTTCCTCTCGCTTTAACTCTCACTAAATAACAACAATAAATCCTTCTCGGTACAAGCTGTTTTATTCTGGAACGCGTTACCTTTCCGCATAAGGGAGGCACAAACTCTCAACACTTTTAAAAGTCGGGTTTATTTACTATCTGTCGCTATGAATATTTGTTCATGATTATATATATCTATGTATATATGTATTTTAGTTGATATGTATTTATATATGTAAGTATTAAAGTATGAAGTGATTGGACTTCATACTTTAATACTTGGTATTTATTATAAAATAATATTTATTGGTTAGACATCGCCATCTTCCCTCGAACTCTTTAATTCTAAATCCTGTCCATCCTAAGGTTACCTGGAAGATCGCTTTTATCAATAAGGTCGCCTTTTCTACAATTATTTTTAAGCTTTCAATGTTTGTATTTTTAATTGGGTCGATGTACGGATATATTCTATTATATTCTATTCTAAATCCCGAGAGAAGCGGTGGAGAGATTTTGACAGTAGAGTTAAATGACAATGAAATTATTACTCTATCATATTTGAAAGATATTTGAAATCATATTTGAAAGCCCCCTTACTGGAGGGTGAAGCCGTAAGTGAACATACTGATTTTAAGCGTGTTTTTAAGATTTCCTTACGGTGACCTCGACTAAGGAAATCGACTCTGCTTAAGGGTGTTAAACTAAAAAGAGAAGAACATTTTCGTGCATTGAGCGCTTTGCCGATACGATTACGTTGCGAAACTTTGAAAAGTTCGCGCTAGAGGCACTGAACATTTGCCTTGTTTGTGTTTGTCTGTTGTGTACGTGCGTACGCTTCATCATTTTCATCCTTATGCCGCTTTCTAGTGAGAAAATATCAAGGCCCCGATATATTTCTACTTTCCGATCGGCAACCTGTTCGCACATTCCTCCTTCACCTTTTCAAATATTTATGTCGATCCGTTGTTCGTTTGAGTTGTGTTGTGACAAATCTTTTGCTACAATCATCGATTTGGAAGGCCAATCTGAAGGAACTGTCATTCCTTCTGTCAAATTAGCTATCTCCGATCTTATCTGAAGCGAATCAGTTTGTTTTTACAAGGACTTGATTGACGGCTGTATGTCGTTTTTGTGGAAAAAGGTCTTTGCATAATCTCTACCTATAAGTTATTGCAAAATTTCTGCATAACAATCAGGGACAATGTAGCTTTTTAACAGTGATGTTTGAAATCAGTGCGGTAGTTTCGGATATTACCTGTCCCAAACACCTAAACTCACAAACGCTTACCTGCATAAGTCAGTATAATGTAATAATTTTCATAATCAAATTGAAAGTCTATTAAAAAAGGGCCAGATCATGAGTACCCGAAACCGACGGGCATGTATGAAGACATTAATGAGATTGGAGCGAAAGAAGTATTGTAAAGATCGTCAACATCATCATCTTTTAGTCGAGAGACGCTTACTGTTGGGCATAGGCCTCTCCCAAGGAGCTTCAAACCGATCGGTAACGATGTGAAAAATAACAAGCGAATATTCTGCTTTGGTGATGGCAGAGCAGAATTATGTCACTACTACTTCATGTCTCACACGGGTGTCGTACAAGGCGACCAAGTGTAAAGACAGCAAAAGTAATGGTCAGTAGCCTTCCACTTATACCACTTTGCAATATATTATATGTACTTACTGCGATTTACGTGCCTGATATATGGTAAAAGGCTCTCCACCTATTACATGGGCCGTGTGTTAATTGGCGAAACGTGGAAGTTGATTCATCTCTGCCTACCCCTTATAGGGGATATAAGCGTGATTGTAAAATGCCGTGAGGTGACGGCAGAGTAGAACACAATTGTCACCACCCCAAATCTCTCCCGTGGGTGTCGTACAAGGCGACTAAGGATAAATCAGTGATGAAGAATGGGCAGAAGCGTTCCTCTTATATCACCCAGCATGCACTGCGACTTTTGTGCCCGATAAATGGCAATAGGCTCGCTACCTATTACATGGGACCTAACATAACATAACATTTACCGCTAAGTGTCTCTTGTATGCTGATGATCTGAAACTTTTCCACATAATTAAATCTTCTGTTGATTGCCTTAGCCTACAGAATGACATCAATAGAGTTTATGAATGGAGTTTAATAAATAAAATGCAATTTAATCACAATAAATGTAATGTTATGACGTTTGATCGAAAAAGAAATCCAATAAATTATAATTATAATATGAACAACTTATTTATTAATAGGACTAATAATTGTATTAAAGACTTAGGAATAACGTTCGACCGCAGTTTAACTTTCCACGATCATATATCTTGTCTCTCTAAGGAGTGTTATCGGCGTCTGGGCTTTGTTTTGCGGAATGCTAAAGATTTCCAAAATCCACGAGTTCTCACAATCCTCTATAACTCGTTAGTTAAGAGCAAGCTTGAATCGAGTGCGTGTATCTGGAATCCACATCAGATCACTTATGTACGGATGCTTGAGAAGGTCCAAAAGGCATTTTTAAGGGCTCTGTATAAGAAGATGTACGGCTATTATCCTTTTCGCTATTCAACTAAGTTCTTACTTGGGCACCTCGGCTTCAACTCTTTAGAGGTGAGAAGAATCATTGACCAGCTTACCATCTACCTCAAGACGTTAAAGGGATCTGTTGACTGCATACACTTACACAATCTAGTATGTGTATTATTCGTTCCGGATAAGCCCGAGCTCCCCTCGGCACGCAGGCGCGGTCCTCCTCGTCAACATAATTTCTTCCACGTAAGAAAAGGCCGTACTGTATCTCGTGCGATGTCACCCCTGGTCCGACCTCTGGGCCACCTCAATGCACCCCGTGACGCCAACGCTGATTTTGACTTTCCATTTGACAACTGGTCTACTATAAAACCAGCCTTATTGACTTGCTGTGAAAATTTAAGAGATCAATGGAGTAATGCATTTAACTATGACAGTGAAAATAGTGAATCTGAATGACATGACTATTGTGTAATAATATTATTCTTAATTGACATTGTATTGTATTTATAATCATTTTGTGACTTTATAATTGTGTGATAAATGTAATAGATTTATGTCGATTTTATCACAATAAATATTAAAAAAATTAAAAATAATAATAATAATTGGCGAAACGCGGGTGCTAGTTCACCTCTGCCTACCCCTTCTGGGATACAGGCGTGATTTATGTATGTATGTAAAATGCCTTGACAATAAAGGTAATCGAAGGTCCGCCTTTAAGGTTTATCGACCTTCCAATTCGGTTTGGACCTACGCAACACTAGGAATGCATAAACTAATTACTATCACTAGTTTGATGCACTTATGCAATGTAATGCACCCAGTACTGGTATACCCTGTTTTACAAGTAAAACAAATCTTAGTGCAGCAACAATAAGGGTTATTATGTCAAGCGCAGCTATTTAAGAGTTCAATGTCCTTTTATTATGGAGCTGGTTTTACATTTTTAGGGTTCCGCACCCAAAGGGACTCTGCTGTCCGTAGATCCGTCTGTCACAATGATAAAGAGCGCGCCAGATAAGTCTGCGCGTGGTCAAAATTGGAACTAAAACTTCATTTGCTATTTTGCTTGTTTATGAGCGTCAATGTCAGCGAGCAGCGCCACTCATCGCGTGTAGACTTATCTGGCGCGCACTCTAGTTAGACATACATACATACATAAATCACGCCTATATCCCCGAAGAGGTAGGCAGAGGTGAAACTAGCACCCACGTCTCGCCAGTTATGTTAGGTCCCATGTAATAGGTGACGAGCCTATTGCCATTTATCGGGCACAAAAGTCGCAGTAGGTATATAGCTAGGTGGTATAAGAGGACCGCTGCTGCCCATCTAGTTAGACAGTTGATCACAAATGATGTATTTCTGTTGCCGGTGCCGCTATACCAACCAGAATATAATAAATATTTTAGGGGGTTCCCATACAAAAGACATGATTTATTTGCCTTTTTTATAGAGTAGATAGTTGGTTTTAAATATTAATTTTTGTTTTTCTATTTTTGACATACGATGATGATATATATAATTTTATGAAGTTAAGTTGAAAGCGATTCCAGCGTAGCGAGGCTGGAAATAATAATATGCTGAGCTGGGACCATTTGAGACACATAACCTAATAGTATTTTCGACATTTTTGTTATTTTTTTGTTATATTGTCTCAATAAATTTTTCTTTCTTTTCTTTATTCATCATAATGGCACGGAACCATTCGTGGGCGAGTCCGACTCGCACTTGGCCGGTTTTTTTTACCATACGTTTTTGGGTCGGTTGCATCTTAATTGGACTATGAGCGATCTATCAGTCACGATAGTAGGTAGTAGTTAGCCCGTTGTAGGCGTGGCATGTTTTATAATAAGATTGGTTTATGATGGCATGTGAATTAAACGCCATGGAGCAGGTACTTACGGGCGTTCGGGCTGGCTGCCCCGCAGTCGGCCGTCAAAGTCAACTTAAAGTCAATTTCCAGTGTGATTTCTAAGTAGCAGATTTATAGTCGAATTCGGCATTTCATGCTCTGGCCAGCCAGTCATACCATCACCAGCCCTTTAATGTCCCCATTGCTGGGGCACAGGCCTTCCCTATGGATGGAAGAATGTAGGGAGAATGGGCCTTAACCCACCACGCTGGCCCAGTACGGGGTGGTGGGTATTGACGACTGCAGACGCAGCCGGGACCAACGGCTTAACGTGCCTTCCGAAGCACGGAGGAACTCGAGATAGTAAATTTTTGGTCACCCATCCAATGACCGGCCTTAGCGAACATTGCTTATTTTTCGCGAAACTAAGCATACCTATCTATTTTTATGATTAGTCCGTCATCTATTTTCCATAACAGAAGTGCTTATCCTACAGTGCGTTCACAGTTATTTTACCTCTGACACTTCTCATCATCCTGCTCTAACATGTGGAAATGTCATATCAGTATCCTTCTCTCACATAAAACGTAAATGGCAACGTCAGAGGTAAAATAACTGTGAACGCCTGTATTTACTTTGGGCTGGATGATGGTATAACAGGAGAGGAGGAGCCCGACGGAGGAAATTTTGAATCCGCGGCACCCCGTGACTGGGTATCGATGAGCCTACCATGGTTGGGCATAAGCGTGATGGTTGATGCCGGAATGAAAACGCTAGAAAGAAAAAAAGAAACATTTATTGAGACACAACAGAGAAACAAAAAATATTAAACATAAAAGTAGGTAATATGTCTCAATCGGTCCAAGCTCAGGATATTGCCAGCCTCACTACTAGCGCTGGTCTTCCGCTGGAACCTTTGAGAAAGTCAAAAATGAAACTATTATTTAAAAACAATAACATTTTAAACATAATATGGCTGTAAGCGCATAATTCATTTACCTTTTCCGTCATAGCTTTTCAAAAAGGAATGAAGGTAAGGTAGGTCCAAGGCTCCCGCCAACCCAGGGAATCTTTAGTGGCTAGTGGGGGAACGCCTTTACCCCGAGTCCTACATACCTCTCGCGGGGGTGTCCGGGAGAGATGCATAAACGCATTTTTATTACCTCTCTTAAAAAATGGTGTAAGAGGAACGCTGCTGGTCATTACTCATTAATGAATTAACACTTATTAGTCGCCTTGTGCGACACCTGCGGAGAGATGGAGGACGGTGACTATTCATCTACAAAAAGTGACATTAATTAAATGTAGTTGTAAAAGCTTGATTTTTTGTTAACCGTACAGGTTGATTTGTTGTTGTATTTACAAAAGAAATACACTCAAAATAGAGCCGGGATATTTTTTTAACAAAAAAAGAAACAATCAAAATTGTACAAAAAATAAAATTAGCCAAGCCTAGCCAAGTTCGTCGGTTATTGAAAAATCGTTTCCGAACCCACAGTTTTTTCGAATCACGCCTTGCTTGGAAGGCTCTATTGTGGCTCTGTCAAAAGAAACAATTATCGAATACGCACTCACGGCAATGACAGATCATGTTACATGCGTAATTGTTGTGTTCCGCCTTGTTTACTAAGCGGGAGTGATCGCAGTCACGAAACTACGAGGTACTATCATACATCTCCAAGCGATTGTCGACCTTAAGGAGCTTTACCTAAAGCGTGAAGTCCGTTGAGGATATTTGACATGTTGCGGTGACCTGACGTGCTGTTCACAGTACACAGATACATCGGAAGCGTGAAAAATGGTGGTTCGTGATTCGTTCAGTGGGTAGCGATGCTAATTATTTTAATTAACCTTAGATACGGCTAGTAACAGTCCCACCTATTATATTATTTATCTTAATAAGGCGGCGAAAATAGCACTACAAGCTATCCACAGATTTTGACTGTACAGATTGACATCAAATAAACACAATTATGTCAAAAAGATATTATAATTTTTGTTTGTTAATACTTTTACCGTAATATCCGGCTCGAAGGACCATGGTTATATTAATTTCCTGATCCTTCAAAGATTAATACACTGGCATTTAGCTTGTAAAAGTTACGTGCCCGATAGATAACAATAGGCTCGCCACCCATTACATGGGACCTAGAATAGTTGGCCCAGCGAGGGTGTTATTTCAGCTCCGCTGACGACATTTGTATATTAAAACATTTTAGTATCCATAACACAGGTGTGAGTGTAAATTAAAATATTTATTTATTATTATTTTTTTTATGTTAGACAGGGAAGCTCTTGCCCTTTATCTCACCTGATTGTAAGTGACGATAAGGGCTGAAGATGGAATCGAGCTTCACCTGGAACCCTCAACCACAGAGGGGCTGGCTATCTTATCACACATTGTCGGAACACAATAATGCTGTTAACATAATTATTATGGCGACAGATTTTGATAAGTGGTGGTAGCTAGCCAGGCGGACTTCAAAGAATTCCTAGCACCAACCAAACCAAGCACAAAGTTATACCCCCCTGGGGATCGAACCCGGGACCTCTGGATCTTCATTCCGGTGGGCGAACCACTAGACCACGGAGGCGGCTAATGATGGCGGTTATTGAATGATGATGATTTGCTCTTTTGACAACAACGACAACCAACAACAACGGATATGGCGAGACATTGTGATCATGTAACTTTTTAACGACATGTTTCTAGGTTAGAAATGTAACCGACAGACATAAGCCGGCGGTCATGTCTAACTGTGCGTCATCGCAATGTGTCATAGGTATGACACGAACCGCTATGCTATGTAGACCGATGCAGATGAAAAACGATCTTTTTTATGTATCATTGGATTGAGTTTGCGTTGTCTTTTGTTGTCAATATGGTCGTTGTCAAACCAAAATCTGCTACATATGTGCAAAAAGCACACTTAGTTTAAAGGTATTGAAAAAAATACAATTTTTATCTTCTTCCCCTATTTCCAAGTTAGAAAGAGAAAAGTTGAGGAACAAGTCCCCATAATATTGATGATGGCTATTCATAAGTTAAGTAAACTATTTTCTTTAGATAATAGGTAGTAGGTACCTACCTAACTGCCGCACTCAGAGACGTGAATTAATAACTTAACGGGTCTACTGCCGCACTCAGAGACGTCAATTAACTTTAATGAGTATTTAATGTCAAAAATTTTCATTCAAATCTAGACCATAGACCCGGCAAGAATAGCGACTAATTCTTATTAACGTTATTTGACGTCTCTGAGTGCGGCAGTAAGTATAATAAAATGAATGTTATTCTTGGTTTTTCTTTATTTACTTACTTATCCTCCAACCACGATCTTTTTTATCCACCCAGTATATCGGTCCATATCATCGATCATAACACAACGTGAAGGTGTTAGTGATAAATGAATGTATAGAACAGTGATGGAAAGGACACTGTCGAGAGACCGATGACCGGAGAGAGCGACAAAATTACAACCCCTACCCTGCTCAAGGTTTTGGCTTAGATTTCTCAGCCTCTAAAACCTGTAAAACTAAAATTGCAGGCGTATAATAAGAACTATTTCAAATAATAAATTATAATAAATAAATAATAAATAAATATTTTTTACACTCACACCTATCATCTAGCCCAAAGTAAGTAGCCTAAGCACTTGTGTTATGGATACTAGATGACGGACATATTTTTAATATAATTATGTATATAAATGTTGAAAATATACTACATAAACATTTACACAACCATGACTCGGGAACAAACATTTGTGGTCATCACAAAGTTAGCCTCTACCAGGATTCGAACCCGGGACCTCTTGGCCAATACCCAGCGATCTGAGCATTCGACCAAGGCGGCAAATCAAAGCGTCAAATCAAAGCCAAGGGTCTTATTATTTCTATTTTTAGTTAGTATTTGGTTGTTAATATTATAATATTTGTTTGGTTGAACGCGCTAATCTCACGAACTACCTACTGACTCAAATTGAAAAAATATTTTTACAAAGATTTTGGTGGTTAGAAAAAGTTCGAAAAATTATACATAATTAGGTCTTGATGCGGGAATCGAATCCGCGTCCACTTTTCTTACCACCAAAATCTTTGTACAAATTTTTCTAACATTTATATATTGTTGAAATTAAAATCAAATCTATCTTTTTAAGTTGGATAGTCCCATTTATTAAGAAAAGCCATAGTAGCCTAGTATAATTTATTAATGAAACCGACATTAAGGCGAGCGAAGCCGCGGGCGACTACTAGTTTTACACAAAGTTATTTGTATGGTTGCCGTGTGGTGACGGCAGAGTAGAATACTATTGTCACCACCCCAAATCTCTCCCGTGGTTGTCGTACAAGGCGACTAAGGATAAATCAGTGATGAGGAATGGGCAGCAGCGTTCCTATTATACCATCTAGCTATGTACCTACTGCGACTTTTGTGCCCGATAAATGGCAATAGGCTCGCCACCTATTACATGGGACCTAACATATGTGGCGAAACGTGGGTGCTAGTTCACCTCTGCCTACCCCTTCGGGGATATAGGCGTGATTTATGTATGTATGTATTTGTATGGTAAATAACCCACCAAGACATGCTGCCCTGTCACCTATGTTATTTATAGGGTCGCAGGGACATTTCAGCTGTGCGATTGCGTAAACTAAGTAATGTTTTCTAATGGCGGTCATAGGATGGGCGACCAAAAATTTACTATCTCGAGTTCCTCCGTGCTTCTGCAGTCGTTAATACATATCAATCCGCGCTGGGCCAGCGTAGTGGATTATGGCCCATTGTCGCTATATTTCTCCATCCATAGGGAAGGCCTGTGCCCCAGCAGTGGGGACATTAAAATGCTAGTGATAATGATGATGATGACGGGCATTTATTTTGGTAGGGTGATTTCATTTGACTTGGAAAATGCGCATTGAATTGTTTTAACCAGGAAGTGTTCAACTGTATACCTTTTCTTTCTCAGAGTTTAATCAAATTAACAGATGCACTTTGACATCCGGAATTGGAACCTAACGAGGCAATGAATTATTACCGACGATTAATAATAATTTCGTGTAACAAAAAAGGCGTCGATATGGAATAATAAATACGGCAATAATACATTATTGTTTCTTAAAACACAACACACGAAAGCATTGAATGTTTTTTTGAAAAAGGCGTATAAGTAATTTTGAACAAACATTGTGTCTAAGTACTAAGGTAGTCTTGAATTGTGGCATTTTTGTGTTATGAAAAAGATAAGTCCTCGGAAACACCTTGATTATTAATTATTATTTGAACATTAGGTATATTAATAAAATATTAAAGAATCCCAGTTAAGGTCATTATTTTTCGAAAATTTTCTGAGAACTTTTTTTGTCAACACAATATGACAATTTTTCTCAACCGGCACTGCGCTTCAATAGCGAGAAGGGTGAAGATGGAGATGTTTCAGTCTTATATAGTCGGACGTGCTGTTGAGTGTACTTTGGCATAATTAAGGAATTCGACTCGTAGAAAAAGACGAAACTCCAATTATAATCTAATGTAAAAATGTCAAAATATACAATTTTGATTTCTTAAATAACAAATTACACCGATTGAAATCAATATTGCAAGACACTAAATTAAAACCTACTAAGTAATTAAAAAGGGGCGAATTTGATGTCCTTAAAAATTAATTAATTACTTGTAATCATATCAATATCACAAGCCATAATAAACAAAATCCAACACAGTTTGAGGTCTTTACTTTATTGCCATAATTAAGGCTAAATATCTAGATGGGTTCCAATAAAAAAAGGACGAAATTGATATCATTAATGAACCAATTACACGTATTCATATCAATATCAGAAGCAAAAATTAACATCTCCAATTAAGCGTTGAGTACGCTTCCACTTGATCTTGGATTATGTTCGTTTTGACAAACTTAAGCTGTGTTGTCAGCTGCACAAGCCTGCATAGGATTTTGATCTTTAAAGCCGTTGCAATAGAAGCGTGGCGTGAAACGCACACACGTTTTGCCGCTATCGGGTTATATTTGTTAAGATAGCTAAGGCACGTTTTCGGGCGACTTTTCTTCGAGTATAAATACCAAAAGAGGCTTCTGGCCGAGCATTAGTGTTGTGCCATCTTTGTCAGTGCAACCAGGGTAGTGAGGCAGCACTATGAAATTGGTAATTGCCATAAGACAGAACAGTTACGAGTTCCAATCGCGTTTAACAATAAAAACGACATTGCGTGTCAGTGAAATCAAAATAAGATCTAAGGAATTTCATCTGGACTAAACTTTTTTAAAGGCTATTCAGTGCATAAAGACAATTAATTAAATACATTAATAATAAGTATTTTAATTGGTAACTAAAAAAAACAGTTTAGTGCCTTTAAAACGGATTTGGAATCAGGTTTTACAATAAAAATAACACTTATAATAAATAAATAAAAAAACAAAATCGCATCGCAGTGATATCTTAATAAATTCTCCTGGACTACTTTAAAGACTATTGAGTGCTTTAAGACGAATTAATAATAAGTATCACAACGGGAAAATACAGTAACTTAAGCTTTATTGCCTTTAAAACAGAACAATTTAATGAGTTCCAATCGCGTATAGGTATACAATAAATATTCACTATTAATAGATTTAATATTGCTTCACAGTGAAATATAAATAAATTTTAAGTAATTTCATCTTGATTTAATCAATCGAGAGGAATCCTCGTTAAAATACTATAGAATGTGATTAATAATATTTAAACTAAAACAGAACTTTGTCAAAGTAATGTGTTGCATATCACTTAAGAACATGTTTCGCCTACAATCACGTACCACTTAAGAAATATGAAAAAATATATATATTTGATAAAGAAAGTAAGTGCTTTTGAATCGTAAAAAACTTATTTTGAGTAAAAGTGATTTTTATTTTATTATCGACGAAAATATCCGTAATTAACCGCGTGTTAAATATAACAAAGTTAATAGTGCTTATGTAAATGTAATAATTTTATACTTTCCTCTTAGATAACAAAATTTTCAGGAGTGTGTGATCCATTTCATGAGATGTGACAGATTTTAGTTAAATAATGTCAAAGTAAATAATTAAGTACCTAATAATAATTATTATTCAAAGAAAGAGAAAACAGATATAAATTTCCAAAGTGTATGTGTCCTTTAGCAGGATATTTTTGTAATAATTTTTCTAATATTTATATTCAAATAAAACTGAAGTAAAAATAAAACACATAGAAATAATTAACCTAGCTACTTCGTGAATTATATTGTATACTACAGGCAAATATAAGTCGCCTGTATGAAGTTACTTAAATTGATTTGTCACGTTCACAACAAGCCCTCAGATTTTTTTGTAAAGCACAAAAAAATATTAGAAATAAAAAGTGGCAAAAAAATCGAAAAATTATGCTCCATATCATTAAATAATTTTTTAACTCCTTTCCTTTGCAACAAGTCAGTAATTCAAATTTCGACGTACACAGTACCTAATAATTTATTAAGTGGTCTATTAAATTTGCAAATTTATATTTACAAAAAAAAATCATTATAAAAACAGAAACATTTATTTATTAAAAGCAGTAATAGTATTTACTTAAAAGGCAGTTATAATACTTTATTAAATTACTTAATTATATACTTAATTAATCTCTGTTTGCATTGTGAACTTCTAGGTAAACTTTTCAGTATTCTATTTCCTGTATCGAAAGTCCGCTGGCGGGCGGTTCGTTAACACGTGCCCGTTTTTGTTTTAAATGTGAACAACATTAATATCTTGTCTTCATTTTTTAACGGCTCACTCATTGTTAAACGTTTTAAATCCTGCCACGATATAAATCACAAACGGACAATGCTCTTCCAACCTAGAATTATTTTCCTCGTGATTAATTAAGACCTCGTTTGTTTTACAGTTTCTAATAACCGCTTTGGTAGCGGTTTGCGGTGCAGCCAAATTAGACCGAGCGTACCTCCCACCGGACTCGGCGAAAACTGCCGGCGGTAGCCCAGGATCTATCCAGACGCCTTTCGCAGCCAACTCCTTCAACCAAGGCTCGGGTTTCCCAAAGGGGAGTTTCTCCAACGAGTTCGAGGGAGTCGTCGTGGACGCAGCCACTGCTGGAACTAGAGCTTCTGAAGGGGAGAGTGGATTAGGGGCTCCCAGAATATCCTATGGATCTACTAACTCCAAAGTCGGAAATGCTGCGTTTGGAGAAGTCGCTGGTTTCAGACAAGGCAACCAAGGCAGTGTAGACTCTGCTGTGCAAGCGGCTAACAACAGAGTATCTGGAGCAGGTGTTCACCATGGATCCAGTGAATCACACTTCGCAGCCGGCCCAGAAAGATCGCAGGCTCCCTACGATCGTGTAGCGAACACTCTCCGTTACGAGAACGAAGTCAACCCGGATTCTTACAATTTCGCCTTCGAAACTGACAACGGAATATCAGCCGAAGAGAACGGTGTAGCTGTTGACGGTATTCATGCTCAAGGAGGCTATTCTTATACTGGTGATGATGGTCAAGTGTACAGCATAACTTACACTGCTGACGAAGGTGGATACCAGCCTAGAGGAGACCATTTGCCAACACCACCCCCGATTCCTGAGGAGATTCTGAAATCGTTGGAGCAAAACGCGAGAGATGAAGCGGCTGGTGTCATTGACGACGGTGAGTTTGTTTCGTTTCTTTGAGTAATTCATCTACTCGTACCACATGCCTATGGCCCATTTAGGACGAGTTGAACAAAATCAAAATAATTAATATTTTCATTGTGCAACTCGTCCCATGTTAATAAGGAAAAATATAATTAGTAGCAAAAGTGTTAGTAGTTGGAAAAAGTAAAAAAGGGGTTTATTAGAAAATATTAAATGATCACAATTAACCATATTATCAAAAAATATATGCAGTTTGGTGAGGAAGGATAGGTCATCAAGGTTTTCGTGAACATGATATTGATTAAAGGTCGACTTTTTTGTATCTAAGGTAATAGTAAAGGAAAAGACCTTTATGACTGAGCGTGATAAACACGAAAGCACTGTGTCCGAATATCTACTTAGAATATAAATAAGAGCTTGCATAGCTGTTGCTCTGCCATCATCAATTTTTTTGTTATCCGTTTTTGTTTCTATTATTTTTACAAGAACATAATATTATCAAAAAAAAAAATAATAATAACAACTTAATATTGTCAAAAACTCCGGTTCACAATTACAATCATCGTAAAATTACGAAAGCCATTCAATCTTGTCGGTTCCTTTAAATATTTTTCTCTCAATAGACGTAACTATATTATAATTTAACACCGTGACAGCTTTTTCACCTCTTCAATTTAATTACATTCAACATCAGAGAACACGATTTCATTAAAATTCATTAGCAAAGTAAACCTCTGTGATGGATAGTATATATGCATGTACAATATGCATACATACATAAATCACGCCTATATCCCCGAAGGGGTAGGCAGAGGTGAACTAGCACCCACGTTTCGCCAAATATGTCAGGTCCCATGTAATAGGTGGCGAGCCTATTGCCATTTATCGGGTACAAAAGTCGCAGTACATTGTTGGGTGGTATAAGAGGAATGCTGCTGCCCATTCCTCATCAATGATTTATCTTTAGTCGCCTTGTACGACACCCACGGGAGAGTTTTGGGGTGGTGACAATTGTATTCTACTCTGCCGTCACCACACGGCTAATAATGCATGTACAATATGCAATCTAATATTACTTATTAATACTACTAAGTATTAGTATTTCTTTCTAACATTATTTTAATATCTGCTTTATGTGGCGCAATACCTATAATAACTTTGCGCTACACAAAGGACACAAAGTACTACAAAAATAATTAATGAATTACATAAAATGTAAGAAACATTTAACTATTTATTTGAATTTTGATAAAATAATATAATTATACATTAAACAATTTTAATGAGATTTAGAGAAAATATTTCAAGCTCGTAAAATATTAGACATTTTCTTAGGTCTTTTCTTTAGGTCTAGGAGCGAAAACAAACTTAATTTATGTGTGTCTTAAAATACAACAGAGAGATTTCTCGGTGTAGACCTTTAAGTACCAGAATGGTGGAGAGCGCACTACTAACAACATCATACCCAAGGAGGATTGGTGTCAGGCAGGCAACCGGGTGTAAAACCTTAAGCATGTTCTCACTTGTCATTCCAATTACTCTTCTTACTTTTCTATAATATATCCTTTCGTCACTAGCACCTTTCCAGTGCGATTTAAAATATGTATCAAAGGCTGGCTCGATGACGTTTGAACGATATGAATAGATGACGATTATACGATACGCAGTAACTACTACTATGACTACTGTAGTCATAGTAGTAGTTACTGCGATGACTCCAGATATACTGTGAGCAGGGCAGGGAGATGGTGATTAGATATAACACCCAAGATCACACGTCTACACAAACCTTTACCCAAGAAGGATTGGTAATAAAAACAAACTAACCCAATATCAAAGTGATTTTGAATAAGAACCTTTTGAATAGTCTTATTCCTCATCGTATTCTTCTTCATTAGTGAAGGTCGTGTTTGCTCTGAAGTGTCTTAAGCCATCAGCTGTCTCCACTTGAAGTACGATAGTCTGGTCTTCGGCTTGTCTTTTGGGAGTATCCAACTTGATCAGACCACTGGTCATCTCTGTTCTTTCTTCATACTTTCTCATTTTCCGACAACTACAAGCTAGTCAAAGTCTTCTAGGTGTCCCCAGACTATGTGTCCAACTTGGTTGTAGCCAGACTGATACCTCCTTTCACAGCTTTCCAATAAAATAAATGTGACACGCTTTGTCCATTAAAATGGGCGAATTCAATAAATACTACCATAAATCTCACCACGGAAATTAAATTTTTAACTTTACACGTAAAAACTATTAATTATCTAGGTTTGTTGAGTTATTATCACCATAAACAGTTCGGTGTTATAACTGATTCAACAGCCTGTAATTACTTTATACGATTTCTCGTAACAAAAAAACATTGTAGGTTTACTTAATGTTGGCTAGCTCTATTATTTTTGAACAGAATTGGGAATGGTCGTCAATTATCTGATCTCGCGCCTCCGAGATTGAAAAAACGAATTAATACTCTGGTAGCTTCAAATGGGAAGACTTAGCATTGTGACTGATTGATATTCGACACGTTTTAAGAACCACCAAACAATATTATTTTAATTAAATCACGTAGCATGTCGTACAACGATGAAACATCTTGATAACTAAGTCTGACAACTTACAAAAAACAAGGGTCAATTACCCGTGCGTTGTGACACCAACAACATGTAGCGTCTCAATTTCGACATCGATCTCACTGAGCCATACAAAGCTTTTGATACAATATTTACTATTGACAATGACGGTGCAGTATAAAAAAACCTTATGAAAGATACAGCAGTTCCTATTGTGCCAAGTACTGGTCTTGATAGGCGTATCGATCGATAATGTTGTAAGTGCATTGAAGACTATAGATTATGACGTAATACTAAAGTATATTTTAAAAATCCTGGGATTTTTTTTCACGGATGATAATTTGATGATTTGTAGGTATGGTGTTTGAAAACAAGTTGGAAATGATGCAATACAGTCTACGACCGACGCGACGTTACATAAAATCAAATGAATACACAAAAACAATTTCCGTATTCCCCGACGGAGCTTAAAGCTATTTCATTCATTATATCCGTTACAGATTAGCGTTTAAAGCCTATTGTGGGTAGTGATAAATGTATCGCCAACTGATACATTTATGCAGGCGTTGACAAATGATGAACAACTTTCATTTTTTACTTACAGGCTCATACGACGCGGCGAAATACAATGCTGGAGCCGATTATACCGAAACTGACGTCACTCGTGTAGAACAAAGCGACAGACAAGCACCTTCATTTGGGAACCAACATGAATCTGATGCAAGCATTAGTGGCACTTTCATTAATCAGAACAATCAGGCTTTTGTGCGACCCAACACTAATGCCATCCATGGACAAGAGGATGCGCCTAACTCCCAGGATTCCGCTACAAACGCTTTCAGACAACCCGGCTCAACCAACGCCTTCAGTCAAGTTTCTCAATCCAACCGATTCTCATCGAATGGGCTTGGATCTCGTAACGAATACAACCATCCAAATACCAACAACGCAGTTGCAAGGCCTCAAAAAGCTGACACGCAGTACAATGCCGCTTTTAATGGCAATCAACCAGAATTCTCTCAAGTGACCTTGTCGTCTTCAACGTTTAGCCGACCTGGCACTAACAGAGGGCAAGTTGCTGGTCAACATTTTAATCAAAAACCATCGGTAGCTAGTAGTAATACCCAACAGTCTCACGTTGCTGGTAGCTTAGTATCTCAAAATGAATTCTCATCTGCAGGGCAACATATGAATGGAAATTCCCCTTTCTCTTCTCAGAACTTCAATCAGCAGTCTCAATCTTCGGCCAGTTTCCAATCACCTAAGTTACCAATGATTTTTTCTCAAGTACAGAAAACTCAAAGACCTCAAACTTTCAACAACCCAATTTCCCACAAAACCAACCGATTCTCGGTTACTGGTGAAAGAGTTGAAAGCAGTAGACCATCGAACACATTTATTTCTCAACGTCCCACGTCTCAACCCAGTATTGAATTGACTACTCCATTTGAGTCTAATGTACAATCGAACACGGATGTGGATTCTTCTTTCAGTTTAGGTGTTGACAGTCTATCAACGAACACAAGGTTGACTTCTCAACAAGGAAGTCAAACTATTAGACAACCTACATTCCGACCATCAAACCCCACTTCTCCATCTTTTGCTCATCAAACTCCATCCGCTCAAAATCAATTTCACTCAAATGAAGACGAGTATGTTCATACTCACAATCAGCAACAGCAAGGTCCTGATAACTCATATTACTACAAACAGCCCGCAAAACCTTTCAACGCTCCTTCAACACTTGAATCGAGATTTCAAAGTCCGTCGCCTGGTCAGCTTAATAGAATAGCTCAGCAAGCACAGGCTAGCCCTCGGTACTCCGGCCCTTCGCAAGCCTTCCCTGCTCATTCTGGCCAGTCTCAAAGGCATCCGGTCAGAGGATCTACCACTCGCTATCCCCAGCCCCCCACTTTCCCATCGATAGCTCCCACTTCTTCCTCTAGTGCGCAATTCCAGACCACGATTTCTTCACAATACAATGGGAACACAGTAGCTTCTTCAAGTCCTTTCGGACCTCAAAGGCAGGGATCAACCAGATATCCAAGGCCTCCGTCGTTTGCTCCCACTGTTCCTACAAATCCAATAGGATTTCCGTCGCGCAGTGGAATCACTCAAGCTACCGCTACCGCTTTTGCCTCTAGTGCACCAACTTTCTCGGAAAATGTAAACTCACACTCTTCGGCTCCTATGCCAGCGTTCCAAGCTTCACAAGCAAATTTCCAATCCATGCAGTCTTTTGTTTCAAAACCTCACGCTCAAGTGTCGCAGGACAAAGATGTGAATAACGCTCCTTCCGTTTCAACTCAGCAATACTCTGGAGAAATCTATGAATACAACAAGCCGGCTGAGCGGCTGCCCGCACCAGCTAAATCTGAATCAAGCAAGCAGGACATGGAGCCAAGACCTCATTTCGAGTCCCATTCTAATCGCAAACAACAACAACCTAGGCCGACTGAATCTAGACCCAGTTTCGGAGCTCAATATAGTTCTCAAGCAGCCGTGAATACTGAGGATCAACCTGCTCAAGATTCCAAGCCACAATTCAACATTCAACCGAGACCTTTTGAAGCTCAACCTCAGGGGATCCAAACCAGACCTCAAAATGCCAACTGTTGCCAATCCTTGGACTCCCAAATCGCTCAGCTTGAATCAGAAAGCCTTACTCAGGGCAATAACCGCCCCAACGCTGGATTTGGTACTCGATTCTCTGGGTCAGGCAGCTCGAGCCACAGTTTTACTGGTGAAATGGAAACCTTTAGTGGTCCAAGGAATCCAACAACCTTCGATCAAGAAACCGGGTACCACTATTGATCCTTAAGTGCCATTAGTTGTTAAATCTAGCAATTATTGTGATTAATTAATATTTGCATTACCGAAAGAAGTGATAGCTAGAGAGAGATTAGAATTTTACCGGAATGTATTAATTTATAAGCCTATTTGTAAATTTGGTAGGGCCCCGATGTCAGCTATGATAATCATTGATATTAGTTTGTAAGCCAAGGCTCTGTATTTAAAATTGTCGAGTAAATGTTGTAAATATTCATTGGTATTGTATTTTATTTTGCCTAAAACTTACATTGCCTTTTGTGGTAGTGCGTAAGGCACATTGTTATTTGGACTAAACGGTCCTAGAGCTACGACCACATACATGAAGAAGTAGCTTTGTTTCAAAATATTCCATTAATTCCTAGAGTTAAGAATGTATAAGTGATAGATGAATGTTAAAAAAAACATACTTATATTATAACGCATTTGGAAGAACTCCTTAATTATAAAATATAGAATAGAATATGATACACTTTAATGTAAACCAAAATACAGGAAATATACGAACAATTGAACAGTTAATTCTACATTAATTATAATATTATTAATTAATTAGCAGACTAAATAATACTTTAGTGATATAATAGTACTTATCGGAGGCAATAATTTATTTTTAAATAATGTATTCACAGAATTAACGGGATTGTCTTAAAGTGATTCTGACAGCTTAAAACAAATGGCCATAAGGTCGTGTCCACAGTAAACGTTGAATATTAATCAATTTGTTGTTTATATTGAGAATGTGAATCCATTAATTGTGCGTTGTCATAATAACTAATTGGACAATCAATTGTAAAAACATGTGTTATTATACGTTAGGGATCGTATTGATGTAAACTATAATATCTCTTTTTTGAATAGTGTGAGTCTTTTTTAGGGTGAAACTCCACTAAAACAGAGACAAACAGAACGGTAGTTAGTATCTGTTGAAAATTATACAACCACATGAATACCAATTTGAGAAAATGGCGCCGAAAGATTCTAAACCTGATGTGATTTGCTGTTTTATTAAAAATTGTTTTTACCTTTTTGTTAAAGAAAGTGTTTCAAGTCAGTTAGGACACTTTTGAAAATTGTAGAATAAGTGATGCTTTATCAACCTATGTCGAAATCTCGGAACATGGGTTTTTGTGGGTTGACACATTGTTGCTTATCACCGTCCATTTGTACATACATACATAAATCACGCCTTCATTATTAGGCGCAGGGTGACACATCGGTTTTTCATCGGTATTTATATTTTTAGTCAATATACACTATACAATATTAAAAATTTTAATCATAATTTTTATAATAATAATCATAAGATAGGATGGAGGAGAATAAACCTTATAAGGTAATTCGAAAAAATAACGTAGAACTTGCTAGCCCCGACTCATCCCAGGGAGATTGCCAGGTGTAGACCAAGAAGCACCTTGAGGCATCGGAATGATGGAGGGCGAACCACTAACAACAGTGCCCAGAAAGGGTCCGTGTCAGTAAAACCTAAGCTAAAACCTTGAGCAAAATGGATTGGAATGTCGACGTAATCCCAATCGCTCTCTCTGTTCATCGATCTCTTGACATGGTCCTTTCCATCTCTTTTCTGTATATCTTCATTCATCACTAGCATCTTTCCGGTGTGATGGATAATATGATGCAAAAGGCCACTACCTTTATGGCTTAATGAAGTTCGTCCGATATTATCAGAAGAGCAAACAAACTGCTCCGAACCAAGATAAACTCGGAATAGGGCAAAAGAAAATAAATAGAGTGTTTTGTATATCAAAGCGGGTTATTGGTTACTGAAAGTTATGGCGTATGGTGACGTGCAGGTAGAGCTGCTTACAACGACACCTCTTCTCTCCTTCGGGGTCCTCTATTTTGTTTCCCATTTTTTGATCCATAACCTAATTTATCAAAATCCTTTTTGCTCTAATCATCGACAACGACTTCAGTTTTTGCCAAAACAGAATCACAAGTTTTAATGACAGCATTCGTAACGTAGAAAAATCCGCCGGCAAAATATCTGTAGTTACACGCGCTAATTGTGTTTACAATCAATAATGTTAATAGCAGACCATTTATTTCACGTCATAAACATTGAGAGCCAATTACTTGTGTGTAATGTTTAAATGGTTAATAGAGGCTTTTTGTATGCCAAAACTAAGATGTTTTGAAAAAGCAATAATAAAGTTCTTAAGAAATAATTTGTAGCAAAAAGTTCTGAATTACGTTCTATACATTGAGTTATAATTAAGGAGGTGGTTACACTGAGAGCGAAGCGAAAAACACAAGTTGTCGCTTATATAAGTAAATACCTATTAGGTAGAGGAAAGTAACTAAATATGGAATACCATTTTGTTTTTATATAATACCAGTCATACAGTTTTCTGTACCATGAACATAATTATATTTCAATTTAGGGACCCTTGAAGTTAAAAGTCGTTGGTGAATTTATTACATTTATTACCAATGGCGGTAAAAAAGCATTTGACTTTTATGTCACCCCTGACCAGAAAGTGGGATTTTTCGGACGCGTAACTGGCGGAAAATGCTACTTTATGGTCAGGTGTAAAATATTTCTATCGATTATTAGCACCGAAACTGCACGCGACGAAAACACGACTAAAAGACTGAACATTTTATTAGGTGATAACTCGTCCTAATCAAATTGGCTCGCGATTTTAGATTAAGTCAAGTTCTAACGTAAAGTAATTAATTGCGTTTTAATTCACTTATTAGGACTAGGTTATTAAAGTATCTTGGTAAGGTTATGTTATAACAGTAACCTTGGAAAATAAAATCGAAATTCGCGGGCCAATCCTTATTATTTTAGTTTCCTAGTCGCCTCGCTATCGGTGTGACTTACACCTTACAATGTATGTCTGACACCAAAATTATTTTGATTGCTGTGTTTAGATAAGAAAACTTAATAGCAGGTTTTAGTTACAAATTAATGATATTACATTGTCGGAGTCAAAATACGCACATACACAAACCATGCCTATTGATTCCCGAAGGAGTAGCATAGGTGTGATTATTATTTTTATATAGGTAAAATAGGTAGATTACAATTGATACATTTTCGTCAGCCTTGTATCTTGCTCCCTTGGGGGCGTCATATAGATTTTTTTATTCAAAGAGAGCAAATGTCGCCATCCTTTGACTCACCACCACTTGAGAGTGTTTTCATCATCATGATGATGATGAAAGTGTTTTATCTCGGAATTTAGTGGGAGCGAGAGAAAAATATTTTCTTTCCCCCAGTTTTTTTGTTTTATCGCCCTTGGTATATAATGTACTATTACCTCGCAGAGGAACTGTGTGATATAATATTATATACGCTATGAATGGAAATATTTACAGAACATCAAGTGAGTGGATAATCGTAAGTAGTTTAACGCAATTAAAAGTTATTTGGATTCTGCGAGTTATCGTAACTCGCGGTTGCCGTAAGTTGAATGCAAGCACGTATCTAACTAATTACAGTGCAGCGCTTACACTGGTAATTTAATTAAGTAATTGAATATTCACTAACAAATTGAAACTTATTATAAAAATTAAAAAAATGGCCGTGTGGTGACGAGTAGAATACAATTGTCACCACCCCAAATCTCTCCCGTGGGTGTCGTACAAGGATAAATCAATGACGAGGAATGGGCAGCAGCGTTCCTCTTATGGCACCTAGCAATAGCAATCTAACTGTGACTTTTGTGCCCGATAAATGGCAATAGGCTCGCCACCTATTACATGGGACCTAAGATAATTGGCGAAACGTGGGTGCTAGTTCACCTCTGCCTACCCCTTCGGGATATAGGCGTGATTTATGTATGTGTATATATAACTCACATCCTACATCACATGTTGTATAGGCAGTTTAAAAACAATATTACTGCAAAGCGAAATAGGCCATAAAAAACTTATTTTGGAATGCTCAATATTAGATAGATAACAAAGCGCTCGCTTTATATTTTTTACTAGGTAGGATAGGCGTATTATTGTGACAGGTATAATTACAAAGATTTTGGTGGTTAGAAAAAGAATTTCGAAAAATTATGATCTTGAGGCGGGAATCGAACCCGCGTCCGCTGCTATCCAGGCAGGTGCCAGACCGCTCGGCCACCCAAGACACTTTTTAGTGTCTTGGGTGGCCGCGGGTTCGATTCCCGCCTCAAGATCATAATTTTTCGAAATTCTTTTTCTAACCACCAAAATCTTTGTACTAATTTTTCTAACATTTATATAATGTTAAAATTAAAATCGAACAGGTATAATTGTCACAATCCGTGCTCCAATGTGAATACGGCCTTACACTACAACCTCCAACCTTTGCAGTTGCGGTAAAATTAAATTGTTTCATTATTTGTTGTTATTGTTTGATCATACAGCCGATTGTTTTGATGGTAGAGTGCCAGGTTATAAAGTTAGGTACTTGCTTCGGCAGTACATATACTAAAATTGGAACGATACAGAGAAGATTAGCATGGCCCCTGCGCAAGGATGACGCGCAAAATCGTGAAGCGTTCCACATTTTTTTAGACTGGTGAATTGCCTCACGGCGGATCACAGACTCTCCCCGCTTGTAGGGCTAGGGGAACACCGGAGTGGTTTAGTGGGTATTCCTGACTCGAAAGAGTCGGGCGAGTCCCACACACGTCAGCCGCTTAGCTAGCGGCTGATATGGTGCGTAAATGTTGTCCACTCCGTAAAAAAAAAAAGTTATAAAGTTAGGTGGCTGATTTTCGAGTGGGTTGCGAGTTACCTTCTCGTAGAATCCAACTCAACCCGGTTCTCCCTCCATGCCGGTGTATTCATGGGGATTCCCCTCAGTACGAAAAAAATGGTTGATATTCCAGTTGCTGCTGGCCGGGTAAAATGTGACATCGCTGAATACAGAAACGCTACTCAGAGTTCGAATCCTGCTTAACATTTAAGTATTGTCAAAATAGATGTTTTCCCGTACAAATTCTGACAGGTATTGTCCACTTAACTTTATAGGCAGTACTCAAAATATGAGTAGGTAGCGGTTCTGTATTCGGGGTTAAGTGTGTTTTCTGGACTTAGGCATATTATCATCCTTCGCGTGATCTTGTATATCAGCGTTGGCGAAGGGCAGAGAGAAAGTAACATTATCATCATTATCAGCTTTTAATATCCCAACTGTACAGGCCTTCCCTAATGGTGGACTTTTAATATCCCAACTGTACAGGCCTTCCCTAACGGTGGACTTTTAATATCCCAACTATACAGGCCTTCCCTAACGGTAGACTTTTAATATCCCAAGTGTACAGGCCTTCCCTAACGGTGGACTTTTAATATCCCAACTGCACAGGCCTTCCCTAACGGTGGAAGAATATTTAGGATTTTGCTAGATTGTAATGAACCACTGACTGCTTGGTAGGAAACCACCAACATCAGCATATCCAAAGAGGGTAGGTGACAGGCAGGCGGCCGGCTGTAAAACCTAAGTCAAAACCTTGAGCAGTATCATGGTAACTCTACGAGTCGACTTTTACGACACCCCTGGGGTGAGTCGGGGCTGGCACATTGTACGTTATTTTTTCGCTGCCAGGCCAGCATGGAAGACATTATAAGTTAAATATATAAGGACATTGTAATTACCTATAAGGAAACAAATTGAACCCCAGCTTTACAACATTTTTTGTGACATAGATTCACAGCTGTTTTTGTAATTAGATACCATATAAAACACATAATTGCTAAATATTGCTGATCACCCGGAAGAAATCAAGAACGGATATCATGCGAAGGCTAATTAAACTTGTACCTGACTAACTGTCAGACGCAGGACATACATCACTTTGCAAGATTAAGCTGCAATCAAATTGATGAGTCAACTGTACGCTTTGAAATGACCAAAAAAAAGTTTGGGCAACAAATTAGAAAAAGGCAATCGAACGAATGCAGGTTCCATCATGTATAAGTCCCATGTAAGAAGTGGCGAGCCTGTTGCCATCTATCGGGCAGACGTAAATCGCAGTGTATTATTAGGTGATATTATAAGAGCTGCTGACCCACGGCACAGTTTGGGAGTGGTGACAATAACCATTATTAACAACCACTTTACATACGCGGCTGGTTTTAGTTTTTCATCTTCTTCTTCCTGCCCTGTTCCCAGTCTATCTGAAGTCGGCGCAGTATGTTTCCTCTTCCATTCATATCGGTCAGTCGTCATCAAGCCATCCACTCCCTTTTGATTCATATTATCCATCACATCGGAAAGGTGCTAGTGATGAATGAATGTGTAGAAAATAGACGGAAAGGACCATGTCGAGAGATCCACGAACGGAGAGAGTGAATGGAGTGACAACATTCCAATCTAAACGTACTGTTCAAGGTTTTGGCTTGGGTTTAACAGCCGGCCGCCTGCCAGACACCAACCCTATTTGGGTAAGCTGTTGTTGATGGTCTGCCTTCCACCATTCGGGTGCCCCAAGGCATTGGTCTACACGGGGCAATCTCCCTAAGTCGACTTTTACGACACCCATGGGATGAGTCGGGGCTGGCACATTCTTCGTTATTCTTTTGCTCCCAGGCCAGCATGGGAATTCGGTTTTTCATCATTGATCCTAAAAAAACGGACACTTAAAACTTTCAAAATCTATTGACCCAGCACTTGGGTAACGTTTTTGATTTTTTCACGTGACACCAGAGGTCAACTCACTTTGACTGGAGTTACGCAGTGACAGGCTTACGGGGATTACACACGCTAATTGTACATATTCCGATGTAATTTCCAAATAATAATGAGGATCGTTTAACTCCTTACTGAAGTTGTAACACATAATAATATACTCCTTTACAAAAGCGACACTAAATAGGTACGTATTAAAAGGCTCGTTGATACAGAGGCATTAAGCTTGTTAATGATTGCATCAGCTAAATTATGTTAAAGAAGGCTGGTCACTCATTCCACAGAGAGGACATGACAACACACACACTTGCCCTAGACGGGCCAGAGAACGGACTGGCCGTAATAGGCGACATGTCCCTACCGACAATCTTTCGAAGACACCAGAGCTTGGGAAGCCATGAACAGCTTCTGTGACATCGTGATGAGCACGAAATAACTTTCGGTCGTAGGCTACTTTTTATACTCCAGCTAGCATGACCACTGAAACACATTATGATATGGCCATTTATCGCGTTGAACAGTCAAAATTCTTTGGATTTTAAAACTCGAATAAGCCTGAATTGAATAATTGAATAAGCCGCTAATGCTATATCGCTTTTAAACTGTCGGAAGGCCTGTGTTTGTAAGTTCAACGCGATAAATAGCTATATCATATCGTGTTTCAGTGGTCATGCTAGCCGGGCTGAGTGTTGAAGTTATAAAACGTTTGCCGAGTCAGCTAGTAATATTTTAACCTTTAGTAACAAAAGCAAAATATCTCCAAATCTACTTTTTGGAAATCTATCCCTCAAATGTCTTTATAATATTAGTATCCTATTAATAGTTATAACTTACAAAAATATGAATAATAAGTTTAAATAGACTCTTAGGAACGCTGAACCACTCAAAATCCATTTATTTGTGGCTTGTTTTGTGTCCCGTGCTACACGTTTCAACAATAGCCTTTATTCAATGAGCGATGCACGCAAGAAAGAACAGTCACTAAAATTGACTAATATTTTAACATAATTGGCGAAACGCGGGTGAGAATTCACCTCTGCCTACCCCTTCGGGGATATGGGCGTGATTTATGTATGTATGTATTTTCTATCTTTAATCTTCCACTTTATTCTTCCATCCATAGGAGAGGCTTCCCCAGCGACGGGGACTGTAGGGATTAAAGGGCTGCCCGGCTAGCATGACCACCGAACACGATATGATAAAGCTACAGTTCAAATCGATATATTTTTTTTTACACTCACACCTACCATCTGGCCCGAAGTAAGTAGCCTAAGCACTTGTGTTATGGATACTAGATGACGGACATATTTTTAATACATACATAAATCATAAATCGCGCCTATATCCCCGAAGGGGTAGGCAGAGGTGAACTAGCACCCACGTTTCGCCAATTATATTAGGTCCCATGTAATAGGGGGCGAGCCTATTGCCATTTATTGGGCACAAAAGTCGCAGTGCATTACTATTGGTAGGTGGTATAAGAGGAACGCTGCTGCCCATTCCTCATCATTGATTCATCCTTAGTCGCCTTGTACGACACCCACAGGAGAGATTTGGGGTGGTGACAATTGTATTCTACTCTGCCGTCACCACGCGGAAAATATAATTATGTAATATAATTATGTATATAAATGTTGAAAATATACTACATAAACATATACACAACCATGACTCAGAAACAAACATTTGTGGTCATCAGAAAGTTTGCCCCTACCAGGATTCGAACCCGGGACCTCTTGGCCAATACCCAGCAATCTGAGCATTCGACCAAAGCGGCCGTCGCATAAATGGTCATATTATTATCGGCCGTGTGGTGACGGCGAAGTAGAATACAATTGTCACTACCCCAAATCTTTCCCGTGGGTGTCGTACAAGGCGACTAAGGATAAATCAGTCATGAGGAATGGGCAGCAGCGTTCCTCTTATACCACCTAGCAATGTACCTACTGCGACTTTTGTACCCGATAAATGGCAATAGGCTCGCCACCTATTACATGGGACTTAACATAATTGGCGAAATGTGGCTAGTTCACCTCTGCCTACCCCTTCGGGGATATAGGCGTGAATTATGTATGTATGTATGTACGTAAATAATTGTCAACACTCAACGACAGCTTGTCTAAAGAAAGTTTATGTAAGTAGCTAAGTAGGCGTCAGGTTGTAAAACCTGAATCAAAACTTAATGCAGCATTGTGTTGGAATGTCGGTATTCCAATCCCTTATCCCGTTCCACATTCGATATGGCCCTAAGCCTAATGGACTAACTGACCCACTCTGCTAAGACATCACTTAACTTTAATGAGTACTTAATAACTGACGAAACGTTGCTAGTTCTAGTTCCGTGCTAGTTCACCTCTGCCTACCCCTTCGGGGATATAGGCGTGATTTATGTATGTATGTATAATAATATCGTGTATCGGTGGTCATGCTAGCTGGGCTGCTGTGGTAATGGATAGATAACGCAATGAGTCACTCCCGCGCAACTTCCGGATACGGTCAAAGCGACCAATACTGTGCTTTTGCGCTTTGGCAGTTTTGGCAGTGCTTTTTCAGTTAGCACAAATCCGGCTATTTGCAGCTGCTGTCGCAAGATGGCGCTTTTCACATTAATTCGGAAAGTCAATAATTTTTGTACCAGTGATTCGTACAGTCAAATTGGAATATATTGCGTTCAGACAATCTTTTCTATTTTGTTTTGTACCGCATATGCCAATAATAAATAGTCCGTAAATAATTATGCCGCGTGGTGACGGCAGAGTAGAATACAATTGTCACCACCCCAAATCTCTCCCGTGGGTGTCGTACAAGGCGACTAAGGATAAATCAATGATGAGGAATGGGCAGCAGCGTTCCTCTTATACCACCTACCAATAGCAATGCACTGCGACTTTTGTGCCCGATAAATGGCAATAGGCTCGCCCCCTATTAGATGGGAATTAACATAATTGGCGAAACGTGGGTGCTAGTTCACCTCTGCCTACCCCTTCGGGGATATAGGCGTGATTTATGTATGTATGTATGTACGTAAATAATTGTCAACACTCAACGACAGCTTGTATAAAGGAAGTTTATGTAAGTAGCTAAGTAGGCGTCAGGTTGTAAAACCTGAATCAAAACTTAAAGCAGCATTGTGTTGGAATGTCGGCATTCCAATCCCTTATCCCGTTCCACATTCGATATGGTCCTAAGCCTAATGGACTAACTGACGCACTCTGCTAAGACATCAATTAACTTTAATGAGTACTTAATAAAAAAATGTTAACCAAAACTAGACCATATACAAGAATAGAGACTAGTTTTGAATTGATATTTTTTTTGTTTTATGTAGACTAATTAACGTTAATTGTCGTCTCTGAGTACAGCTGTTACATATTTTCAACATCCGAAGTACAGAGGAACAGCAGTCGTAGCCAAGTGGCATAAAGTTATAATGCTACCATTTTGTCTTGTCACATTGCTTTTTTAAACAATCTCAGACAAAAAATGCTCATATTATAATAATAATTTTAGATTTTAACCTTAACTCACAAAAAGTTTATTCAATTACAAGACAATTTAGACACGCGCAAGTTGGCAGTTATTAGTGCAAAAATTTATTTAAGAACCAAGTGCTCTTAATAGGTAGGGGAACAAGGCAGAAAGCGGGGTCTTCTCATGGTGAAAAACAAATTGACTCTCACTTATTTTTACACACTCACACACAAACTCAGCCTCTAAGTAGAGGTAGACCACTGAAAAGATGGATGGATTCTGTGAGGTATGATATAAAGGTGATGGATGTGGGTGGACGAGAAGGGCAGCAGATTATTTTCAATTGTCTTCACTCTAATCTCTCCAAAAGTCACCGAACTATTCGACTAAGGTATAACACAGTCAAAAGCGTTAGAAACAATAGGTAGCAGCGTTTCATTTCAACCAACTAGCAATAGGTACCTACTGTGTTTATTTTATTTGTCTATAGATGGTAATAATTTTGACCCCCAATCATGGGAGCGATTAGTAGGTGAAATGTGGTCTTTCTATCAGAAATTAAACAAATATCACTAGCATACCTAAATGTCAGCCCCGACTCTTTCATGGGTGTCGTAAAAGGGAGATTGCCCGGTGTATAGTTAAACCAATAAGCACCTTGGGGTACCCGAATGGTGGAGGGTAAACCACCAACAGCAGCATACCCAAGAGGGTTGGTGTCAGACAGTCGGCCTGCTATAAAACCTAAGCGAAAACCTTGAGCAGTATAGACTGGAATGTTGTTATTCCATCTTCATATTATATCATTCATCATTCTTATATCATTCATCATTCTCTCTGTTCATCGGTCTCTCGACATGGTCCGTTTCGTCTGTTTTCTATACATACAAATTTTAAGTAAAGTTTAAGTATTACCTTTACTGTGTGATGGATGATATGAATCAAAAGGGAGCGGATGGTTTGATGACGTCTGAATGGAAGAGGAAACATACACTGCGCCGACCCCAAGATGAACTGAGCACAGGGCAGGGAGATAAATGGTAACAATAAACATTGAGTATTGAGAAGAAGAGGCAAAGGACTCTGTAGCCAACCTATGCACTAACCTATGCAAAAGTTCTTTGATAAACAAAAAATGATACACTCCAGCCCGCTATGGGTGCCCTTCCCCTACAATCAGCAGCGGCCTTGTCTCGCCTACGACAGATGAGCGGCAGCGATGATCGACTATAAGCCTTTTATAGGTCGCACTGAGCATTTCGTTTCAAAAATATATTATCTAGAATCACGAAGTCATGCCGCACATGACCCCCGTTGGCCTACGGTCAGATATTGATTTTCTGTCTTCGTCGAGTAGGTAAGCCGGGTCGCTAATTTGGTAATCGATAATTGTGTGGCGATTTCGCGTGGCCACTTTCGTAATGTTCACGGCAGAGACCGTGGCTGGTGCGTGTGGTTACGTTCTAGGGCCCGGATTGTCCTGGGTTCAAATTATACTCCGACAACTTCGTGCGCGACCTCCCTGCGGTATGAGAGACGGTGGCGGGCACGGGGCACTCAGGATGCCAGCGGGAATGCCACTAACTTGTGGGACTATGATTTTGGTGGTTAGAAAAAGAATTTCGAAAAATTATGATCTTGAGGCGGGAATCGAACCCGCGTCCGCTGCTATCCGGGCAGGTGCCTGACCGCTCGGCCACCCAAGCCAATAGCCACCTCAAGACCATAATTTTTCGTGCTCAGCCCATAATAAATATCTTTACACTCACACCTATCATCAGCCCAAAGTGGGCTAGATGATAGGTGTGAGTGTAAAGATATTTATTATAATTATTAAGAATCACTGATATAATGATTTATAATAATAGTTTAGGATAAGGAGATTCGTTAATAGTCATTTGTTATCAGATTATACTTTTGATTGATATTTATTTTATAAAAATAAAAGCACAAACTTAGCAAACCGCCATATTTGTTAAAACGCCGCGTGACGTCATTATTTAGTTATCTCCGTTTTGACATTTTATTTGCGAATCAAATTCACTAGTTTAATATAGAAACTGGCCTTTTTACGTAATAGCGACTCCATTGCTATTTTGGCGTCTTGGCGGAAATTTTAAATTCCATTATTCAAAACATGTTTTTTCTATCAAAATCGAAAGTTTTTACAAAAATATAATTTATTTTGGGTAAAGTAGACACGTAAGAAAAACATGGTGTAGTTTTTCAAAATAAGTCATCATGGCTATTGCGCATGTTGAAGCCCCTGCGCAGGTTAGGTATGCATCGTGTAAACGATTCCAGCGAGTTGAGTGACTCGACGATGTACCTGCACAATAAAGCACAAGTAACATGTGCAAGTAGCCTGCGCGAGCATCAAATCGCGTGGATTACTTGCGCAGACATGCTGGCAGCTGAAACGAACAACAACAAACCTATACATCAAGCAACTACTTGCGCGGGCAGCATGCGCGTGTAGCTTGACCTACTAGTAACTTGCGCTAGTAGCCGTCGCCTTTGTATGTATATAACTTGCCTCTACCAGGATTCGAACCAGGGACTCTGTAGGCCGATAGCCAACGATCTGACTATTAGACCAAATTAGCCTCCAATATATAATATGTCTAATCCGTTCGGGAGTTGCGTCGTCTTTGTATTTCATTAGCGATAATTTTGAAATGAAAAGTAACCTTTGTAATTAGTGATTGAAATGGGAACTGATACATCTAATATCTTTTGCACGAATGGTCACAATTTACTGATTCCGATCATCATTTTTGCTAGGTCATCGTTGAAGTGCATTGTTTCTATTATCTGTAAGTAGGTACTACACCTCATTTACGTATAAATTCTTTTGTTATTAGAATAGTATTGAAATTTTATAAAAAATCACTATTAAAAAATATTGGTGAGAAAATTTTCTTGGCAATATTTGGCATTATTTGCAGGACATAATTTTGCGAATATTTTCGGCGGTTTCAGCGCTGTTTTTGTCATAAGTCTTTCTTCTTATCGTATAAGGAAACTAATGTAGTTATAATTATAATGAGGAATCGGTAGCAGCATTCCTAGTAAATTATCTAGCTGTTTACGATTAAAGCAGCCCGTGAATGGCAATAGGTTCGCTCCCTTTAAAAAAGCTATGTTAATACACCATGAATAAAATATGAGAGTTAGTACCTACACCTCTTAGTGGGAAAAGGCGTGATTAATATATGTAAATATTTAAACTGTATAGATGGAAAACTGTGTCGTGACAAATAAAATGGTGTTTAGAAAAAGCTCGAAAAATTATAAACTTGATGCGGGAATCGAACCTGCGTCCTCGGCAGTGCAGAATATGCAGAATGTCCAAGGATCTAATTACTCATGGACCTACCAACCGACAAAAGCACAACAAACAGTCTGAAAAAGATAAGTAAACTGACTTGGTTTCGACTCAGCTTGACCCCTGGATATTGCCCCTACTTGCCCACTTGAAAATTAAATACTTTAAATCGCCTCAATTGTTAGCAAGTTAAAAGAACTACCAGCACGCTAAGTTTTAAAATAATTTAGCCGCAAAAGCTAAGTAAACTGATATGGGACACTCACACACGAGCGAGCTTGTAATAATTAGTAACAGAGATACCCATCTACGTTGAGTCACGCACACAGGCGCAAGTCTTGCGATTATTCAAAGGTGAGGTCCGTGAGTTTGCTTTTGGTAACTGACGGTGAACGATTTTAGTTTCATATAAATAGGATGGGTTTCTGCAACTAGGCACATTCGGAGCTCATCCTCAACCCGTAGAACAGCTTGCAAAATGAAGCTGGTAATTTGAACCTTGTTCTAAATAGGAATTAGAATTAAGCTTCGATGAAGCCATAATATTTTGTGAAAAAAATCTGCAATGCTTAGAATAATAATATAAATAGTAAAAAACAATTTTTCGTCGATAGATATTCATTTAACATATTCCGATTTAAATAATAATATTTGTGCTAATTTTTGGTTAAAATATTACAAAAAGTGATTGTTAAGTGATTAAAACTGATGTTGTCCCTTTTTTGACAATAGTTTGTGATAGTGACAGCGTGTGAATTAAGCACTGCATAACAAAAACACGTGTTTAACACTCATTTGCAATAACACCGTATGTCCTACTCCAACGCAGGGCTGCCAACATCCGGAAAGTGAACCAATTGAAACTTTTAATTTTTTATTTTCATTGTTTTTCAATTTTGTTAATTTAAGTTAAAATAATTTTATTTACATACTAATAATGGGCCTTTGCCCAGCAGTGGGATCTTATAGGTTAATAAAAAATAAAAAAAAGTCAATTGGGAGAGGACACTGAATTCCATACTACAGACAATGTCCATTTTGGAATACAGGGTATTCAAAAACACATTGTACCTACCGTATTAATCGTTAATAAAGCATTGTTATTTTTATTCACAGATAATAGTCCTGTCAGTGCTAGCGTGCGGCTATGCGGCCAAATTGGATAGGACTTACCTGCCACCTGCAAACGCTGCTACCGCTGGAGGCAACGCTGACTCCCTGAGCGCTCCATTTGGATCTCCAAGCGCCAGCTCTTCGAAAACCACTTTCGGCCAGACCCAATCCGGATTCGGCAAGCCTACTGCGTTCGATCAAGACAGACCTGCCTCTGCATTCGGTCAGGACAGACCGTCTGGACCTTCAGGTTTTGGTCAGCAATCCGCTGCCCAAAGACAGCCTTCTGCCCAGTACGGAGCGCCGTCTGGTCCGGCTCCTAAGCAAACAGGATTTGGTCAGGACAGACCTTCTGGAACTTCAGGTTTTGGTCAGCAATCCGCTGCTCAGAGACAGCAGCTGTCAAACCAGTACGGAGCGCCTTCTGCACCGGCCGCTAAGCAATCTTTTGGACAGGGACCAAGCGCCACCTTCGGACAAGAAGGAGAGGCAGCTTACAGCCAAGCTCCCGGATTCCAGGGATCCCAGGACTACTCCAGGCAGCAGCCAGAACGCCCTCAGGCAGCCTACGAGAAAAACGCCGAGATACTGAGATACGAGAACGAGAATGACGGTGAAAAGTTCTCCTACAGCTTCGAGACCTCCAACGGGATCTCCGCTGAGGAGTCAGGCGTTGCCACTAACGGTGTTCAGGCCCAAGGCGGGTTCGCGTACACCGGCGACGACGGGGAAGTGTACCGTGTGACGTACACCGCTGACGAGAACGGCTACCAGCCCCAGGGCGACCATCTCCCCACCTCGCCCCCGATCCCCGATGAGATCCTGAGGTCCATTGAGGAGAACGCGAGGGCTGCAGCTGCTGGCACTCAAGAAGGTGAGTTGTAACAAACATACGTTTTCTGTTAGCAGACTTGGAACAAAGGTAACCTATCTCAATATTTCGATTTTTTTTTTCGGGTGCGGGTGCGGTTTGAAAGAGCGAAAATAGAGAGTGAAAATCTAGTGGTGTAATTTTAGAAACAAAGCACAGCGATCTATCATTAATGCCAATTTTATTTAATAATTCAAAATTGTTAAAGAAAACTATAGCCGGTCTTAAGCCTCTTGCCACTTTATTGTATAACATGTATTACTTCAATAAATAATTAAGCTTCCACAACTTCAACCAAAATTCATACATCAATCAAAACTGTTCTATCTCAGACGAGTGAATTACCCTTCGCCAATACCTCAAAAAACAACCATCGCTTTAATTGACACACAATTCAAATAACAATAAACTTGTTTTCAGGTGCTTACAGGCCGGAAGAATACGAAACCGAAAACGCTGTACAACAATACAACCAGCCCAGAGGTCAAGCCTCTCCTGCCCAGTATACTGCACCCAATGCTCCAGTAGAAGGCCCATCTGCCCAATACGGTGCTCCCGAAGGCCAACGCCAAGCATTCGGTACTACTGCCCAACGCCAAGGCCCCACGACGCAATACGGCGCCCCTGACGCTTTTCAACCACAGGGCCCATCAGCCCAATACGGAGCTCCCAATGGTGCTCAACCACAGAGGCCTTCTGCTCAATTCGGTGCTAACGCTGGACAGCAGCAACGCGTATCTTCCCAGTACAATACCCCCAGTGCTCAAGGCCCCAATTTCAAAGCTACCGGTGGTTCTCGCCAAGGTCCGTCTGCTGAGTATGGTGCACCAAACGCAGGTCAATCTCAAGGCCCATCTACCCAATATGGTGCTCCCGAAGGCCAACGCCAGAGTTTCTCTTCTACTCAATACAGTGCTCCCAGTAAAGGCCAGGGCCAATCTGCGCAATACGTTGCCCCAGCTCAATCTCAGGGCCCCTCCTCCAAATATGGTGCGCCCAATGCCCAATTCCCAAGCCCATTGAAAGCTCAAGGAAGCCAAGTGTCTGCCCAATACAACCAGCAATCTAGCAACGGACAGCAGCTTTCTCGTGGACCTCAAGCTCAGGGCGGAGACAATGGATACGAGTACAACCGCCCCCAGGCCAACGCCGGATTCAACCAGCCCAGACCAAGCCAGGGTCCGTCCGGTCCCCGTCCTCAGTTCAACCAGGCGTCCCAGCAGGTGACCCAGCAGTACAACCGACCTGCCGTCCAAGGACAATCTACATTCCCTGGATCTGCTAACCAGCAAGCCTACAGGCCATCTAGCCCCGCCCAAGGACCTTTCGGACCATCTGGAGCCGCTAACAAGCCATCAGGTCCTTTCGGCACAACAGGTTCTGCCCCTGCTGCTCCATCTGCCCCATCAAGCCAGTACAGGGGTCAATCTGGCCCTGCTATGCCAGCCCAGGCTCCTTACCAGTACAACAAGCCTGGTTCGCAAGGAAACCAGTCTGGTCAGCCACAAAGACCTTCATCCCAGTCTGGCTTCAACCAGTCTGGTCAGCCACAAAGACCTTCCTCCCAGTCTAACTTCAACCAGTCTGGACAGGGTCAGGACTTCAGTGGACCTCGCCAGCCCCCCAGCTTCAGCGAACAGGAAGGATACAAATACTAATACCAAAGTGAAACGTAGTGAAACGTAGTGAATTGATAGGGTAGATAGACAAAAAAATATTAAACATGGCATCATAAAATCACAAAAAAATATTATGTACAGAAACTACGCTCGAAGCAAAATAAATTTTGTACTGAAAATGTATAGAATTGTGACCTAAGAATCACTGTGTGATATTGTAAATAAATATGCGAATTCTAAAAATGTTTTTTGTGTTTGTTTTTCCTATGTGAAGATGTTTCCATTCATTCATTGAAGAAATACTTGCAAGGATTGGTCAGTGCTCACTTCTAAAATGATTAGGTACCTATTGTAATTACCTTTGTCAAAAAACAATCTGCTGTTGATATAATGTTAAAATAACGTGCAAATTTATTGTAGGTCTCTATTCAATTTAAAATATCCAAAATAAATGTAGTTTAGTGACACTTTGTGTACCAAAGTTTTAGAAGTTACTTGGTGACATATAACAAAGAACTTAAAGTCAGATCCAATTTCAAACATTATTTCCCCTAATGCTTTGTAATAATTTTTCTAACATTTATTTTATAATGTTCAAAATAATTATCATAATACAGCCATAATAATAATATAGCTATGTAACCGGCTTGATGTACTAACAATTCCCATGATTGCATTAGTTCTTGTGTTTCAGAGTTAGTCAACCTCTATTGACTAACAGGATATCACGCGCGTAGCCAGGTTTGTCTGACTTCGTGACTTGTCAACTCGAAGCCTAGATTGTAACATTTGAAGATTCATACGGATCGTGAATATGCTCTCTAAACCATCAATACATTGAAAGTTGCGAATTTCTAAACGTAACTTCGACAATAACTAGTTTTTAATACCTGTATAATATTAAAATATTTTCTGAAGAGGTAGGCAGAGGTGAATCAATTCACTTCCCATTCCGCCAAATATAACATAGTTCCATCAGTCCCATAAAATAGGGGGCGAATCTACAGTAATCTCTCGGGCAAGTAAATCACAGTATACTGCACAGTATACTGATAGGTACCTATATCAAAAACTGGCCATTCCTCATTGTAAGAGCGGTTTCGCACTACTGATCCGAACCCGTGATCTAGGAAACTCGGAACGAATTCGGATATTGCTTACACACTACCCGGAGTAACGCGTAAGCAATATCCGAATTCGGTCTCCGATACAAACCAAGGAAATCAGGAGCCATCTTTTGGAATACTTGATTTGGCGGAAAGAAATCGGATGACGGAGAATCGAACGAGGAGGATCGACGGAGCATCGAATCTAGTGCGTGAGTTACCAAAGAAATAGTTCTACGGACCCTTTATTTTCACGGATTCGGATTGGATTCGTATAGGACGTAGAGCGTAACCGCTCTAAGGGCCCACCACAAAACCTTACTGGGAATCCGATCATGGAAACAGCCTCCCTACCCAAGTGGCCAATCTATCGAATGCATAGAAAACAAAATGTACGAAACTGACGTATTACAGAGAAAACAATACGTTTTCTATGCATTCGATAACACCCGTATTCACAAACAATACTTGTATAAGTAAAGAAGCAACACTGTGCGAAGTAAGACATTTCTCAATACATTTTGTCACTCGAGTATTGTCTATGAATAGGTTTTTGGGACCCTGTGCGTTAACGCACCTCATAGTAATGTTTATGAATACGGATGTAGCTAGGCCCTCTGTATGGTCAACGTCAGAGGCTGATTAAACGTTGAGAGCGCCATAGGCAAGCATCTCATCGGCGCCCCTATATTAAAAATAAATCTTACTTAGTAATAAATAGAAGTAAATTGAGATTGTAAGCAATAATAATAAATTTTGTTGTGTGAGTAGATGGCTTACTTACCACCTACTGGCGCAATTAATTTTGTACTGTATTATATATTTATTATTTTTGTTCAATTCCACCCTCGCGCCCCTAGGCGCATACCTAGTTTTCCTTAAGGATAATCCGCCCCTGGTCAACGTCACTTCAGACTATCCAAAACTGTCAAATTACTTCAACCTTAACTTGTTTTAGTAAAGCATAAAGTCAGTTAAGAAAATTTGAGATTTTGTAGTAAGCTAACGGCCTGTTAAGTGTACAAAAGTAATAACGGCCTATAATCGATACCACACAATGCGATAAAATATCTATTAGTAATCCATTGTCCAAGTAAATAGCTTGTTTAATATTCCTGAATTTTTTTCTATAACAGAATGTACCACGTACTTTATGCATAAGTAAATTAAATTAAATATCGTAAAACTTACATGTAAATATTATTCTCATTTAAATATATAATAAATATCATCATAGAACGGTAATATTAACATTACGGTGGCCGCAGTGTGACTTAACATAGTAATTTTACGTGATGGACTGTCTTAATTAAAATACGAATGTAAAGCGCATTCAAAAGTTAATTGGCGGGTTGTACCTTATTTCTTATCGGTTTTAATCGCAACAAATGTTTTTCCATGCATTAATAAGATTTATCTCGTCTTCGTGGTCGTCGTGGTCTGGGAGCGAAAAATAACGTAGAATGAGCCAGCCCCGCTCACGGTGTAGACCAATAAACACCTTGGGGCACCCGAATAGTGGTGGGCAAACCACCTATAACAGACTATTCGATTTTAATTTTAACATTATATAAATGTTAGAAAAATTTGTACAAAGATTTTGGTAGTTAGAAAAAGAATTTCGAAAAATTATCCGAACCGAACCGTAACTGTAAAAATGTACTATATAAATATATGTGCTTTGGAATGTTTGAAATTTATTTCTACATTGCGGTTGGAAGAATTTCGGCAAGTTAATTAGTGTCTTGGGTGTCCGAGCGGTCGGGTACCTGCCCGGATGGCAGCGGACGCGGGTTCGGTTCCCGACTCAAGATCATAATTTTTCGAAACTCTTTTTCTAACTACCAAAATCTTTGTAGGTACTAATTTTTCTAACATTTATATAATGTTAAAATTAAAATCGAATAGTTTATAAAGCAAACCCAAGCTTAACCGAACGCACGGTATTTGTAAAAATATCTGCTTTGGAATGTTTGAAATTCATTTCTACATTGCAAGGGTACCCGTTGGCTTACAACGTGAAGTGTAAAAGTTAGAAGAATTTCGGCAAGTTAATTAGTGTCTTGGGTGGCCGAGCGGTCGGGCACCTGCCCGGATGGCAGCGGACGCGGGTTCGGTTCCCACCTCAAGATCATAATTTTTCGAAATTCTTTCTCTAACTACCAAAATCTTTGCACCTATAACAGCTTAACCAAAGAGGGTTGGTGTAAGGCAACGCAGTACATTGCTAGGTGGTATAAGAGGAACGCTGCTGCCCATTCACACTGTTTTAACCCTTAGTCGTCTTGTACGACACCCGTGGGAGAGATTTGGGGTGGTGACAATTGTATTAATTCACCACACTTTTAATCGGTGTACATTTCTAAAGGATGCACCGGGAAAGTTGCTGTTTAATCCGCTTTCGATATATAAATAATGTAATAAAACCAAACAGAAGCACGTCTCCAGCCTAATAATAAATTTAATAGTATTGAATCCGTTTCGTTTAAATTCGACAGAAGCCGGCAATCAAACGCAACATCTTGTCCTCTCCAATTCGACGTGGGAAAACAGCGTTTTCGACGCATCTTGATTTGCATGAAACATCAATTTTATGTAAAACAGATAAAAGTAAGTGGTTTCTGCAGCCGCTATTGCTCTGGATTGCGAATTATTAGCTTGGATTTGCTAAATAGTTTGCGCAGCTGCAGATTTTAGTATTTTTATTACTCTTCACTAAATAATAGGTAGGTATAATTTTCCATATGTACTGGCCTGGGATCGAAAAAATAACATAGAATGTTGTACATACATACATACATACATAAATCACACCTATATCCCCGAAAGGGTAGGCAGAGGTGAACCAGCACCCACGTTTCGCCAATTATGTTAAGTCCCATGTAATAGGTGGCGACCCTATTGCCATTTATCGGACACAAAAGTCGCAGTACATTACTAGGTTGTACGAGAGTATAAGAGGAACGCTGCTGCCCATTCCTCACCACTGATTTATCCTTAGTCGCCTTGTACGACACCCACGGGAGAGATTTGGGATGGTGACAATTATATTCTACTCTGCCGTCACCATACGGCAATGTTCCAGTCCAGATCACCCCAGAGATGTTGGAAGAGTAGACTGATGGAGATTAGTCGGCACCCGAATGTAGGAGGGTAAACCACTAACAACAGCGTACTCAAAGAGGGTTGGTTGGTGTCAGTTAGTGTTCCCAAAAAATATCGGTTGAAAAGGCCGCTCAGCGAACAGCTTAGGTCCATCAAAAAAAGTCGTTAAAACCATCAATCCGCACTGGGCCAGCGTGGTGGGTAATGACCTAAGGCTAATGCTTATGCCCCAGCATTGGAGACAATAAACTATCAAAGAGGTGATGATGATAATCACCTAGTAGCTCTATTCGCCATTTTTTTGACCTATGAACGTAGTAGATTTCATGTTAAATGCACATCTCGTAATACACGTCACTTCCAAATTTAATAGAGAGTGATTTCGGACACACCTGCCCACTAAACATCCCCTTGGGTGACCACATCTGCGGATTGACGGAGAACGTAGGATAACAGCAGAGCCGTTAGTCTCTTGTGTCCCCAATACGTGCCTGCCCGCCTTCATAGCAGGTTTATCGCCGAACTGCGACTCTCCCGGGCGGAGGTACCCAGGTCTCGTAGGTCTCGTAGTCATTCCCAGATGTGCGTCAGAATGGCGGGTGTATTTCTACAATTTAATCGTACCTGCCTAAAAAGGTATCTGCTGTGTACTTCTGTGTACCTAAAGTGAAATTCTGTGTACTCCTTCATAAGGAAAACTATGACAGAAGTAAGGCACACCTGCCATGACGTCAGGATGTAGAGCCAAATAATGAATTATGGATTGAAAAATATTTAAAACAAAGGTGTGTTTAAACAGAGGTACTGTTTACCGTGTTCCCAGACGCACATTGTTCCCAGGCTAATGTCCCGGCAGACGAACTTCCAACTGCGCAATGTGTATCATTACCGTGCTTTATTATGGCCCAATCTCCCTTTATTCTTCCATCCATAGGGAAGGCCCGTGCCCCAGCAGTGGGGACATTAAACGGCTGTTGATGATAATGATGATGATGATGACCGTAAATTAATTAATGTGCTTCAACATAAATCTCTAAACATTCTTTGGAAATGGATGTCATATTTAAAAACGCTAAAGACTACGGAGACAATCTGTATCATAAATCACTTGAGATCTAGTGGGCGAGCAAGTAGTAGGAAAAACAATGCCTTGTACACTCGAGAACGACACTGTTAAATGTCTCTGAAAGATTCAGCCTTAATGCGTTCGACTGAAAGTGCAAAATCGATTGAGAAAATTTCAGTTCGTACAGTTACTGTTTGTAAATTGAGTTATACAGTGTGTACTGGAGATTTACGAGGTTGGGTCAATAAGTCCGTAACTTTTGGAATAAAACACGGATTTTTTGATAAATAAATCATTTTATTTTTCAACGTAGTCTCCCTTGAGCTCTATACACTTTGTCCAATACTTCTCCAATTTTTTTATCCCTTCCAAAAAATACGAGGTTCAAAAAATTCAAAAAGTCACGGACTTATTGACCCGGCTTCGTATCTCTATCTTAGACATTTGTTTTCGTTTATCGATATCACATGCGTATAATTACCATTATAAGTATCAGGTATGTTTGAATCAGATGAAATAACGATTAAAATATTCGATTTTAATTTTAACATTATATAAATGTTAGAAAAATTAGTACAAAGATTTTGGTGGTTAGAAAAAGAATTTCGAAAAATTATGATCTTGAGGCGGGAATCGAACCCGCGTCCGCTGCTATCCGGGCAGGTGCCTGACCGCTCGGCCACCCAAGACACTAAAAGGCACCTGCCCGGATAGCAGCGGACGCGGGTTCGATTCCCGCCTCAAGATCATAATTTTTCGAAATTCTTTTTCTAACCACCAAAATCTTTGTAACAATTAAAATGGTTTAAATATGTGACAACATTTTTATTTTTAAATTTAAAGCGAGTATACCATTTTTACAGTATCCATCATTATACATGATGTCGTACGTTTTAGCACGGCCTGTATCTTGCCCATTCCTTAGCAGGCAAGCTATGCAAAATAATGCAACAATAGCTTGAGAATGTTCCGATGCTCCAGATTGCTTTGATGTAGATAACTTTAAAGCTTCGATGTTTATGGTCAGATCTGATTATTTCGATTCCATTTGATGTTTTGATGCGTAGGTACTTGACGTTTATGAGTTTCCCAATCGCTTTGTGTAATAATACACTATTATTGTTGTTTCAAGTCTATCACGTGGGATACCTAGCAAAAATTGTCGCAAGGTTTCACAATATCACAATAATAATATCTATCAATTGAATTTATCAAATGATTGATTATCTACGCTCTAGCTCGCTAGCGAAGTGACATTGCGCGTTCGGCGTTCGGCGCTCGGCGTGAGATTGCGTAAACGAAGCAATGTTCGTTATGGCCGGTCATTTTTTGGGTGGCCAAAAAAAAAATTATCTCGCGTTCCTTTGTGCTTGCACGTTGTGAAGGCACGTTCAGCCATTGGCACCTGTCTCTGCAGTCATTAATACGCACTGGACCAGCTTGGTGGTTTATGGCCCATCCTTCTTATAATTTTTCCGTCCATAGCGAAGGCCCGTGGCCCAGCAGTGGGGACATTGAAAAGGCTGGTGATGATGATGATGTAATAACTGTTTAGAAAAGCTCTATCGGAGAAAAAAAACGATTGATGATCTGCAGAAAATTAGATTTATTTCGAAATTATAAGAGAATATTTGTTGTTTTATACATTTCATTCATCACAGCCTTTCCATGGCCTTCATTGATTGAAGAATGATGATGGATGACAATACTCCAATCTTAATGGTTTTGGCTTAAGTTTTAGAACTCAATTGCTGAAGCAAAAGCTATAGTTTATGACGTCATGCTTTTATTTCGCACCAAATGTACCTAAACTATCAGCGATAGCTTTGAACGAATGATCACCGAATGATTTTGTATGAATTTGGACGAAAATCCAAATCCAATTCCAGATGGTTTCTAGTTAAACTGATAGCCGTTAGCAATGCATTGATTTAAAGCTATCATCAGCAATTGAGTTAGGCGGTAGGCCCCCTGGCCGCCTGTGTTACAGTAAAGAGGGACTATATGTTATTGTTGGTGATCTGCACTCCATTCGGGTACCTCAAGGTGTTTTTGGTCTACACCGGGCAATACGGTAAAGTCCGAAAAAGGGTTCGGACTTCTTCGACACTTCTAGGATGAGTCGAGCTCTCACATTCTTCTTGGCCAAATTTACATGTTCAAAATTATGTGGATGACATCATCATCATCATCATCATCATCACCACCAGCCCTTTAATGTCTCCACTGCTGGGGCACGGGCCTTCCCTATGGATGGAAGAATTTAGGGTGATTGGGCCAGAACCCACCACGGTGGCCTAGTGCGGGTTGGTGGGTATTAACGACTGCAGATTCATCCGGTACCAACGGCTTAACGTGCCATCCGAAGCACGGAGGAACTCAAGATAATAAATTTTTGGTCACCCATCCAATGACCGGCCTTAGCGAACATTGCTTAGTTTACGAAATCGCAGGCCAAACGCGTTATGCCACTGCGCTAGCGAGCTCCTCATCCACATCCTAGTCATAAATTGGTACCGACGCTATTGCGCAGTCTAAGCGAATTATTCAGGTTAGATAATTTCTTCAGTGAGGACTCGATGCAAGGTTGAAAGCCAACGTTTTAAATGCATTCTAAATGTGCATTATGCTAGAACGTCAAACACTCACGTTGGAAGCACGTTGGATGAATAATTCAGTCCAAAATATAGCTTGTGGCCGCGTGAAGGAGCGATAATAGCGGTAATCGTGATATTGATTATTACGCGGTCTGTATGAGCAGGTTTCTGCTGTAAAGCCGGATCCAGACGAGTGTAACGTGTAATGTAACACGAATTCTTCGTTAGGACGGCACTACGAGCATTACATGTAACGCTCGTAGTGCCGTTCTAAAGCCGAATCCAGACGAGTGTACATACATACATACATAAATCACGCCTGTATCCCTTCGGGGGTAGGCAGAGGTGAATTAGCACAATTATGTTAGGTCCCATGTAATAGGTGGCGAGCCTATTGCCATTTATCCGGCACAAAAGTCGCAGTACATTGCTAGGTGGTATAAGGGGAACGTTGCTGCCCATTGCTCATCACTGTTTTATCCTTAGTCGCCTTGTACGACACCCACGGGAGAGATTTGGGGTGGTGACAATTGTATTCTACTCTGCCGTCACCACACGGCATTATTAATTATTCATAATTGTTGTGGATCAACCTCTTTGCAGGATAGTTTTTTATGTTTTGAACTTAGAATATATTATTTTTTAATCTAAGATTTGAATTTGACATGTAAAATATTATTGTATTAGATATTCCAAATTGTTTTTTCACAACAGAAATAATGTAAGATTACACGAATGGACACGAAACTGCTTATTTAATATATATTTAGTCTATTTCTTACAATAATTATCATTATAAGTTTCTTCATCAAGTAGCGTTTTGCCAGGTTATTTCAGGTGCTAAGTCATAGTGTGCGAGCCAATGGTCTAACATAACATTCATCCCTCCTCATCACATGATCAATTTTTCGATCATGGGCGCTACTTGCAATCTTCCTCTGACGTACTAATTTCTAATCCTCTCTATGTCTTCTCTCTCGTCCTCACCGTAACACCACGAACATAATCGTATCGTAATAAAAGTATCGTGTACTGAGCCTCTTACCTAAGTACAGTATACGTTGCGCCGCCGATCGCGCAAACTCCAACGATTACTTTTACAATAATGATGTAAATCGTCCCATTATGCTCTGTTAACACTTTCCTCTGATACTGGGTAGGCAAGTTGGGCAATTTTAAACTTAATGGCAATATGAATAATCAATAAATTGGATTGGGAGGCTGATAAAGCGATGTCAATGATGAGTAGAATAAGGCCATGGTTATTGGAAGACGTATAATGAGTAACGAGTAGTGTACTTATCTTTAATTTTGTTAAGGGTTCTAGTACGGTCAGCATTATAAGTCGATTACCACTTTAGCCCTCTGTCATTCCAAAGATAGTGCATGCGCAGTAATAATCGCCACGATTTGTAACGCTTTTTTAACAATTTGTACGAACAACCATTGTGACAAGGTAGTAAGTAACGTGTTAATCTACTTATGATGCTGACTGTACAATGCCATGTGGAGACGGCAAAGAAGAATACATCTGTCACCACCCCCCATTCTTTCCGCGGATGTCGTACATGGCGACTAAGGTTCCAAACAGCGGGGAATGGGCAGCAGCGTTTTTGTCCACCTAGCATAATACTGCCATTTATGTGCCCGATAGATGGCAACAGGCTCGCCCCATGTTACATGTGACCTAACATAGTCGGCGAAATGTGGGTGTCTGCACACCCCCTGCCTACATGGGCTTGATTTACATATGTTCCAGTACTTGGCTTAAGTGCGGAGGATCTTTAATGCAATTAGGACTTATTTGGACTAAGCACGAAACACGGGGGATCTTTTGTCCGTTCACCCTTCTCATGACCATCCCTCGACATCGTTGCTTAGTTTATGCAATCGTGTTCCATGCTCGTTAGTCTAGAACTGGATAATCATCATCATCATCATCATCACCAGCCCTTTGATGTCCCCACTGCTGGGGCACCTTCCCTATCGAAACCAAACTCCATTATGCTAAACCAGTGTTACGAACGTATGCCACATTTACATCTTACTCCATGGCGATCGTTTTCATTTCGTTCGTATTACGTAAGTACCTAAGTAAAATTGCCGCGAAATCTTTGGGGTTAACATTATAAATAAATAAATATGTTTACACTCACACCTATCATCTAGCCCAATGTAAGTAGCCTAAGGACTTGTGTTATGGATTCTAGACGACGAACATATTTTTAATATAATTATGTATATAAATGTTGAAAATATACTACATATTCATGTACACAACCATGACTCGGAAACAAACATTTGTGGTCATCACAAAGTTTGCCCCTACCAGGATTCGAACCCGGGACCTCTTGGCCAATACCCAGCAATCTGAGCATTCGACCAAAGCGGCCGTCAATGGATGGAAGAATATAGGGAGAATGGGCCATAACCCACCACGCTGGCCCGGTGCGGGTTGGTGGGTACTAACGACTGCAGATGCAGCCGGGACCAACGGCTTAACGTGCCTTCCGAAGCACGGAGGAACTCGCGATAGTAAATTTTTGGTAACCCATCCAATGACCGGCCTTAGGCAAATTGCTTAGTTTACGCAATCGCAGGCCAAGCGCGCTGTGCCACTGCTCTAGCGAGCTCCTCTTAATTGTAACTGGATAATAATGCTATTAAATCCGTAACTTATAAGACTAATTAAAAAATGTTATGATTAACTAAGGAAATTTTGCCAAATTTTTAATATACCAAGATTGACCAAGACTGTATGGCTGTTCGGTAAAAGATGATAAGGAAAATGGTTTGTAAGGGCTTGAGAGATTGATGATTGAGATCTTTAGTTTAGTTCCCATATAAGACAAGTAGTTTTCGATCTAGTGATAGCCCCTTGAGGTACCTAAGTTTAGATTTAACAAAGTTGTTAGGACTTGTTTATGTCGTAGAGGATCAACCACAGTAATTAATTATACAATAAATTCCTCATTATTACTTTCCAATTAGAACAGACACACTTTCTGCCGCACTCAGAGACGCCAAGTAACTTTAATGAGTATTTGATGTCAAAAATTTTCATTCAAATCAAGACCAATAGACCCGGCAAGAATAGAGACTAGTTTTGAATTGTCATTTTTTGACGTTAAGTACTCATTAACGTTATTTGACGTCTCTGAGTGCGGCAGTTAATATTGGAAATATATTATATACACAATACACAACCATGACTGGGGAACAAACATTTGTGGTCATCACAAAGTTTGCCCTACCAGGATTCGAACCCGGGACCTCTTGGCTAATACCCAGCAATCTGAGCATTCGACCAAGGCGGCCGTCAACATACATACATACATACATAATTCACGCCTATATCCCTGAAGGGGTAGGCAGAGGTGAACTAACACCCACGCTTCGCCAATTATGCTAGGTCCCATGTAATAGGTGGCGAGCCTATTGCCATTTATCGGGCACAAAAGTCGCAGTACTTTGCTAGGTGGTAGGTATAAGAGGAACGCTGCTGTTCATTCCTCATCACTGATTTATCCTTAGTCGCCTTGTACGACACCCACGGGAGAGATTTGGGGTGGTGACAATTGTATTCTACTCTGCTGTCACCACACGGCCATATTAAAATAGTAGATTATTATATATACCAAGGGTGATAAAACAAAGAATGTCCCAGATGGCAAGTATTTGGCTATATGCGATAAATATGCAACCTGAGGCTTTCTTTTTTATCGCCCGGTGGCATACAACTATGATCTTACCGATCATAATTTTATGCCACCCCCTAACCACGAAGTGGATTTTCCGTACGCGCAGAGGGCGGAAAATTCCACTTTATGGTCAGGAGTGACAAAATATTATTTTGACAAGATAAGTGCTCTGCGGCCAGATACGATGTGCAAAAACTATTAAATACCTAACGCAAACAAAACAATACAGCGAATTAAAACATAAGCCTTAAACTTAAATGTTAACTCTCCATTATTTTCATTGTTTATGCTGTTACGGTCAAAAGAAGATCGGTCTAACGTCCGACCCTGGGTGGTCACGATCGATTTGGATCGATAAATCATATCGGAAGCCGCAACGATTGACTGAGATGTAAAGAGGTCGTGGTTCATGAGTAAAGTGTTTCACCTCAAGGGCGGCGTTCGTGATACAGTATGCGTTTACGATACGTTCCAATAAATCGAAAACACATGGTTATGTTGAATGGTGTTATGCCACATAGTTAATGATCTGGATTTTTTTTCACATTTATGGGTCATTTTGGGGGCGTTATTGGTCTCTATAATACGTCCGAATTTATGAACACGTTCCGGGCAGGCGGCCTGCTGTAAAACCTAAGCCAAAACTATGAGCAGTATGGATTCTAATGTTGTCATTCCAATCACTCTCTCCATTCATCGGTCTCTCGACATGCTCTTTTCCATCTCTTTTCTATACATTCATTCATCACAGCACCTTTCTACGGTGTGATAGATGATATGAATCAAAAGAGAGTAGATGGCTTGATGCCGTCTGACCGATATGAATGGAAGAGGACACATACTGCGCCGACCCCAGATAGACTGGGACTGTTCCTACTGTTCCCAGGCAGGGAGAAGAAGAATCTTCTATTTCTACACCAGGAAAAGAAGTTGACAAGAAAAGAGAAAAGAAAAAAAGGTTAGAAAAAGCTCGAAAATTTAAATTCTTAATGCGGGTATCGAACCTGCGTCTTCCTCAATCTAATACATACATACATATATATCCCCGATGGGGCAGGAAGAGGTGAAATTCAATTCAAAGTCAATCAATAATCTAATTTAACTGCATAAAAATTTTTCGAACTGCTTCTAAACTAATTTCCTTTGCAATATTTATTTCTAAAATTTAATAATATTCAAATAGAAATTAAAAAATAGCGGAAGTCGCGGGTTTATATTGCCGCATCAAGACTACAATAATTATTAATGTTTCATACTTCTTCTAACCTATTTTTCTGTGTATAATTGTTTTTTTACCAACGAAAAACTGGAGGAGGTTACTCAGTTCGTACCCGTATGTTTTTTAAGTTTAGATTTTGCACTTTCACAAGCGCCACATCTCGCATAACCCTCTCCGCAACAATTAGACGGAGTCCATCGTGAATTATATTTGGATTGGGCAACACCCAGGCACGACTCTAGGAGAACATCTTCAGATGTGTATCAATATGCAACCTTTAGTATAAATATTGTACTGGTAGCCAAGCGTTATCAGTGCAGATAAAGCATCCGTCACAATAAGTGGTTTGCAAAGCGAAAACTCGCAAAATGAAATTGGTGAGTTGATAATAGTGAAATAAAATTTGCGAAATTTTGCGTAGAAAGAAACTTATTGGAGTAGAAAAAAAGTTTTGACACGTCAATTGAAATGTGCGAAATTAGCTCAGAAAGGAATTATTAGTACAGTAGCTGTTATAGTTGTGTGCCTTACGATACGCCTTTGTTTTAAGTGATAGTTATGTGCTTAACTCACGAATACAGAAACGCTACTCAAATTTGGAGCACTACTTAAAAAGTTAAGTGGACATTACCTGTCAGAATTTGTATGGAAAAAAGTCAATTTTGACAATATTTAAACGTTAAGCAAGACTCAAACTTTGATTAGCGTTTTTGTATTCGGGGGTAGGACACCTGAACAAAGACGAATCATCGACAGCCCTTTTAATGTCTCCACTGATGGGACAGAGGCCTTCCCTATGAATGGAAGAATATAAGGAAGAATTGACAATGACCCACCACGTTGGCCCAGTGCAAATTTGTGAATACTAACGACTGCAGAAGCAATCGGAACCAACGGCTTAACTTGCCTTCCGAATCACGATGGAACTCGAGATAGTTTATTTTTGGTCACCCATCCAATGATAGACCTAAGCGAACGTTGCTTAGTTTACGAAATCGCGGGCTGAACGCGCTATGCCAGCGTTAGCGAGCTCCGAATAAAGAAAAATAGCGCTTAAAAATGATTTGAAATTAAATTTTAGAGGAGCTTCCTAATTAAGGTTATGGTTCACGTAAGACCTTATAATGAGACACGGGTCTAGTGAAAGGTAGTCGTTTGTGAAGTTTATGTGAGAAGTTGTTGCATGTTAAGGTATCGGAGCGCAATTATTAATTATTAATTAGTTCTCTCACAGTGTATCTTTGACACAGTAATTATTTACGGTTATTAAATATTATGTTATTATGAACAGCCATCGGTGTGGTTGTTAGTTGCGCTTCTTTATTTATGTTCAAAATATAAATTTATACTTTAAATTAAATTAGAATTCAATTTAATTACCAATCATTGCTTAGGTTGATAGGCGTAAATTGGCAATAAAAATATTTAAGACAGTAATAATCACAACCCTTTTAAAGAATTTAAAGCAAGTATCTAAGATGACTTAGAGGTTTTTATGGTCCTTCACTTATTAGGAACCTCTGTCATGCAATTAACAGTTACATTTCAAAGAAAAAGAGATCAGAAAAATTAAAAAATCAAACATACCATCACAATCTTGGGCTCTGCCCTATACCACTCATCCAACCCTTTCCGGTCTCCTTTCTTTTGTAATAGTTGTTCTATCATTTTATTTATAATGTCCAAAATAATAAGCGAGATTTCATCTTACAGCTTATTTTGGTAGTCGCCATCACTTGCTCCAGCGCCGCCAAGCTGGACAATACCTACCTTCCACCAAGGACCGCCCAAACCTCCGGGGGCTCCGGCAACTTCCTCCAAGCCCCTTTCTCCGGCGCCCAAAACGGCATATCCAAAGCTGGAGATAGTTTCCAAAACGACTTCGTCCAGAAAGTAAACGATTTCGCCCAGAACGGAAATGGATTTACACAGAACGGAAACGGTTTCGCCCAGAACGGAAATGGTTTCGCCCAAAACGGAAATGGATTTGCCCAGACCAATGGCTTCAACCAGCAAAGAAACGACCAGTTCAGTGGTTTTGAAGCAAGACCTGAACGCCCCCAGGCTGCTTTCGAAAGGAATGCCGCTATCCTCCGCCAAGACAACCAGAATGATGGAGAAACTTACTCCTATGCTTACGAGACTGAAAACGGCATCGTAGCTGAAGAGAACGGAGTTGCTACTAACGGCGTAGAAGCTCAAGGTGGATTTTCTTACACTGGCGACGATGGACAAGTTTACAGCATCAGGTATGAAACTGTACAAATATTAATTAACTATTATACTGTTACGGTGCCACTAATTGATAACTTACTTAGGGCCTGTTTCACAATCTACAAGTAAGTTTGAAGTAGCTTGAAATATATGTCAATTGAACTGCGTAGCAGTTCAATTGACATATATTACAACTGTCAAATGATCTGCGAAGTAAGCTACTTCGAACTTACTTATCGATTGTGAAACAGGCCCTTAGTCCATTGAATTTTATTCGAAAATTATAATGTTTGACAAAAAAGACATCAGATAAAAAATCCGTGAATGTACTCTTTAAAAAAAGATGTAACAAACCCCGCACCAGGAGAAATAATTTTTGAATTTTATGTTTTTTTTTGTTACTTCTTCTTCTGATTATCCTGTTCCCAATTTATCTGGGGTCGGCGCAGTATGTTTCCTCTTCCATTCATATCGGTCAGACTTCATCAAGCCATCCACTCCCTTCTGATTAAAATCATCCATCACACCGGATGGGTACTAGTATTGAATGAATGTATAGAAATGAGTCTCAAAAAGTACCATGTCGAGAGCCCTCAGTTGTACTCTCGACATGGTCCTTTTTATATACCTTACAATATGATATAAATTGTGGTAAGTAATAGAAATGTTGTTGACTTTGAGTTAATCAGAAATATTTTTCTTTCAGGTACACTGCTGATCAAAACGGATTCGTTCCCCAAGGAGACCACTTGCCCACCCCTCCCCCTATTCCTGAAGAGATCCTGAAGGCGTTGGAGCAGAACGCCCGTGATGAGGCTGCTGGCATCTTTGATGATGGTAAGAGCACTTTTTATAGGTACCTATATATTTCCAAAAGTTGATTGTAAAGCAACATATGAACTACTTTCAGCACAGTTTGATAACGTGATTATGAGTTGATAATCAGGTTATCAAAAGATTCTTTCTTACACACATTTAGATTAGGATCATAATCGTATCTAGAAGCATTATATTCTACTTATTTATTTTTTAAGTCAGTTAAATTTCACATTTAAATATCTACGTCATCATTATCCGTAGTATGTCCAGTAGCTACGTATGTTTTTCCACTCTTTAAAATCAAAATTAAATGATGGGATATTATCAAATATTTATCCTTTGTATTTTCTTATGAACAGGCTCATACAACGCAGCGAAATACGGCAGTGGCGACGAATACAAGTCCACCAACAACTACAACACCGGTTTCAACAGCTTCAACACCAACACCTTCAGCAGCCAGGGCGAAAACCTGGGAGACGAAGACTCCGTCGTCACCAACTCTGCCCTTTTCCGCAACCAAAACCAGGGCTTCGACAATGGTGCCGCCAACCAGGGTTTCAACACCGAAGCTTTGGTAGGAGGCCAGACCAACAAGGCTTACTTGCCTCCTGTGGCTTCCCGAAGAACCGCCAGCCAGTCCTTTGGAAGCAGGAGCCGACCACAGTCTTTCAGCGCCAGAAACGGATACAAATACTAAGCCTGTTACAATGTTGTTGTTGTTGTTGGAGTAAAGATAACTAATTTATGCATTCATTTGTTTTCTTTTTGTGTTGTTTTTTAAATTTCTTTGCCCGTACCGTCATTAGAACCCAAAGTGAATTGGCCTCTGACTGTTCCACCGAAACCGCCGCGAAAGTTTGAAAAAAAGAATTAATGCATTAATTTTGTTAAGCTACAATAATATTATACAATAAATGCAACCATTTTATGAAATGGTCGGCCACATCACGAAGTTATCAATTCTATGATCTTGTCACGATATATACACTGTTTTAACTAAATCACTGATCTGTCTCTTTTCATCAAAGCGTAATTACAGATTGACAAAAAGAGACCGATCAGTGATTTAGTTAAAACCATTGAGCTAGTATTACTAGTTCAATGGTTAAAACAACGTTTTATGAATAAGAGGGTAAGAGTTCTGTCAGTTTTGTATTTCATCATCGTTGTTTAAAACACTTGAAGTGTCTACTGCTCCTCGTTTTTATACTTATAAGCAATCACGTTTATATTATTCATTACCAGTGAAGATTATTATAATAAGGGATCCATTTAAATATAGCTTAGACCAAAGGTGTTATGAAACGAGGAGTCTAAGCACTAAAACCGTGACTTCGCCTTCGTCTACAACACGAAATAGTAATAATAATAGCTTAAGCGCTTATGGGATCTATAAATGCGTAGAGTACGTTCACCAATTTGAAATCAAACAACATTTTCTATATGAAGAAAGAAGGGTCTTAAGTTCTATTGCATACATATATGAATCAGACATACATGCTTTTACATAAATCACGCCTATATGGGATTGTACACAAAACTGCGATGCGACGTCGCATGCATCGTAAAAATCTACCAGCTCGCACGACGCATCGATCGCAAGAGCTTGCTAATCAATTCGCATCGCGCATTCTTTCAATTTCATCTTGCTTTGTTTCTTCTTCCTATGTCCTCCTTGCCGCACCAAATAACATCGCAGAAATTATGTGTATAAGCACTATCCCCGAGGCCTTCGGGGATTCACCTCTACCTACCCCTTCGGGCTGAATAGGTAGAGGTGAATTAAACACCCGTTTTTCGCCAATTAGGTAAGGTCCCATGTGAATAAGTAAGGCGTGCCTATTGCCATATATCGCAGTATATTGCTAGCTGTTATAAGAGGAATTCTGCTGCCCATTGTCGCTGACCTTGCCCTTAGTCGCCTTGGACGACACCCACGGGAGAGATGGGGGTGGTGACAATTGTATTCTTCTCTGCCGTCACCACACGGCACTACGACATACATAATAATAACATTTATGTATTAACAGTCACATTTTCCCAATTTAAACTAAACATATTGGAAAAAATTAAACAGATTAGATTTCGTAATGTATTTTTATTTTATTTCTAAGACGCTACATTTCTTAGAGAATAATGTTCTTAAACAAAGACCTTGCATCGATTAGTAAAATAAAAATACGATGGTACATTTTTTGAGGTTTTAATTGGTTCGATTCCGGGTTCGGGTAAGCTTTTCGAGGCAATATTGTATATGCAGTTATGTTTCTTTTTAAAAATAAATTGAGATATTTTAACGATCTCTAGGGGTCTACTCTGAAACTCCGAAGGATTAACTCACATTTATCCGTCTTTCTCACGCCACTATGTGTTAAAATAAGAGCGACAAAGACTCGATCGAACGAAATAAACTTCCAGAGTTACGCCTCAGGTCCTGGTGGAATTTTCGTATCTTTATTTTCTTTGAAGCACGAAGGAAGTCGAGGCAATATTATATTGTTAGGGCCGGTTTTTTGATCTACAGTTAACTCAACCAATTGTTAAAAACTGTTACTAATTGCTAAATGTCAGTCTGATATGTAACCATTAGTAACAATTTTAGTTACTAATGTTACTAATGGATATATATCAGTCTGATATTGTTACTAATTGTTAAATATCAGTGATATTTAAAGGTAAGTAAAAATACCAAAAAAGTTAACTATGCATCAAAAAACCGGCCCTTACTGCCGCACTCAGAGACGTCAAATAACGTTAATGAGTACTTAACGTCAAAAAATGACAATTCAAAACTAGTCGCTATTCTTGCCGGGTCTATGGTCTAGATTTGAATGAAAATTTTTGACATTAAATACTCATTAAAGTTAATTGACGTCTCTGAGTGCGGCAGTTAGTCACCAATCCAGTAAACGTGGACGTTACTTAGCTTACGCAATCTCAATCACTCCTTCAGTTTTAGATAAACCAAGGTTTTTTTTCTTTTGTCTTTTCGCGTAGACAAACACATTAACAAATATAAAGGCTAGTTTTAAGCTGTTCTTACAAAAAACAATTGGACGTTGTTAAGCAAAAAGTATCCAAACCAATCGAACGGCTGTTTATTTTTATTTTTTATGAATGAATGTTTCTTTCTTATATTCATTCATCAGTCACACCAATGACCACTCGAGAGACCGAGTAACAGAGTGATTGGGATGATAAACCTCTTTGGGAATGCAGTAGTTGGTGGTTGGCTCTCGACCATTTGGGTGCCCCAAGGTGTTTATTGGTCAACACCAGGCGATCTCCCTTATTCGACTTACAACACCCCTGCCCGGATAGCGTGACCACCGAAACACAATATGATAAAGCCATTTATCGCGTTGAACGACTAAAAACCATTGGATTTTAACACTTGAATATGCCTAAATTAAAGAATTAGCCTCTAAGGCAATATCAAAAAGATATAGCCATTTATCGCTTTGAACTGTGGAAAATCCAATGATTTTTGTAAATTCAACGCTATAAATGGCTATATCATAAATATCGTGTTTGGTTGGTCATGCTAGACGGGCTGGGGTAAGTCGGAGCTGGCACATTCTAAGTTATTTTTCGCTCTCAGGCCAGCATCAAAGATGTCTTTAGTAATACCAATAGAGGCGATGGGAAGGAAGTGAAGCTTTTCTTGATCCCTTTTATTTGTAAAAAATGAGATTGATTTGCCATAAATAAATAACGCCTGTCCTACGGTTTGGTTCCTTTTTGCCTGACTACGTTCAATTACGAATTAATTTATTGTTTGAGCAAGCCTTTAAAACGTCCCCAGAGATGACAGTGCTGATAGAACTAGCGCCTCTCTTAAACTTCATTGTTCTTTTATATCGTAAGAGCGATTTCATTCATCGCTGGGTTAAGGGGAAGTTAACACCAGCCAGTATCTATTGTTTATTTTTACTTTTTTGGTACTAGTTTTTATTGAATTAGTGTTGTATGGAATTAAAAATTAGTTAGCATGTATTGCTGTACTTAGGTTCGGTGGTTTTGTGAAAGTCGGTGATATCAGTAGCAAGTACTAAATACGCAGACTGGTATTTCCGCAATTCTGTCGCAGGTAAGATTGAATATTATTTCTTTAAAAAAATATAAAAAACATTTCTGAGAGTGATTGTAATGACACATTCCAACACATATTATTGCTCAAAATTTTTGCTTAGGTTTTATAAGGCCGCTCGGCCGCCTGCCTGACACCAATCCTCTTTGAGTCTAAAACCTATGACACCTGCGGACCCTGCGGCATTTCAACAACTGTAAGTACTCTGTTCTGCCCCCCTAGCCAAGTGGACAAGCGATCTATCGAAATATATATTCGAACGCATAGAATACTAATGCATGAAACTGACGTATTACAGAGAAAACACCACTTGGCGACCATCGTTTCAAATGAAAGAGAAACTGTCAAAAATTTACATTCGTTTTCTATGTGTTCGAATAGATCTGCCACCTGACTAGGAGGGCTGCCCTCAATACTCGGTAATCGTAATTAAATACGATAGCTTAAAAGCCTTGGCTGCAAACGGTTAGCAGTTACCTGTCTAAGTGCAAGACATGATTTATTTCGAGATCACTAACATCATTACCCTTTAATAAGGCGTGTGTCTATGAGTGTGCGCTTCGACCAAGAGCCTTAGAAAGTATGTTATTTTGAAGCTTTGTAATTAATACTTTTTTACAACTAGGGTCCTGTCGGAAATTCATGAAATATGAGTCCTACATACATACATACATGAATCACAATCTACATCCCCGAACGAAGGGGTATGGCAGAGGTGAATTCATGCCTCCTTTCGCCAATTATGTTAGTTAGGCTCCATGTAAAAGGGAATGATCTATTCCCTTGAAAAATAATAGTGAAAATATGATGCTGTGTGGTGATGGTAGAGCAGAATACTATTCTCAACACATCTATTTCTCCTATTTTATTTAAATATATCATACTTATTAAGATAATATATTTTATATTCACAAAAGGACTGCCTCTTAAAAGTTCACAGTTCACGGTCCAAAAAAAGTAATTACCAGAGACAATGTTGATTATTAGAACGATTTGAGGCCTGTGGTCGTGGCACGCTTGACCTCTTCGGTGGGAGACGAGCTCTTGAAGTGTCTGTGTGACGGCGCTTTGGTCAGCGCGGAAATACGTTTCTAACCGATGTACGAAACCTATTGTAAATTATGCATGCTGTACAATTTTCTGATGTTCATGTAAACATAATTAGATCTGCTACCTAGTAAATACATACACACATAAATCACGCCTATATCCCCGAAGGGGTAGGCGGAGGTGAACTAGCACCCACGTTTCGCCAATTAGTCCCATGTAATAGGGGGCGAGCCTACTGCCATTTATCGGGCACAAAAGTCGTAGTGCATTGCTATTGGTAGGTGGTATAAGAGGAATGCTGCTGCCCATTCCTCATCACTGATTTATCCTTAGTCGCTTTGTACGACAGCCACGGGAGAGATTTGGGGAGGTGACGATTGTATTCGACTTTGCCGTCACCACGCGGCACCTAGTAAATAAATCGGAGGAAAGAGACGATAACTCTAAGCATTCTATGGATTCACCGTACGGGTGCCGGGTCCATAGTGTATAAATAAAGCGCCAGGCGCCTCCACTTTAAGGTTTAAGGGATCCCTTGACAACTAGTCAACACTCACCTCCGACACCGCGACTTCCCTCTCTGCCTAGCCATATTTGATAAGATTCCTTGAGAGCCGCCTTAGACACACGCTCCTGTGTAGAACTTACAAAAGTTCTAGACAACACGGTAACAAACACTGTGAAACAAGATTCTTAAATATTTGATAATAAATGTATGTAGTTTCCTCAGTCTCTCTTACATGCTGGCCTGAAATCGAAAAAATTATGTTTAGTCAATTTTTTGATCCCGGGTAGTAAATTGACAGCTGCAAATGTCATGTTTAACTGCCGCACTCAGAGACGTCAAAAACCGTAAATGAGTACTTAACGTCAAAAAATGACAATTCAAAACTAGTCGCTATTCTTGCCGGGTCTATGGTCTAGATTTGAATGAAAATTTTTGACATTAACTACTCATTAAATGTAATTGACGTCTCTGAGTGCGGCAGTTATTGTTTAGAGTTGATTAAACAATACAACATGACATTTGCAGCTGTCAATTTACCATCCAAAATAAAAAAAAATGACTTTACAATAGGCCAGCCTCTAGTCATCCCATGGGTGTCGTAAAAGTTGACTTAGGCGGCCGGCTCTATAATTTCATCCATCACAGCACCTTTCTGCGGTGTGATAGATGACATGAATCAAAAGGGAGTGATGAGGAAACATACTGCGCCGACCCCTAATAGACTGGGAACAGGGCAGGGCTACGTAGAATATGTCAGCCTCGACTCATCTCATAGGGTGTTTGAGCGAGATTGTTTTGCGCATGTATACCAAACAAAAGAACTTGCGACCTAAGTGTAGGTTTACCGGCTCCTTCACAACATGTCGAAACTTTGGCAAACCCTAAATCAAATGCTGCAAAGAGATTAGGTGGCTACTTCAAAAAGTTGAGCACTATTCAATTTCAAAGGCTGATATTTGAACAGTGAACCAATTTCAATAGTTTGTTCGTTTGAAGTAAAAAAAGGTAAAAAAAAGTTGGAATCATATTCAATAGGTCTAGCGTATCAATATGGGTAGAAGCCCTATAAAAAAGGCATGCATAGTGATGAGTATTACGAAGTTGCAACAAAGATAATACATGCTAAGTATCAATAATGTCATTCGGTGTATCCACGTACACACTATTATGTCACGTTAATCTTTATCATTGTCCCGGCAATCATACACTGGTGGCCAAACAAATGTCAAGGATGGATAATTTCCATTTCATGACCAAACGCGGGCCAGAACATGATGAAATAATAAAAATAAACACTCTTAATAACTTGTTCAACCATTTGACAGGAACAATTAGGTGTTTGTCACGTTGAGCGTCTGTCACGTCTCCTCGAACACCTAAATGGCGATTAAAGGCTAATTTTAAGGATGGTATAAATTACATTTTTTCTCCGGACTGATCACACATCTCAAGTGGATCTTCCATTGTATACATCGTTCGAGATGAAGGAGATATTGGTCGGTATCAACTGTTAGTGCAGTGCGAAAACAAGTGTACAGTGATTAGATGAGAGTGCTTATAGTTTGAGTGACAACTTTAGTTCGGTCTCAATTTCAAATCGGTTTGAAGCTTCGTTAAAGTGAAAGTGTTATTAGAGAATAAACCGTGCGTTTCTTTATTTCAGATACTTCTGTTCTTGAGCTATGCGAGCTCGGACAAACTGGACTTGACCTATCTTCCGCCTCCAGGATCTCAGTACGCTGGAGGCAGGCCGGAAGACATTCAAACGCCTCTGGAATTTCCTAAGCAGACTTACTCTACGACTGGACGACCGCAGTTCACAAATTTCGGTCAAGAAATAACGGGTCCCGATGATACTGTAGCAACTATCGGCATCAATCGCGTACCACCACGACAACAGAACCGATTTGAAACCCCAGGATCTTCACCGGCTTCTTCTGATAGTTTCCGGAATACGCACACCGTGCCTACTACTACAGTGTCGTATGCTTTCACACAAACAACAACTCATCCTCCTTCGGACACTTTTGAGACTACAATCAATCCAGTAACAGGTTTTCCCGTAGCTAACAATTATAATATTCCATCTCAAGCTCCTGGCCGAGTAATTGTAAATGAACAGCATCATTCCGGTATTCCTGGCACAATACAAAGAGTTAATCAGTTTGCTGGTCAACGCCCTGCTAATGTACAAGGTCAATCTGGCCTCCCAGGATACCAACAAGTGGTGGACCAGAATAGATACCAACCAGCCATTTCAACGACACCCGGCACAGTAACAGCATTGCCTGGATCGCCATTTTACTCAACAACTCCTGCAGGAGAAATTTACGTAGACAGATCCCAGCCTGGTCCAGACGGATTCAGGGAAGGTTATCAACAAACTAATTCTGGCGTTGTCCCTGGTTTTGTGCCTCCAACATCTTTTGGTCAAAACGTGTACCCTGTAAACAGAACTTCGGTGGAGAACTACACGAGGCGTCCAGGATTAGCTTCATCTACGACTGCTCAGCAAGGGATCGTAAGTAGCACACCTCCGGTGACTTCATTTGATAGCTATACAAAAGGACCAGGATATGTTTCATCTACAACATCTCCTCAAAGGTTAATTCCCAGCAACTCTTTGAAGAACACTTATGACGGTGGAAATAACCAATTCGTCCCATCTACACAGCCAGGTACTCCTCAAACAAGTTTTGAAAACCAGGCAAATGCTTACAACCCTGATGAAATAAATATAAGACCAAATCAAGATCAACGTCAACGAATTTTCGAGAAAACTGGACAGCAAAATCAGAATCCAAAGGGTGTTCAAATACCCCAGCAGCGTTACCCTGGAGCGAATGTAGATGTAAATGGTGTACCCGGATTATCAGGAACAGATTTGTCTAGGCCGTATCAGCAGTACTCTACCACGAGTCCTTCGGCAGTTTCTGAAGGACTCATCGATCAACAATATCCTATTGATTCGTTCGATGGTAGTTCTTCTAGGCCAGGGTATTCTGGAGTCACTAAAAATGAGAAACCTGTCTCTGCAGTGTATCGTCCAGAAAGACCTCAAGCTGAGTCTGATCGAAATGCTGTAATTCTCAATTATGATAACGTAATTACTCCTGAAGGATTTTCTTATAGTTTTGATACTTCAAATGGTATACACGCAGATGAAAGTGGAACGTCTACAGATGGAATCAAAGCCACCGGGTCTTTTTCATATACTGGTGATGATGGGAATGTGTACTCTATCGTTTATACAGCTGATGAAAATGGTTATAGACCGCAAGGAGCTCATTTGCCTACACCACCTCCTATACCCGAAGCAATTCAAAGAATTATCGAAAAGGTGAAGCAAGAGGAAGAAGCTGGTATTATTGACGATGGTAAGTAAAAAATTTCGTATAAAACACAATTCGTAGTGCTATAACAGACACATTTTGTCAGTACTTTTTCGATTTTTAGTGAAATTGGTTTAGTTTTATTTGTTTTATATTACAACTTTACTTACATGTTAGAAAAGTAATTCAAAAGTAATAGGTCAGGTAGTAATAGTAATAGGTAGGTCTAAAATTGTTCTAAAGTAATTGTTTTTCTCATTATTTCAGGTACTTATGATGAAGGTAAATATGGTTACAAGAATTATGAAGCCCATAAGAGTAACCTTCCACATGATTTTGGTTTCGATTCTGATAGTGGAACTGAGTATCAAAATAATAATGAATACAATTTTCCCACCCGTCAGCAATATGGGCAAAGAAGGCCCATTTCAGGTATTTCTACTACTAAATACAACAGTGTAGACCAGCCGCAAAGGCAAAGTACTGGTAAACCACAACTTATTGAGGAAGTTCGAAGGAAACAGCCTGGTAAATCACCTGTTGGTTCTGAGGATGGTATATCAATTAAGGACAACGGTAAAACTGATATTGGCAATGTCGAATATGATTCCCAAAATAATCAGCCTATTAGCGAGACATCATCGAAATATCCAACCGATGAAAATAAATACAATCAAGACAACTACAGAGAAAATAATAGGCGACCAGTTAATAGGTATCAAAGTGCTGTTGACAAAGGACAATACAATCAAATAGACGATACTAACATTGGACGACCTGCTGGCAGGCAAGAAGTAGAGATTAATGGATCTGTAAGGCGCCCTGCGTCTCAACAGAACTATGAATATGATGTACCTGAAACTGTCGATGACATCAATCGAAGCATGTTAAATAGACCGTCTTCCAAACAACCTGTAACTAAAGTAGATGAGTATAGAAAAGAAGCAACATTCACGGATAACAAAAATGAGATCAGACGTCCATTAAACCAAGTGTCCCCAAAACGTCCTTTGGATCGAGTATTTATTGACGAAGAAGGAATTGACACCTCAAATGAATACGATACAAAATATGGCAAGCCCAGCAACGATAAGAAGGTCAACCAGTTACCCTTGAGGACTCGTCCAGGTACTGTTAATACACCGTCTTACAAGTTATATAACACAGAACAAAAAATATCAAAAACTAGAAGACCAAATCGTCCAGGTTTGAGGGTAAATGACTTTGAACAAAATAATTACTACGATGATTTACAGAGTGGTAACTACAATGGAGATATCAATACAGAAAATTATGATGATTTCAATACAACACCTGGCTACGAAACTTCAGAAAACGACTCTGAGTTGTCGCAAGACAACTTATCATCTAGACCACCACAGATATTTAGTACCAAATATGCAGCAAGTCAAGGAAAATCTCAACAACCAGATGTATCCAGATATGAAGTAAACGAGCCTTTTGATGGCAAAAACCAACAGTATGGGCAAAGAGTTGTTACTAAGCCTGCATTCAATCCTCGTACCGGAATCGATGAAAATGTAGAGTACCAACAGAACGTAAACAAAACTGGCTATCAATATATTCCACCACGTAGGAAATTTGATGAAGTTAATAAATTTCCCGGCCAAAAATCGACTACCAGAGTACCATCAGAGCAAAAAACTTTCTACAACAACAAGGGGTCTACTGTAACGCCTTATGTTACTCCTAGTGGGTCACGTGTGTCTTACACTAAGCCCGAAGAAGAATATTATACTCGGGATAATACTCAGAAACCTGGTCTGAGTGCTTCACGAGGGCCTTACACAACGCCCGAAGATGCATATTATGCTGAGGATGATGTAACTTCAAATGATTCAGGTTTTACTAATCAGCAACAACCAAATAGAGTAGTTTCTATTAAATACAGTAAAGATGGACCATCTCCCAGCAAAGCATACAACGACGCTGTTGTTTCTACAATTCGACCTTCAAGCAGACCAGTCAGTTCTACGTTCAGTCCAGGATACCAAACTACAAGAAGACCGCAACCCAGCAACCAGTACACCCAAACGTCTGGCTATGAAATCACACCTGAAGGTGATTTAGTATCAAACCTTCCAGGCAGTACCTATTATACTGGAAAAGATTTCAGTACCAACGGACCTCAGCAATATATCTCTTCTACAACGCTTTCGCCATCCCGTCGACCTAGCTACAGTACTACTCAAGGAGATAGGACCCCAGGACAGCAAACAGTTTCTTATACCGATGGCTCGAGAAAACCAGCTAATGGCTTCGTATCAACTACTCCTTTGCCTGCCAGGCCAACGTTTGCTGGAGATTATGCTCCAGAGGGAATTAAATCGAATCAATTCTCAACATCATATAGAACCATGGATCCAGTGAATCCTACAAACGATTACAGTGCAGAAATATCTGCGTCTAGATTACCTACGTCTGGTCAAACTACAGCTCCCAATGATGTAACTGGTAAAGTGAAATATGGCAATCGTCTTCCTAGCACAACTTACAGACCGAACTATACTATCGTAACTAAAGAAACATCCTCGGGAAGACCAGCAGTGGTAGTCGACAGGTACGGAAGACCAATTAAAAATGAACCTTACGGCTATCAGGATAGAACCCCATCTGATCTGACGACGGTTCAAAATGGACAGAGTAAGCCCGTTAGATATCAAACGACTACTCAGAGAATAATCGGTGAAGACTTCAGTGGACCGAAACAACAGCAAAAGTTTGACCCTAAGACCGGATATTACTATTAATGATGCGATTGTTATAATGATTTACTAATTTATTGATTGTTACGTATGATAAAATTTTTGTGAAATATATTCAAATAAATAGATACTGCAAGCTAAATTATGTTTAATGTTGTACTCACAATACGTTTTCATCAAGATGATAATAGGTAGGTATATTCATTTAGTGGATACAACTGCCAACCCTAATTCACTCCAGGAGTGTACTAAAAGTCGACAAATTGTTATACACCAGGCAATCTTCCTTACGTTGGGTATCTTTAATCAATTAATGGTTTTGCTTATGGGGTGTTAAATTTTTAAAATATTTTACACGGACAAAATGTCAAATCCAAAACAATTCGTAGTTATTTAGAATCAGCATTAGTCGACTTTTACGACACCCCCAGGGCTGACCATACTATGGTAGTTTGCTCGCAGGCCAGCCTGGAAAACTCATTTGGAAAACTCACTTCGAATATTCAATTTATCCTGGCTTAAAGTATTCTTAAAACTGTACCAAAAGCGAGATGCAACATACGCCGCGTATTGTTGCGGCGTCTCACTTCCGCTACTAATTTAATTTCAATAATATTTTATGAAATCGTGGTAACCCCCTCTCCCCTCGACTACAACTACCTATATGTCTACAAAATTCACATCAGGGTAATCTACCCGCGACCACATTCGCTCTGTAACGTGATCATCGATCACCTAATTTTAATACAAAGATTTTGGTGGTTAGAAAAAGAATTTCGATAAATTATGGTCTTGATGCGGGAATCGAACCCGCGTACGCTGGATTCCGGGCAGGTGCCTGACCGCTCGGTCAACCAAGACAGTGTCTTGGTTGGCCGAGCGGTCATTTATATTTAAATAATGTTAAAATTAAAATCAAATACCTATTTTTAAGTTAAATCCGAAAATAATTTTATTTTTTTTAATACTTTTCCCAACTTTTTCTAACCACATTATTCTTTAATCGAAAAAAAATGTTTTATGAGTTTGATGAGAACTTGAGTTAACATATTTTTGATCACCCATCGAATGATTGCCTCAGCTAATGTTGCTTAGTTTGAGCTTTTAGTTTTAGAGCTCCTTTAATTACTCTCAGAACATTTTCTTTTCCAAAGTCAAATTCCGAGAATAATGCAACATTAGTGACTGCGTTTTACTTACGTTACTGTACATGGTATATATAGCTACTCAGTGCTAAGCTACCTATAACAAGGGAGTTGATTAGTGACCTTGAAAAAGAAAATCTATACTAGCGGACCAGGGGGCCTACCGCCTAACTCGATTGCTGATGATAGCTATATTGCAATCCACTCCTTACGGCTATAGCAGCCATCCTGAATTTTTAGGCGGCACGGATTTTGTGCCAAATTCATACAAAATCATTCGGTGATCATTCGTTCAAAGCTATCGTTCATAGTTTAGGTACATTTGGTGCAAAATAACAGCATGACGTCATAAACTATAGCTTTTGCTTTAGCAATCGAGTTAGGCGGTAGGCCCCCAGTCCAATTTAAGCAAGTTGTCAGCTAACCCTATAATCGCTATTAACCATCACACTGGAAAGGTATTAAGCTAGTAGGTAGGTGTGATCTATAGAAGTAGAACAGCGACTCTTCTATTCGAACGCATAGAATACAAAAATATATTATATAACTGACGTTTTGTTTTCTCTGAAACTGACGTTTTACACGTCAGTTTCATACATTTGTTTTCTATGCATTCGAATAGAAAGGCCACTTGGCCCACAGAAATGGAAATGACCATGTCGAGACACCGATGAAAGGAGAGACTGATTGGGATGGCAACATTCCAATGCATATTGCTCAAGGTTTTGGCTTAGGACTACCAACTTACTGGATGCCGGACAAAATCATTCTGTGAAATGAGTAGGTACCTACCTAACATACATACATAAATCACGCCTATATCCCCGAAGGGGTAGGCAGAGGTGAACTAGCACCCACGTTTCGCCAAATATGTCAAGTCCCATATAATAGGTGGCGAGCCTATTGCCATTTATCGGGCACAAAAGTTGCAGTACATTGCTAGCCTAGGTGGTATAAGAGGAACGCTGCTGCCCATTTCTAATCATATTCACCTACCTAACCTACCCATTAATTTTAATTTAAATAGCATTGATTACTTTTAGTCGTCACTAACTATCGCAATTATCCTGTCATTCATTCAAAAGCATTACTTAGGTTACTAGAGGCTCATGTTTTTCTCAATTATTTTCCTTTGAAACATATATGATAAAAATCTATCTACATACGAAGAAAAACATTTACATAGGTAGGTAGCTAAAACAATATTGCTGAAATAAAAATCAAATAAGAAGCGCCATCTAGTTGAACTAATAAAAACCACGCCAAACTTGTGAAGCTCACTTGCTTTCAATGATCCACTGACGTTATTATTCACTCCATAGTACGCCGTCTCCTCAATAGATGGCGTTAATCGTCGTGCTTTTATTGTGGTTTTATATGGTTTAATTACACAATTTAATATTATTACTTAATAGTTTAATGTAATTATCGAAACCCAAAAAGTGATCGCTTATTGCCTACAACAAAAAATGGATCAATCAATCAATATTCGTATTGGATTATGATAATTATCAATGTAAAGATAGGTTGTTTTTACGAGTCTGGCTTTTTGTGGGACCTAATGGGTTTGGGTCAGAGGGTACCCGGATTCGCTTCTTGGCTGAACCATGGTCAAAGTCAAGGTCACGGAGGACACAGTTATTAAATTGCAACAAAAACCATGAAATTAATGAATAGTTCGTCTCATATGGGCTGGCGCATTTATATTTAATAAAACTTCATTTATTTTTACGTACATACAAAACTACAGAGTGGTGATTTGCGGATTACTTATTAATTTTAAGGTCAGCGTTATCCGGGTGAAGAAACTGTGCTAAAGGTAGTACTTAGCTACCTTTATTTTGAATAAAGTTATTATAATGTGGTGACGGCATAGAAAAATACAATTGTCACTACCCCTGCCTCTCACATGGGTGTCGTACAAGACGACTTACAAGTTATGATTTATTTTCCTGGTGAACCATCTAGCTTCTCCACATTAGATACCTACTGCGATCAATTAATGGGACCAGTTGACGAAACGTGAGTGTTAAAACACCTCTGCCTACCCTTTATGGGAGATTATTTGTGCACCTAAGTACATATGAAACATGGTTTAAAATGCGACTATCTCACATTGATTGATTATTGTTTTTTTTACCTAAACGCTTTTTAGATAGCTATAAGTAATAGGCAGCAGCGTTACTCTTGAACCATTTAGCAATATACATACGTACATACATACATACAATCACGCCTATATCCCCAAAGGGGTAGGCAGAGGTGAACTAGCACCCACGATTCGCCAATTATGTTACGTCCCATGTAATAGGTGGCGAGCCTATTGCCATTTTTCGGGCACAAACGTCGCAGTACATTGCTAGGTGGTATAAAAGTAACGCTGCTACCCATTCCTCATCACTGATTTATCCTTAGTCGCCTTGTACGACACCCACGGGAGAGATTTGGGGTGGTGACAATTGTATTCTACTCTGCCGTCACAACACGGCCTATTTAGCAATATACTGCGGCTATATACTACATGCCCGATAGGGCAATAGGTCCCCTTCGGGGATAGGCCAATTAAATTATATCTTCATTATCTTTGAATTCCTCATTCCAATTCCAAACAGGGTTTGGCTTTATCGATAATTACTTCTTTAAAACGATTCTATTCATTAAATACCATTGCACACAATCATGTACTATAATTATCATAGTATTGATCTATTATTTAGTACACACGTATAGCATTCAAGGAATCGCTTTATTTATAAATCAAGATGTTATTAAATATTAACATTCAATACGGAATATTAGAAATAATTCTCTAGATGTTGTGTTAAAATGTTAATTTTCGCAATTAGTATCGTACATTGAAATCGTAAGTGCACTTAATTTAAATTAAGTGGCTTATAAACAAGGATATTGAGTCACTGAAGAGCTGTAGCTACTTAACGCAAAAGCTTCAGTTATCTGTGAGAAAATCACATTAGCATAAATGACGCATACGATGATAGGAATTAAAATCAGCACATGAAACGAACGTATTTTGAAAGGGACAAAATTACAGCGTGTCGAGTGTTACTTGAGAGGTTAGTTTTGAAATTTGATAGTAAAATTATATATGGCGTCCTTGAAACCCGTTGTGTGGGTAACCGGACAATAATTATGGTTAGCCAGATTTCAGACTGGCTTGGATATTGTGAAAGTGCTTCTTAAAGCCTACGCTTTGGAATCTATCGACTACTGCTCAAGCTGAAGGGGCCGAAGCTTCAAAGACAGGCAGCAGTCAGCACACGAACAGATTTATTTTAGATTGATTGATATTAATTTCTTCTCCTTCTACTTCCTGCACCTGTTCCTAGTTTATCTAAGGTCGGAGCATTATGTTTCTTCTTCCATTCATATCGGTCAGACGTCATCAAGCCATCCTTTTGATTTATATCAACCAATCCACCGGAAAGGTGCCAGTAGTCGAGACAGAGACGGAAAGGACCACGTCGAGAGACCGATGAACGGAGAGAGTGATTGGGATGACAACATTCCAATCCATACCGCTCAAAGCTCAAGGCTTAGGTGTTGCAGCCGGCCGCCTGCCAGACACCAACCATTTTTGGGTATGCTATTCGACAGCATTTCTTAATAAGGTTTTTTGAACTCGTACGTTATCATCATCATCACGACCATGCCCTTATCTCACCTTATTAAGGGTCGTCGACGCGGTAGGTCTTCTTTGTCTACTCTCTTCTGTTAATCATCATCCACATCCATTACGTTCATCCTACTCAGTCAGTCTTATGCGTCCTACTTCGACATCCATCAACATTCATGCCCATAACATTTTAAGTCACATTCATGGCACTCTGTCTCATTAAAATGTCCATACCAAGCTAAACGGCTCCCTTTCAACTTTTCAGTCACGTGTGGTGGTAGAGCCTGTTAAAAGCTGAAGCTAATAAGATATCCTTATATGGAATGACATTATGCGATGTCCCAAAAAAAGATTGCTTTAACATGCCAAATGACGATAAGGTTTGGTAAATATTCTGGACTCAGATAGTCTATAGAACTTAATCATTTCAATACTAAGGGCCTGTTTCACAATCGAAAAGTAAGTTTGAAGTAGCTTACTTCACAGATCATTTGACAGTTGTAATATGAAATATATGTCAATTGAACTTCAAAGTAAGCTACTTCGAACTTACTTGTCGATTGTGAAACAGGCCCTTAGTAATGCAAAGCTTAAACGTAGCTGAGATGTTAGCGCAATTCTATAGGCCCGTTCGCAATATTCAATTTTAGCTTCCTTTCATGACTTCATCAATTCGTTATCGATATATTATTCTAATGCATATCCTCGCCAAAATATTCCAAACAGGTACCCACGCTATATTTTGTAACCTTCTAAAGTAATTTCAATAATATAGTTATTTATTGCATCATTTGATAGCATTGATTTAATTACTTGCATTTATTTCTTGAAATTAAACCAGACGTTGCAATCATTTACGACCTAACACTCAAACATAAATAAATAGACCAATGATGTAGTATGTTTGAAAACTATTCTGAATGTATTTTTTTTATTATCATCATCTTCACCAGCCTAGTAACGTCCCCAGTACTGGGGCACTTGGTTTCCCTATAGATAGAAAAATATAGAGAGAATGGGCCGTAACCCATCACACTGGCCCAGTGCGGATTGGTGGGTATTAAAACCTGCAGATAAAGCAAAAATTATATTATTCGATTTTAATTTCAACATTATATCATTGTTAGAAAAATTAGTAAGTACAAAGATTTTGGTGCATCAGACCATAATTTAGAAGATGTATCCCATTTGTTAGCGGAATGCGTAAAGAATCAAAGACAGAGGGACAATTTAGTCGCTAGTTTGAAGCTCAACATACTTGATGTTGGTGTATTCCAGACTATTTTAGCAAATCTCACATCCAATGAAGCTATGATGATCTTCTGCAGCTGAAAGTCTAAGGGCTGAGAACTAATTTAATACTACAGTTACGATGGGGCTGACATGTATTTTTTTTTATAAAAGCCCTTTAAACAATAAATAGACAAAAAGACTTAAAAAAAAAAGAAAAAAGATTTTCTAACCACCATAATCTTTGCAGAAATTACATATTTTTCTATCTCCATCAAGCTCCTCAAATTCTTCTTACAGGCTAGGAATTGTTTTAATACAAACAGCCTCCAAAATCTTGAGTCAAGGGTCAGTGTCTTAATTTTTAACTAAATTATAAAACAATGGTTTGTTTCGTCCCGCCATTTTCATCAACCTTGATATTTAGGCATCAGTAGATTGTACTAATATTGTTTTAGCAGTTTCAATTTTGGCTGTCAGTGTTGTACATCTGACCATTGTGCTTTTGTCTTGACTAAGATTATTGGTTTAGAATAGAAAAGGCACAAATGCAATCCTGACATGGAGAATAAAGGCTCAATGAAGATAATGACTTCTTAATTCTTAGTCATGATTGCGTTTTAAATCCTCACAGAAAGTGATTGACAGACGCTGTTGAAGATTTTTTAAACGCTATTGGCTTGACTTCTGTAATGCATTAAATGGTAGTTATAGAGTCGTAGAGGCATCCTCGGAATGTTTGAGGTGTAACCTAATACAGTATATATATTTCTGCCATCATCAGCCCTATTAGGCTATATATTTACAATTATTAATATAGATGTTATTTTAAATTTTCGTAATCAACTTTGTGGTTTACATTAAACAAATTAAGGTTTAAGATCAAATTAGAGAATAGTTTTGTTTAGTCTGATGTGCTGTTGTCATCATCATCAACATAACAAACAAATTGGGGTGGTGACAATCTTATTATACTCTGCCACCACCACAAGGCAACTCCCCTGTATGATGATGATGATGACGGTAATCGCAACCCAGACATTTTGAAACACACATCGACAAAAACGTTACGTGCAATGAAAGAAAAAAACACTCCATTGCCTCTGCAAATATACCCAATTGGAGAGCACAAATTATAGGTGTTCAAACTTTAATTAGGATCTGACCTTTGCAGGCTCCATTTTAAAATTGATGAGGCTATTACAGGTAACAAGCGTCAATTGTATTTGTGTCATAAAACACACTAGCTTGAGGCAGCTACTTGGGCTACAGTTCATATTACTAATTCATATGAGTAAAAAATCAAGTTACAGGATATGTATCAATTTTTCGTTTTGATGAGCAAGACGCTTCTCTTGGTCTGATAGCAAAACTTGTTTATATACCTAGCATTCAGCATTTAGTTGCCGTAGTTTCAGCAACGCTTTTTAAGTTACCCCGCCCATTAATTTTACTTTTAACATTACTTGACCCTTCAGTTGACGTAACCGAATTTCGAGCAACCGGACCTTAGACAGGTACTTGCGTTTTGCTGGTACCTAAGCTTTGAAACGTTTAATATCGAGTTTAGTATTGAATGTGTCGGTGTTAGCGTTTGGGGTCGGCGATGGGTTTTGTAGAGTACACCCAACATTACAGATTGACGCGTACAGTTTTTGATTTCCAGTGTCTTATGACGATACATAAGTACTCACACCAGCCCGGCTAGCATGACCACCGAAACACGATATGATAAAGCCATTTATCGCGTTGAACTGTCAAAAATCTATAGAGTTTTGGCAGTTCAACGCGATAAATGACTTTCACATATCGTGTTTCGGTGTTCGTTCATGCTAGTCGGGCAGATGAATTTTGATGAGCTACTTTATTTTAATAAGAAGCATGCCCAAGATTGTTAACCAAATAACGATGGCTTATTTACTATGAAATGGTTGCATGATTATGAAGTCATTACGGACAATACATGTTATTTTTGCCAACAACAATGCCGTGTGAGTACCTAATTTAGCTGCCACACGAGAAGCATCTCTTTAAACCTATTACAGGTGGAATGATGAAGGCGGACAGAGCCGCGGGCGTTGCTGGAGATTGTTTCCTTCAAGCGTCTTTCGACACGACGGATAAGCTCTCGCACGATAGTGCTTGCCTTTAGTAGTCTACAGCTCATTTTTGAAGAGGAATTGGACTCGGTTAAGTGGATAGGAACCATTATTTTTACATACATACTCCATTGCTAAATCCATAAATCACGCCTATATCCCCGAAGGGGTAGGCAGAGGTGAGCTAACATCCACGTTTCGCCAATTATGTTAGGTCCCATGTAATAAATGGCGAGCCTATTGCCATTTATCGGGCACAAAAGTCGCAGTACATTGCTAGGTGGTATAAGAAGAATGCTGCTGCCCATTCCTCATCACTGATTTATCCTTAGTCGCCTTGTACGACACCCACGGGAGAGATTTGGAGTGATGACTATTGTATTCTACTCTGCCGTCACCACACGGCCATTATTTTTGTATGAATTTTTTGACACAGTGTAACAAAATCAACCTCATTACTATAATATACATATACATACATAATTCGAGGTAGGCAAAAGTTAATTAACTAGCTCACCCACTTTTTTCCAATTAAGTTAGGTCCCTCCCATGTAATAGATCTGGGGAGAGACTGGTGAATTGCCGCGAGGCAGATCCCAGACTTTCCCCTCTTACAGGGCTAGGAGCAACACCGGGGTGGTTCAGTGGGTAGTGCTGGTCGTTTCGTGCCTTGGCGAGTCCCACACACGCCAGTCGCCTAGCTAGCGGCTGGTATGGTGCTTTAAAGCATTCCACTCCGAAAAAAAAAGTCCCACGTAATAGATGGGCACACAGATATATCAATATAAGTGATATATCTGTGGGTGGGCACATAAAAAGAAGATATGGAAAAGAAAGAAGATATGGCTCAAAGGCCTAGATCCCAAGCCAAAAATATAAAAAAAAAAATATCGCATTATATTGTTCGGTATGCTGCTGCCCATTACTTGACGCTGCCTTTACCCTTAGTCGCCTTATAGAGAGATGGGGGTGGTGACAATTGTATTCTGCTCTGCCGTCACCACTTTGTGAGAGAAAGGCGTGACATTATATAATTATGTATATATGTATCTGCCAACGCTTAGGGAATTAATAGGCCCAAATAATGTCTGCAATACATACAATGAAATAGAAACATACTGACATCAATCCGAAATAACCGGGCACCTTGACAGTCCAAGTAACGTTCTATAAAAAGATGAACTAAAAGATCAGGCTCAAGGTTCGAATTACTCCAAGTATTTAGATCGGTACAAATTAAGCCGGCTCCGAGTTGAATAATCCGGATTCGTCCATTTACACTCGAGGTTGCCAATGTGGATATTAGTAGAGCTATTTATTGAGGTCCGTCCGTTTGTGCATCACATGGTTAGGTCATGATAATTCGGCCTCTGGAAAATGATTATAATATACAACATTAACAGAAAGAACGCACGCTACCCATGCTAACATTTAAGCCATCATGCCTGACACCAACCCTCTTTAGGTATGCTGTTGGTGGTGGTCTGCCCTTCACCATTCGGGTGTCCCAAGGTACTTACTTATGGTCTACACCGGTCAATCTCCCAATAATTATGGATACTTATGGGATGAGTCGGGACTGGTCAAGTCTTACGTTATTTTTTCGCTTCCAGGCCACCTTGGAAGACAACCTGTCACTTTTTATAATAATAATGAGAATGTTAATAATCGAAATTTCTAGCAAGAACTCTAAAAGTTACATAACTATAAGATTTCAAACTGGATGCGCTAGACCGTTTTAGTCGATTTAATCCTTTTTTCTAAACCACATTAGTATTTTCTCATTCATTATTCAACAGAATGTAGTCAGTTCGTCCTAGCTCTTCTTTGCTGGTAACAAAGCATAATTTTATCCTTATATGTTGTCTCTTGCACCAATATGGTCACAGGATCTCATGTGAAGGATTAACTTGGTTTAACAAGCATAATTAGATATATATTAACCTAATACGAATCAAATAGTTGATGACCAAGTTTCGGATTTCGCACGCGTAAAGTAATCTTCGACCAAACTCTATCCACTTCATCATTATTGGCCATTTTAATGTCTCTTCTGCTGGGACACACTCTATAGGAGAAAGAATATAATGAGAATGAGTCATAATAAAAAAATAGTCTGCCACAAAAAAATTACACAGTAATGTGCAAGCCCTGACTAACTCCAGGGGTGTCGTGAAATTGACTACGGGAGATTGTATACTCCAATACCTTGGTGCACCCGAATGTGAAGGAAAACCATCAACAACAGCGTGCTTCAAGAGGTTTGGTGTCAGGCAGGTGGCCGGCTTTATAATCTAAGCCAAACCTTTTGGAGAAAATGAATCCCAATCATTCTTCGGTCATTGGTCTCTCGACATGGTACTTTCCATCACTTTCCTATACATTCATTCATCCCTAGCAAGCACCTTTCCGGTGTGATGAATAATACGAATCAAAAGGGACTGGATGGCTTGATGACCTCCGACCGATATTAATGGAAGAGCAAACTTACTGCACTGACCCCAGATGAACTGGGAACAGGCTAGGAAGAAGAGGTTGGTGTGTATTTTAACGACTGCAGATGCCTGCGATGTATTACCGTGCATTTTTAAAGACGGAAGAACATAAGATAATTAAATAAATTAAATCGGTATTTGTTCATCAACCAAAGACATCCAATGACCGGCCTAATCGAACATCGCTAAGTTACTCCACATCATATCCATGTATTTTTACAAAAGTGTATCACAAGTTGTGTACAGAGATGATCGATAAATGTTTAAGGCGATAGCGTGGCGTAATCCTAAAGATCAATCGATCACAAATCTCTCACTAAACTTGGGCGATGCAGACGCACGACTTTTTGGTCTTGGTACGGAAGAATTTTTGATTACAATTTAGATTTTTATTATTGAACATTAAAAGTTCAGAAATGTATAGTCTTGATATGGGCATCGAACCATCTTTCTCTGTATTCCAGCCAGCTGCCTATAACACTCCGCATCTTCATTTCCGTCATCATCATGACGATGAAGTTAAGTACATACATTCAAGCCTGTATCTCCGAAGCCCACTTTCCGCCAATTATGTTCGGTCCCATGTAATAGGTGGCGAGCCTATTGCCATATGTCGGGCACATAAATCGCAGTGCATTGCTAAGTGGTATAGGAGGAATACTGCTGCCCATTCCTCATCGCTGTGTTTACCCTTAGTCGCTTTTTGCGACACCCACGGGAGAGATGGGATAGTGACAATGATAATTGTATTCTGCTCTGCCGTCACCACACGGCTAAGTAAAAATATATGCATTCATAAAATCACGCCTATTTATCCCGGAAAGGGTAGAGGCAGAGGTGAGTAATCACCCACGTTTCGCCAATTGTTTCCTGTAGGTAATATTACGCGAGCCTGTTGCCATGTATCGAGCACGTAAGTCGCAGTATATTGCTAAGAGTGCCCATTACTGATCGCTGTCTTTTACCCCCGAATACAGAAACGCTACTCAAATTTCGAGCTCTGCTTATAAAAAATGGACATTAACTGTCAGAATTTTGTATGGAAAAACGTCAATTTTGACAATACTTAAATGTTAAGCAGGACTCAAAGTTTGAGTAGCGTTTCTGTATTCGGGGGCAAGTAAGTGAAGTTAAGTACCCTCAAAATATCTCGTCTGAACCGCCCGCAAAATGAATCGTACCCGAGGCAAAACTGTGTTGGCGAAGTCGACCTATTACGTTATCGAGACAGTTAAAATAATTTAAAATAACCCATTGTGCTCTTCCCCGCCATCACATTTATGGAGTGCATCCGAATTCTGAGAGGCGTTGTAACATATTTGGCTCGAGGGTACTACACTACGATCTAAATCTGGTGCACGGAAGGTTTTGCAATGATCTATGCTAGATCGATAGCTTGCCAGTTCGGTGGGTAAGATGAAGTTTAGAAACCTATGCGACCTTCAGACCTTTTAGTTTAGGCTAGGGGCAGGCAGAGGTCTATTAAACCTAAAATTTGCCAACTATGCTAGCTCCATAATAGCAGTCAAACCCTATTTCCATCTATTTGGAAAGTTAAATTGTTGATTTTTGTGCCCGACATATGGCAATAGGCTCGCCACCTATTACATGGGACCTAACATAAGTGGCGAAACGTGGGTGCTAGTTCACCTCTGCCTACCCCTCCGGGATATAGGCGTGATTTATATATGTATGTATGTAAATTGTTGATGTAACGGGGACGCCTGATTTCCTCGTCATTTTTATAATCAAAGAGGATTGGCGTCAGACAGGCGGCCGGCTGTAAAACCTACGCTACAACCTTGAGCGGTATGGATAGGAATGTTGTCATTCCAATCACTCTCTCCGTTCATCAGCCCTTCGACATGGTCACTTCTGTCTCTTTTCCATACATTAATTTATCACTAGCATCTTTCCGGTGTGATAGATGATATGAATCAAAAGGGAGTGGATGGCTTGACGACGTCTAACCGATATACGTATTCTTTTCTGTGTAATACGCCAGTTTCATACATTTTGTATTCTATGCGCTCGATAGATTGGTCATTTGGCTAGGGGGGATCGCCTGCCCCCCTAGCCAAGTGGATCTATTTATGATGTCACCATCATCATCATCATTCAGCTGAGAGACGCCCACTGTTGGGCATAGGCCTCCCCCAAGGATCTCCAAACCGGTCGGTCCTGCGCAGCCCGCATCCAACGGCTTCCCGCGACCTTCACCAGATCGTCGGTCCACCTTGTGGGGGGCCTTCCAACGCTGCGTCTCCCGGTTCGTGGCCGCCATTCGAGGACCTTTCCGCCCCAACGGCCGTCAGTCCTCCTCGCAATGTGCCCTGCCCACTGCCACTTAAGGTGACGTGATGTGATGTCACCATAATAAAATTAAAATAGCCACATATAGCTGTGGTTGTGGGTTCTAGGTGAAGCTCGATTCCATCTTTAGCCTTTATCGTCAGTTACCATCAGGTGAGATGAAGGGCAAGAGCTTCCCTGTCTAACATAAAAAAAGATTCTATAGTAACATAACTGACGGCCGCCTTGGTCGAATGCTCAGTTTGCTGGGTATTGGCCAAGAGGTCCCGGGTTCGAATCCTGGTAGGGGCAAACTTTGTGATGACCACAAATGTTTGTTTCCGAGTCATGGTTGTGTATTTGTTTATGTAGTATATTTTCAACATTTATATACATAATTATATTAAATATATGTCCGTCATCTAGTATTCATAACACAAGTGCTACTTACTTTGGGCTAGATGATAGGTGTGAGTGTAAAAATTATTTATTTATATTTATTATTTATTTATTATTATAACGCAAGTACAGTAGATTGCTCAAGTAACATCCAATTGCGTTTTAATGCCCTCGTAATTTTAACGGCATTTCCATCTAATTTCATATCGCGATGTGAAATGATGTTGTTGTATTTCAGCTTGACACCGACTGTTAAGTTTGCTTAATCGATTTTGCACTCCAGATCCATTGGAATAAGGATGAAAGTGCATTAGATACAGTTGCCGATATTGACATGGTTTTGACACTGCAAGTCGCTGTCGTCTTATTGATGCCAGTTTGTCGTAAAACTTAAATCTTTGCTTAAATAATCATAATATGAGACAATTTTGTTATTGATTTTAGTCAAATATTAGTATGTTTTATTTGTATGATGTAAAGTATAGTTTTCGCGAAAATATACGAGAACATTAAAGTACAGTCAAGAGCACGATAAGTTACTACAAAAGTCAAATTTCTCAATCGTCTTTTTACCTTACTATTAACAAGTTAAGGCTGGCAATCGATGGAATAAATTTAAAAGTTTTACGAAATCTGAAGTGTCGTTGACCGTACATTACATTACATATACACAAATTACATATATCATTCAGTCTCATTTATGTTTTCTAATATATTGTCAATTTAAGTATGACACATCTCTTCTTCTTCCCTGCCGTTTTCTCCGTTCACTTCCGAAAATTAAATTTTTTTGAAAATTAACAGGCGTTAATTCATGATTGTATGGTGCTACGTGTTGTTATTTGTACCTGCATGTGGGTAAACACACATTTCTAAGTTATTTAGTACACATAAAATACACCAACAAGAAGGCTGTAGCTTTGCTAGCTTGTCGTGCGATAAATTAAACATTTATCGATACAATTATCGTAATGACGACACTATACCGTTCACTGGCCTCCCACTGACGTCGAATATGATTATAGGAACTCATAGCTAGCCAGCGATTTTGATGATGACACAAACATGAAAACCTCCCTAAATTTTCTTCTTCTCCCTGCCCTGTTCCCAGGCTATATGGGGTCGGCGCAGTATGTTTCCTCTTCCATTCATATCGGTCAGACGTCATCAAGCCATCAGGAGTGGATTCATATCATATTATTATATAACACCGGAATGGTGCTAGTGACGAATGAATGTATAGAAAAGTGACGGAAAGGACAATGTCGAGAGACCGATGAATGGAGAAAGTCATTGGGATGACAACATGACCAATCTTTACTGCTCAAGGTTTTGACTTAGGTTTTACAACCGGCTGTCAGCCTGACACAATCCTTCTTTGAGTATGCTGTTGTTGGTGGTTCCTCCACCATGTTTGCAGGTGCTTATTGCAACTTGTAGCCGTGTGGCGACGGCAGAGTAGAATACAATTGTCACCGCCCCAAATCTCTCCCGTGGGTGTCGTACAAGGCGACTAAGGATAAAACAGTGATGAGGAATGGGCAGCAGCGTTCCTGTTATAACTACCACCCAGCAATATACTGTGACTTTTGTGCCCGATAAATGGCAATAGGCTCGCCATTTATTACATGGGACCTAACATAATTGGCGAAACGTGGATGTTAGTTCACCTCTGCCTACCCCTTCGGGGATATAGGCGTGATTTATGGATTTAGCAATGGAGTATGTATGTAAAAATAATGGTTCCTATCCACCTAACCGAGTCCTTCCTCTTCAAAAATGAGCTGTAGACTACTAAAGGCAAGCACTGTCGTGCAAGAGCTTATCTGTCGTGTTGAAAGACGCCCGACGGAAACAATCTCAAGCAACACCCGCGGCTCACCTCGCTGACATAATTGGCGAAACGTGGGTGCTAGTTCACCTCTGCCTACCCCTTCGGGGATATAGGCGTGATTTATGTATGTATGTATTGCAACTTAGTGCAACATCAGAAAATACCCAAATCGGCGGCGTAAATTCAGTCCGATGTGAAAATACTAGCCTTGCCCCGTAACCAACATCGCCCCACTCCCTTATCCGCTTACCCTAATGTTGTAAACTTTAACTAATATTCAATGCAAACATTAATTAATTGAATTCACCGAACCGCCTTTTATGAAAGGATGGATCATGGACATTTCCGCCCCAATAATCTATCCGTTGATAGATGTGCGGACGATCATCGATTAAAGTTCGTGACTGTTCGACATAGGTCGTTTTATTGGGAAATTTTTGTATCGATATCAGTTCAAATGCTAGGTTACGATTAAGTAATCGATTGCGCGAATATAGAGTGCTGCGTTCTCACGAACTCAATCTAGTAATTCAATATTTTGCATTAATCTACATGTTTATCGGACCAACAATTGATATGTGAAGCCGTAAGATGCTGTATGTGTGATTGATCAGTCGATTGCGAACGGACTGTACTGTCACGAGTTTTGTTGATGGACTGGTGCGCTTTGGTTGCTCAATTTCGAGAGTATAATCTGTTAAAATGTAATCAATTTAAATTGTGCATATCTATCATTATAAGCTATTCAATATCCCCAATGCCCAGCACAGGCCATGCGTGTAGGACTATAGGAATAATGGTAAGGGAAATTGATATTATAATATAGGTGAACATAGGTGAACTCGATATAAAATAATAATATATTTTTAGTCATTTCCGCCTACGATTTCGAAATCGTAGACTAAGACCCTGACCATTGCATATCCAATGTTTTCGCATCTATAGTGAAGACCAGTTGTCTTCTATGCTGGCCTGGGAGCGAACAAATAACGTAGAATAGGCCAGCCCCGACTCATCCCATGGGTGTCAAAGTCGACTAAGGGGGATTGCCCAAGCACCTTGCAGCACCCGAATGGTGGAGGGAAAACCACCAACAGCAGCATACTCAAAGAGGGTTGGTGTAACCTAACTTAACCTAAGATAAAACCTTGAGCGGAATGGACTGCAATGTTGTCATTCAAGCAGGAGCTCGACATAATGAATTTTTGGTCGTCCATCCAATGACCGGCCTTGGCGAACATTGCTTAGTTTCAATCTGCCACTAAAAAGCCTCTGCGCTAGCGAGGTCCTCTAAATCTGAATGTATGATTGAATAAATATTGTTAAACGTGAATATTTTGTGTTAAGATGCTTTATAGCTGTTTGCTAACTTAATTACTGGCTATACAGCTAACTTCATTACGGGTTATACACCTTAAAGAGTATTCAAAGCACTTCAACGCTTTATGTGACTACTTAAAGTTACGACAAGACATCAAATGTCGTCCGCTACTAATCAAATAGTATTATGCGAATGGACATTCCAACATCTTTTATATCACTTACAATATTTTAATTTAATGTCAAACGTTGGATAATGTTCAAATCGACATAATTAAGTGGAATAGATCTTCTTCGTTTTGACATAATAATACGATTCAAATTTCAGACTATGTTTCAACTCATGGTATTAAATTTCATAGAATTCCTGTTTACGTAAACCAAACTGGAACATAATATAATATTTATATAATGTTCAAATAAAAAAATTGAAACACGATTGGGATTTAAGACAAAAAAGTTCAGAAAAGTTACCTACTAAAGCAGGGTTTTGTCTTGCACCAGGACAATTTTTTTTTAATTTTTCCGACTTCTTTTACGTTGAAATAGTTTTTGTAACATTTATATGTTCAAATTAAAACGCATATTTTTAATTTAACGCTCCCATCAAAAAAGAATGTGCAAATACTTAACGCGAAAGGCACCCATTAAAAGTAATCAATAATTGCGTCCTACCTGTGTCGATATTTCTTAAGAATCATTCGAATAGTTACACGAACGGATTGATTGCGATAATAAATTATTGTACCGAATAGACAACATTACATTTGTATCTAAATAAACCATAAAATGAATTTTAAATCATACTTTGTATTTTAGGTCGATACGGATTTATTGACATATTATATTTTAATGTAATATTTGACATCTGCTGTTCAAGTTTGATGAAAAAGTTCAATTTAAGACTTTATTGCGATTAGAAAATAATTGCCCTTAAATGTAGTCGGTAGTTAAAGTTTACATATACTCTTACACACAGATCATTAAAATACAAAACACGCCTCTATACATAAAATTATCCTCGATATAAGCAGAGTCGTATTAACATCCACATTTCACCAACTATTTCAAATCTCTTAGAATTTATAGGTGGCGAGCCTATTGCCATAAAAATTATCGGGCACCAAAGTCAGATGATGAAATAGGAATGCTGCTGCCCATTCCTCGTCGCTGTTTCAACCCTAAGAGCACGCCCTTGTCCACGGCGACTTTTTGCAGCGATGCTGCATGATGCATCGCTACTAACGCGCGTTTGTATCGCGACTGAATTATGGTTATGAGGGCAAAGGCACACAGTTAGCGACCGCATCGCGACTGTATCGATGCGAACGCGCGATAGCATCGCTACAAAAAGTCGCCGTGGACGAGGGCCCTTAAGCGGGGAATTCACTATACGGACATGCCCACCGGTCGCTTATAGCTTATGGTCGTTATTAGGTCTGTGCGATGTTTGCCTAGTGCAGGCCCGTCAAGGGCATGTCCGTGTCGCCTCGGATACCCCCGAACACACATTTTGTATTCTAGTCTGACGTCACCACCGCTGTTTTTAATATAATATAATACACTTCATGTCACACTGATGAAGGTTGGCTATCCAACCTATGTTATGGGGAATTTTCGGTAATATCCTACACTCACTCACTTATATTATACTGAGGAGAGTAGAGACGGGAGTAGAGTAGAATAGACTTATAAAGTCCTCTTTATAAAACAGTTTTATAAAGCAACCCAAGCTTAACCGAACGCACGGTATTTGTAAGAATATCTGCTTTGGAAAGTTTGATATTTATTTCTACATTGCGAGGGTATACAACGTGAAGTGTAAAGGTTAGATGAATTTCGGCAAGTTAATTAGTGTCTTGGTTGGCCGAGCGGTCAGGCTCCCGCCCGGATAGCAGCGGACGCGGGTTCGATTCCCGCATCAAGAGCAAAATTTTTCGAAATTATTTTTCTAATTATCAAAATCTTAGTCCTCTTTATAAGTTATGGTCAGACCATTAAAGATAGCTTAGCAGATTCATCGTTCGTCCATCATCATACATATAACCACTAATTTTGCAGAATAAATATCAATTGGGCGGTCTTATTTTAAGAACTATGTATTTAGGATCGTGAAGCGAACATTATGATAACGGTCGAAATTAGTGCTAATAGTTTCATCCTTGAAGCCGCTCCAATATCGAATCATGAGGCTGGACTGCTTTTAAGTTTGTTAAGATATATACATATTGTATGAGTCGGCTAATTTATAAAGTATTTATGACTGCTGGTTTGGTCGAATGGCTTGATCGCTGGCTATCTGGCTATGGTAGGGGCAAATCTTATCCATAACACAAGTGCTTATGCTACTTATTTTGGGCTAGATGGTAGCCTACCTACTCCTACTATGAGTACAAGAAATACATATTATTATAAATTTATATATTTTACAAAAACCAAAACGTGAATTAACATGAGGTAACAATTTTCTCGATAGAAAAAAATACCAAACATAATCCTTATCATTCGATTTATAATCAAATGGACTATAATTCACAACTCAAACTAGGATTATTAGAAGAGCAATGAACAATGTATGAAAGCATTGCACTTTGCAATTGCGTAGCTCGGCATCTTCATGTATTCTTCACTGCCATACAATTCCTAATCAAAATTATGATAATGTATCTACAGCCGACATGAGAAAGCCGATATCTAAGCAATGATTGGACCATATTATTATACATTCTGTATTATACATACCTACAAAATACTTCCAATCCTCCATGTTGGTCTGGGAGCGAAAAAATAATTTTAGAATTTGCCCACCTTCAACTCGGTCCAGGGTATCGTAAAAGTGGACTAAGGCAGACCGTCCGGTGTAGGTATATCAATAATCACCAATGATTACCCGAATGGTTAGAGAGCAAACCACCAACGACAGATGTCTAAAGAGGGTTGGTGTCAGACAGGCTGTAAAATATAACCTTGAACGGTACGGATTGAAATTGTCCTCCCAATCATTCGTTCCGTTCGTCTCCCTCTGGACATTCATTCATCACTGATGAAATAGGTTAAAGGTTATTCGATGATAAACATACATACATAAATCACGCCTATATCCCTGAAGGGGCAGGCAGAGGTGAACTAGCAGCCACGTTTCGCCAAATATGTTAGGTCCCATGTAATAGGTGGGGAGCCTATTGCCATTTATCGGGCACAAAAGTCGCAGTACTTTGCTATTGTTAGGTGGTATAAGAGGAATGCTGCTACCCATTCCTCATCATTGATTTATCCTTAGTCGCTTTGTACGACACCTACGGGAGAGATGGGGGTGGTGACAATTGTATTCTACTATATTGGATGATGTCTGGCCGATATGAATAGAAGATAATTATTTATTTATTGTTAGCTTCATTACATACAACTTAAAAGCTAACAGACAATTATATTATGTTGCCTACATACAACTTGGGAATTCGGGACTTCCAAAGCATGAAGGAACTCGAGACTACATATTTTTGGTCACCCATCTCTTGACCGACCTTTTTTTTGCGTAGACGTATAATGCAATCTTTACCCAGTACGGTGCAACTACAGAGGTATGTGGGACTAGGGGTACTACACCACTAAACATCCTCTCCGGGCATCCAGCCAAAGCACACTATGGCAGCCATCCGGGGTCATCCGTTAGGATATGTCACCGGACAGCCACCTGCGCCCGCCCTTTCTCATTCTGTGCACCGTTTACCCTAGTCCAATGTCCAACAACAGCGTACTGCGCCGGAAAAAGGACCAGTCCTGACCAAGTCTCCTCCGAAGAGGAATCTTTAAAAGACAGGCCCCCGTACGATCTCTTGACCGACCTTAGCCAACATTGATTAGTTTAAGCAATCACTGCGCCACCGAGCTTTGTCAAAAAATGCTGTGCTCATGACAAAAACCACCAATCGAAAAGAAACACATTGCTCGCTAGCGCATCGGCATAGCGCGCTTGGCCTGCGATTGGCCGGCCTTAGCGAATATTGCGTAAACTAAGCAATATTCGCTAAGGCCGGTCGTTGGATGGGTGACTACAAATTTATTATATCAATTCCTCCGTGCTTCGGAAGGCACATTAAGCTGTTGGTCTTGGCTGCATCTGCAGTCGTTAATACCCACCAACCCGCACTGGGACAGCGTGGTGGCTTATGGCGCTATATATATTGTTCCATCTATAGGAAAGGCCCGTGGCCCAGCAGTGGGGTAAAAGTAAGTAAAGGTATTAAAGGTTTGGTGATGATGATGAAATTGCATTCACAATAGAATAATGCGAAAACTTAGATTAGATGTTAAGTTAATTCATTACTTGCGCCATTGATGTTTTAAACGCTAATGATGAAACGCTCTGCACAAAGATCTTCACTTCTACGAACTGATACGATCAGCATTATTATAACATGCTCCAGTCAGATGGTATTGACATGGCATTTCAAAAATTCTTCTTTGTGTACGGTCGTCGGCACTTCAGGCTAGCCAAAACTAGCAAATTTATTCAATCGATTGTCTACTTTAAGCTCACTAGTGGTAGAGCACAAATTCGATTGAAGAATTCAACATTTTGTGGTAGGTTGACCTGCTGTTGACTGTATCTGTGTTGCGGACGATCTTAAGAATAAGGTCAGGCCTTTGCGGTTTGGAGTTATTTGGAAGGCTCATTATCGATTTAGCTGGGTAATGGCGTGTGTAATAGGTGCATTTTTGACTGGATTCAATTCACCCGTTCGCATAATGTTTCGAGCTTCCAGCAAAATGCGGACATGATTTACCGAAGAGTATTTCTTATTTATTTATTTAAAGGTTCACTCACACAAAGCATAATAATAGACGGGATTGTCACCTTGTAACCCAAAAGAAAGTACACGGCATGAACAGAAAATTTTGAAATATTCACGGCATAAATTAATAAATTAAACATTTAGGGCCTGTGTCACAAAAAAAAGAATCAATAAAAAAAATTGTACTTAATTAAAAATTAAATAAATACAAATAAATCTAGATCAAATTAAAAGTCAACATTCAATTTAAAAAATGTGATGATGGAGAAGACCAATGCACCAGTAATTATGTTAATGTTGCATGTCCTGTTGTATTATTGTGCCTAAAGAAAAGAAAAACATTTATTTTCAGAATTATAACTGTATCAAATTTATTGAAACCAAATACAGATATTGTTCAATCATTGATTCCATATCACACTGTAAAGAACCTTAGTTTTAGATTACACTAGAGGTCAGAATTTCAGTACAGACTAACAACCATTGAAACGTAAAACTGGAGTATCGAATTTGAAAAGACCAAGGTAACACCTGACGGAGACAATGCATTGAACGTGCCTATCACTGAATCGAACATATCACTATGAATGTTGGTATGTGATACTTGAATGAAGGTTGATCCAAGAAAAATAATGCGTCAAGTGAATGCAAATCTTGTAATCTAGATACAGCAGATGGCTCCGCGGTAGACTCATGAATCATGTATCCCAAACAAGGTGACATAGGTCACGACTGATCTTTATAAAACTTGTCAATGGATTCTGTACGATACCCTAATTGAATTGTACTCGACACGTTTGGAGGTGGGAGGTGAAAATCAGATCATTTAATTATGCCGTAGAAGAAAGTAGAAAGACGTTAACCCTCAATTGTGCAATTTACATATTTTAATGCGAAGTATGTATTTTTATGTGAACCTAATTGTAATAATATTTAAATATAGTTTAATTGCTTTAATTATACTTCGAATTTAGCTAAAGTATAGGTAAAAGGTCAAACCAAGTAAATTCTCTTTTAATTTGATTAATAAATGTTCTCTTCTTATTATGGTTTTATTAGGCACGAATTTTCTGATACAGCTAATTTAGAAGACAGTAATGATGTACAAAGACAGCTTTCACAATAGAATCTGATGAAATGACGAAAGTCACTTTGAATCTCAATGTCAATCCATAGAGTCTAGCGTAATTTCAAAGATTCCACATATTGTTCGTCGGCTTGTGACATAAAACCACAGTTATAATTTATAATATAATGAAGACAGATGTAAAGTTGGTCAAGATTCTGTCGGTGCAACACCAAAAAAAGCAAGTAGGGCACCATAATATTCAAGAACGAAAGTAAACTCTGTTTTATCATTTTCTGCCCTGTTATCAGTTTATCGGCGCAGTATGTTTCCTTTTTATATAGGTCAAACGTCATCTGACCACCCATTCTCCTTAAATTCATATCTTTCATTACGCCGGAAAGGTGTTAGTGACATACAGAAAAGTGATGACAATGGAAAGGACCGATGAACAAAAAAGTGATCGGGGTGACATACCATAGGATCAAGGATTTGGCTTATGCTTTAGAGCCTGGTGCCAGCCTAACACTAACCCTTTTTGGTAGGCTGTTGTTGTTGGTTTGCCTTCCACCATTCGGCCCCAATGTGATTATTTGCATACACCGGGCAATCTCACTTAGTCGACTTTTACGATACCCCTGGAGTGTGTTAGGACTGGCACACCAACCCTCTTTTGTAGGCTGTTGTTGGTGGTTTCCCCCCACCATTCGGATGCCCAAGGTAATTATTGGATACACCTGCAATTTCATTTACTTTTAGAACTCCTCATGAGTTTGTTGGGGCTGCCACATTCTTTGTTATTTTTCGCTCCCAGGCCAGCAAGAAAGTAAACTCTGTTTAACAACAAACAAATAAAATTATCTATTGACCTTGGGGTGGTATGTCCGTTGTAGCAAGTTAGCTTTTAAACATCTGTTCTTGATAGTGACTGTGATTAAACGTGTTTTCCCTGTGATAGATCCTGTTAGATAAATCTCAATTCTCGGTATGAACACTTCCTATTTCAATGTTAGCACTCACAGTGTCATCATTAACGCCGTATTTTACATCTGTTGACCCGCGAGCGTGACTGCGTACAAAATATGCGAGTGCTTAGTTTGAAATGTGATTATCTTGTATAGGCTAGATGACGCGATAAGGATTATTACTCAATAAATATCGAAAACAGACTCTGCAACTAAGAGACGCAAACTTTTTGATTCCGTGGATTCACCGAGCGGGTGCCGGGTCCATAGTGTGGCAGAGAGGGAAGTCACTAGCAGAGCTTGGGTCTTGTGATCCAAGTGTAAGTTTACGGGGTCCTTTAACAACATGTCAACACTCACCTTCGCCAATGCGACTTTTCTCTTATCATCACCAGCCCTTTTAATGTCCCGACTGCTGGGGACACGGGCTTCCCTATGGAATGAAGAATATAGGGAGATTGGGCCATAACCCACGACACTAGTGCGGGTTGGTGGGTATTAAAGACTTGCCTTAAAAAGCACGGAGGAACTCGAGGTAATCAAATTTTGGCCACCCATCCAATGACCGGCCCATGCGAACATTGCTTAGCTTAAGCATCGCAGGCCAAGCGCTCTATGCCTCTATGCCTAAGAGGTCCTCGTCTCTCTCCGTCCTGCCATATTTGGCAAGATTCTTTGAGAGCCTAGCCGCCTTAGACACACAGACAGTTCTATTGTAGAACTAACGAAATCTACATTGTTACACTCAGACAATTAACTTTTACGACTCACCGATTGACCGCGATGGGTTAAAATTATTATTGCGATATTCCGTATTAGTTTATGGTATTGTTGGAATAGTTCGCTATGCTTAGTTAGATGTAAATGCTACTTTTCTTGAGTTGTAGTTTTGTTTGTGTTTTGTTGCTGTGATGACAATGTAAAAATAAATTGTACTCAAAATTATTTACTTAGAACACTGTATTGCTTCCTGAGTATTGTATAGTATTGGATATTAATGCATATAATATGCCAATTCAATACTTTGCTCAGAAGCTAGATAGACCCTCATTATTTGAGACCATAGTTGTATCACCTTAGTTCTTTGACTCAAGTGCTTCATTGGTTCTTTTTCTTTGTAAGTGAAACTACTTTTGTTGATATTTCAAAAAAAAATTACACAGAAAAGGATAGTGGTTATGAGGGTCTCTAGCAGTATCAGAACTATTACAAAGTGGAAGCCTTAACCATCGCGATATAACACGTTTAATATGTCATATATTCTGACGCCTCTAGCCAGCCTGACAGATTGATTGATTAATAGCATCAACGTAAACTGGTTTGTATAATAAGCAAGTTAGAAGAAAGTGAGAGTTAAACAGCAGTGTAACATAAGAAATTATACTACAACATACAATTGTTTTTTTTTGTGCTATACAGGGAAGCTCTTGGCATTCATATCACGTCATGGTAAGTGACGATAAGGGCCGAAGATGGAATCGAGCTTCACCTTGTCCCCTCAACCACAGAGGGGCTGGCTATCTGATCACAAATTTTCGCAACACAATATGGCGACAGATTTTAATGAGATGGTGGTAGCTAGCCAGGCAGACTTGAAAAAAGACCTACCACTAATCAAACCGAGTACAAATTTGTACTCCCCTCGGGATCGAACCCGTAACGTACTCAATAAAAGTCACCTTAAAAAGAGCACTCTTACAATTTAGGCTATTCCTATGATAGTAGATTATATTTATATCAAGGGTGATAAAACAAAGAATGTGTCAGATCGCAAGTATTTAACGGTCGGCGACGGTTTAAAATGTGATCTGAGGCTTCCTCTTTTATCGCCTGAGCTAAGATCACAGTTTTATGTCACCCCTTGACCAGGCAGTGAGATTTTTCGTACGTGTAGCGGGTAAAAGTCCACTTTAGGGACAGGTGTGACATAAATACCCATATGAGTGGGACCATAAGTTACCAAAACAGGGTTGGTGTCAGGCAGACGAGCGGCTGTAAAACCTTAGTCAAAACTTGAGCAGTATTTGGACTGTTGTCAACTGCTCCGTTAAGTAAATTTAATTTATGGATTTGAGGACATTAAAATTACGAAGCACGATTGCTCGAGTATACTGGCATTCCAAATTAAAGCAAGAATTACTTTAGTAGCAGCCTGAAATTATTTTGAGCAAATCCCACGGACACACCCCTAGAAGCTTATGATTTGAATAATTATAAGGTAAGTTTGGAATGCTCTTAAAAGCGTTATTAATAATACGAAACGATAGTCGGTACTGGAAAGAGGCGGCGCCCGATGAGGTCACAGACTATGTAGATGACTTAATGGTTTCAATAGAACGGTTGAAAGGTTATAAGTTCGCTTTCTGCTTCAGGCGAAATGTTAGTGGTGTTTTACACGTTGACCAACTCACTTGTATAACATGAATGAACTATGCCTAGACATAATAAACTAATATGCGAACGTCATGTTCGTGGACAACAGTTTGATAATCTTGTTGTCACAATTTTTTAATGTCAAGCTATGACATCATCATCATTACTAGTCCCTTAATGCTCCCACTGCTGGCACAGGCCTCCCCTATGGATTTATAGAAAGAATGGGTTATAACCCACCTAACTGACCGAGTATGGATATAGGTGAGTATTCACGACTTCAGATACAGCTAGGACCAATGGCTTAACGTGCCTCCAGAAACACGCGGTCACCCATCCAATGATTGGCTCTAGGGAACATTGTTTAGTTTAATTACTGACGCCTGAGAGCGCTAATGATATTCTGTGAATCCTCAAGATTAGACCTAAAGGTGCTACTGACCTAAAAACTAAATATTAAATCCATACATATACGGTTGTGTAGTGTAATAATTTAATAAGCAATTACAAACAAATCGCTTCTAATAATCGTCCAAATATCCCAGTGCCTAATGAAGGCTGCAAACAAAATAAATGGCAACAAAACATGAACAAAAACCTTTCATAATTTTTCTTTTTCTCACGTTTCGGTGTTACACGGAGAACGGTTTGCGTCGAGCTTTGAAACAATAAAATTGTTCTTAACAACTCAATCAAGACACGTTCACTTGACTAAAGCCTACTTTGTGTTCCAAGAAACAAATTGTGTTGATGAGTATCCAAATAACGAAATTGAAAACCAAAGTAAATCTTGCAGTGATGTGGCTGAAGATAATACTAAAGTTGCTAATGATTAAAAACAAAGAGGAATAGATAGGTGGTTGCTGGGGTCATTCTTACAAGGATTATAGCAAAGATTAGCAAGAGAAATAATTTCTTGATAGTCAGTGTAATAATGATCGATACAAGAAAGGTTTACATTTATGTGAAGAAGTTAATAAGAATCAAACGACGATGGTAATAATAAATATATTGTTACGAATTGTGAATGTAATTATTTAATTTATTCTACTATAACACACTGTAACAACGTTGAAGTTAAAGAGATAATGTACGGGTCTTATTGACTCTTATCAACACCAAAACTGTTACTCTTAGGAGAAAAAATACCATTATAATAATAATAAAATGAAATAAAAAATTTTATCATTTTAAATGACAGCTAATACGAAGGTCGCTCAAATATGGACCCGTGAGTTTTCATACACAGAGATGTACCTACCGTCATTATTCGGCAAATAACTTAATGGATAAAATTAAATCGAATCCGCGTTCTGTTGTGTCATTTTTAATGTTTTTAAGTGCAAATATTTCTAAATTGCGAATTGCAAACAAAATAAACGTGACCTTGCAATGCTATATATTATTATTATTATTATGCCTTTGACTGCTAGCTGATGCTGAACTTAGGTAATCTCAAAAGATGGTATTGCCGTGTTGAATGGTTATAGTAATGTTTTCGATTTTCGATTAGGCTTTCAACATTCCTCTTTTGCTGCGCATGATACTTTGAATTCGAATTGTTTTGTTTTATATTTTGCAAAAACTGTTGGCCTTGAGCGTTAAAAATAATGAAGTGTAAATAAATTTTATTTGTTCACATCTTTGAAAGTATTGTCTTTTATGTGTCCTGAGACAGGAAGCGATAGAATAGAATAAGCCCCGTCTCACCCCAGGGGTCCTGTGAAATTACCTAACAGAGAGTGCCCGGTATATGACGTAAAGTCTTAGGCACCGGAATGGTAGAGGGCAAATTACCAACAACAGCACACCCAAAGGTTGTTGGTGTCTGGCAGGCGGCTGACTGTTAAATCAACAACTTTATATATTAGAGTGTTTCTTTCCCAATCACTCTCTCCATTCATTCATCACTAGCATTTTTCCGGTGGGTTGGGTGATATGAATTAAAAGGCAGTGGATTAATCCACTGCAAGACAATCTTTTTCATATCTGAAAAAGAACTGCGACCCCAGATAACCTAAGAACGGCTGAAAGATTATGACTTGCATATATCTTCACCTATACTATTCTATACCCAGCAGCTGATGATAAGTTTGCCTATCATCATCCAATAGTGAGTTTCAAGCATTATCTCTACAATTTTGACCCTCAACGGTGGGAATTTTCAGTTTTACAGACTAGTCGGTTTACTTAAAAATTTTCAGTGTTTATTTGAATCAGATAACACAATTATCATTCGAGTGTATTTTAATGGAGTAATCATGACACAAAGGAATTTAAGACCTAAAACACAAATTAGAAGAGGTCTAAAGAAAATCGTCAAAAATGAAAATTTCAGAATGACATTTTTTATTATTATTATTATTACAGAGTGGGATAAATAGCAGGGTGATGATAACGATTGTATTATTATAGTAATTAGAAACAAAAACATCTCAGAAGATGTTATGATGAATGATGATTGTTCATTTTATTAGATTTGTTAAATTTTTATTTGCATAAATTTTTATTTAGTTTTCGTTTCGTAATTGTAGACGATGTCATAGTGTTGCATTGTGACCCATTTTCTTTGCGTTTTATTGGAGCTTGCTTTAAACGGTACGTTCTTTATTCATGACTGTAATCAATCATAAGCTTGTTATCTTGGGAAAATAGCACTGTTTCCACAGCTCTTTGAAAAAATCGACATTCTCAGAATTTCAATCATAATAGGTGCTGCTGTGGCCATAGATTATCTGTGTAATTTGATGATTTTATCACCTCCACCCCTATTGTTATGCAGTGTGAATGTTTGTAATAGGATTAAGCCATTTAAACTGCAATGTAAAAGAATATTACATTGCGAACATCAAAAAAGATATAATTTCTTTATTTAATATAATTCTTCCTGGCCTCTTCCCAGTCTATCTGGGGTCGGCGCAGTATGTTTCCTTTTCCATTAATATCGGCCAGACGTCATCAAGCCATCCACTCCCTTTTGATTCATATCATCCACCACACTGTAAAGGTGCTAGTGACGAATGAATGTATAGAAAAGAGACGGAATGGACCATGTTGAGAGACCGTTGAACGGAGAGAGTGGTTGGAATGACAACATTCCATTCCATACTGCTCAAGGTTTTGGCTTATGTTCGACAGCCGGCCCCCTTTGGGTATGCTGTTGTTGGTGGTTTGCCCTCTTCCATTTGGGATAAATAAGCACCCCGAGGTGCTTATTTATCCCAAATGGGCCTACACCGGGCAATCCCCCTTAGTCGACTTTTACGACACTCAAGGGATTAGTCGGTACTGGCCAATTCTACGTTGTTTTTTCGCACACAGGCCAGCACGGGAGGAAGGAATCCAAAACATATATCATTTTGAAGTACCAATGAAACGAGACGCCTTATTTATATACCCACGTAGTAGAACATTGCGATTACACAAAACGTACCAAATAATGATTTGATTTATCGATGAACCTAAGGCCACCCAAATTGGCCCACGAACCATTAGAATAAATCCGACATATTAAGTTCAATACCACGCGAACTTCGGACAGGTCAGAAGAGGTATGCGAACTTGGCCTGAGGCTAAGTGCGGCGTGTAATTACCTCCGTACCTAACGAATGTAATTTGCTGCAATTCGGGCATAATTAATAAATTAGGTGCCGTCATTGAGATTAGGTTCACCTGTGAACTTTAAGCGGCTGGCTTGTTAAAGAATACATACATACATAAGTCACGGCTATATCCCCGAAGGGGTAGGCAGAGGTGAAATAATAACACCCTCTTTTTGCCGCCACTTTGCGCCGTGTGGGGTCACAGTCAATTGTCACCACCCCTTTCTCTCTCGTGAGTGTCCTACAATACAACTAGGCGTTATGATAATTATTATTATTTTAATGAGGAATAGGCAGCAGCGTTCCTGATGTACCTACCAAAGCGAATGGCAACATACTCGCCCCCCATTACATGGGACCTGAAATAAGCTGGCCAAACGCGGGTGTTAAAACACTTCTGCCTACCCCTAAGGAAAGAAAGGTGTGAATTACGTATGCATGTAAATTTGATAAGACGGACACCCGTATAAATGAAGCCGGCCATAAAAATTAATGGAAATAGCTTGACTTTGATTTATGTCTAGACAACGTAATGAGCGATTTAGCGCAACGCAGAAATGCGTGTTGAACTCTGAACTATACTGAACTATTATATCTGAACTATTATACACGAATATTATTGACGGACAGAGCAACCAGTAGCTTGAAATTGTAATGCTGTGTTGTACATACGTAGTTTTTAAGAGGATTCTCTGATTGTGGGGCTGTAAATTTTAGTACAAAACGCGATAATATTGTTTACCCCGTAAACGTAGTCCAAATTTAATCATTTTTAGATTGTGTAATTATCATATAAAAGTAGGTTAGTACGTTTTTATTTTTACGAAATATTGCTTAAAATAAAAGTTGTTAACAACGAAATATCTTTATGTTTGACTTATAAATTTCCTCGAGCATTATGTATTTTTTTTTAATGAAACTTAACAGAAAAAAACAACAAACTTAGATTAGGATGTACTGAATCTTAAGAGACCAAAATTTTATCAATTTGCAAAATTTTATTCAACAAAGAAAATGTAGGCAAATTAATATACGCGACGCGTATCGGAACTACACAATCCTCAAGCGAAACGGCACACGTTTGACAGATGCTCTATTTATGATATCCTCAAAATGATATCGACCGCTAATGTCAATGTCGAATTTCATTGGTTTTGTTGGTAGCATTGAAATGTTTTTAGTTTTTTTTATGGTACCTACGTAATAAATATTTTTACACTCACACCTGACATCGAGCCCAAAGTAAGTAGCCAAAGCACTTGTGTTATGGATACTAGATGACGGACATATTTTTAATATAATTATGTATATCAATGTTGAAAATATACTACATAAACATATACACAACCATGACTCGGAAACACACATTTGTGGTCATCACAAAGTTTGCCCCTACCAGGATTCGAACCCGGGACCTCTTGGCCAATACCCAGCAATCTGAGCATTCGACCAAGGCGGCCGTCGCTAGTATATTGTACTAAATCGCCGTATATTGCTAGATGGTGTAAGCGGAATACTGCTGCCCATTTCTTATCGCTGTTTTTACTCTTAGTCGCCTTGTACGACACCCACGGGAGAGATGGTGGTGACAATAATTGCATTCTGCTTTGCTGTCACCACACGGCAAGAAATCATGAAAAGTAAGACATGGATCTGTAGTGGGTAGTAGCGTTCCTTTTATAATAATATCACCTCGCAATATACAGCGATTTACGGGGAAGAAAAAAGGGTGCAGACATAACACACCACACTGGCCAAAATTGGGGATTGTAAACAGAATAACAACTAAAAATAAGCCGATTCTTGTTCGTTTCTTAGAACGACTGTGGGTGCCTGGCGTTTAAAATTTTAGACGAATCATTGGACAATCAATCTCTGATTGCTTGCTAAGATAAGAGGCTAGTCTTTTCGATTAACACAACATGTTCTGTGAACGCTGCTGTCGTTGGTCATGGTTGTTATTGTATTTTGTTATTGATATTACTTGTAAATCCATGCTGGCCTGGGAGCAAAACAGCAACGTAGAATGTGCCAGTCCCAACTCATGCCAGGTGTGTCGTAAAAGTCGACTAAGGGAGAATGCGTCGTGTAGACCAATAAGCCTTTTTTGGCATCCGAATCGTGGAGAGTAAATCACCAACAACAGCATACCCAAAAAGGGTTGGTGTCAGGCAGTTCGCTGGTTGTCAAACCTAAGTCAAATCCTTGAGCAGTATCGATAGAAATGTTGTCATCCCAATCACTCTCTCCGTTAATCGATACTTCGATATGGTCCGTACGTCTTGACGATTCACGAGTGTATTATAATCATACCAGATATGAATAATAGTTATTTGTTGTACGTGAGTGCAAAGTTGTTTTTTAACCGCGTGCTCAATTTTGATAACCGAGCTAGCGAAGGATTCTAAAATTGAATCACGAGCGTAGCGAGTGATTCAAAAATTAGAATCCTGAGCGATAGCGAGGGAATCAAAAGAGCACAAGGTGAAAAATCTTTGCACTCGAGTGCAACACGTAACTTTTCATCCCCCCCAACGAGGAAATTGCAAAATACAAAAAAAAAAATACAAACACAGCAGTTTCTGTCTTCACCCAGAAACTTCCACAACACCCTCCCATTAACCCAAACACTCAGACACACCCAAAAAACACCCATTCACCTAGAAACACCCACAAAACACCCATTCACCCAGAAAAACCCACAAAACACCCATTCACCCAGAAACACCCACAAAACACCTATTTACCCAGAAACACCCAAAAACACCCATTCACCCAGAAACACACACAAAACACTCATTCACCCAGAAACACCTACAAAACACCCATTCACCTAGAAACACCCACAAAACACCCATTCACCCAGAAACACCCACAAAACACCGATTAACCCAAAAACACCCACAAAACACCCATTCACCCAGAAACACCTACAAAACACCTAATCACACCCAAAAAACACTCAATCACCCAGAAACCCCCACAAAACAACTAATCACACCCAAAAAAACCCAGAAACACCCAAAATACTCACCCATCCATTCAGACACACCCACAAAAACCCATTCACCCAGTCACACCAACAAAACACCCATTCACCTAGACACACCCTCAAAACACCCATTCACCCAGACACACCTCCAACAGCCACCCATCCACCCAGCCACACCCGCAACATTCATCCAGACACACCTGTAACTCCCTAATAAAAATTACCGTCCCTAATGGAGTTCCGAGACGGTCAATCAGCTTGAGTCAAGCACGTTGATTTTCTGTATGTTTTTGTTCCGTTGCTAGCGTAAACAAATCAAACAGACCTAAAAAGCTTTTAAATGCTTGACTCAAGCATCCAGCAAGCGTTGTAGACGATCAAAATGTTTAAAGCAAGATTGACGCCAAGCTGATTGACCGTCACGGAACTCCTAGGTTTTAACAAATTTGTGACGTGAAAAGAAAATGGCGCGCGCAAAGCAAATTACAAAAAAGTACACCAAGAAGGTTCCGAGTCTGAGTTTTTAACAAATTAAAATAGGTTGCATGACAATTTCGGCACCATGGAGGTAGAAATAAATATGTATAATGATGTTTTGAAGTCACAAACTCATTGCACACGATGTTCTAAATTCAAATTTACTTTAACCTCTAGAGGATAAAAACGGCTTTTGCACTCAGATATCGAAGAGCAAAAACGCTTTTTCCGAGATGGTGGGATGAAAACGAATTTTTACTTTGACTTTGACCGGTCTTTTTTAACATTATTTCATCACTAGCACCTTTCTGGTGTGATGGATGATATGAATGAAAAGGGAATGGATGGCTTGATAACGTCTGACCGTACATCATACTGCGCCGATCCCAGATAAATTGAACAGCAAGAAAAAGAAGAAGAGTTTTGTGAACGCCGTTGTCATAATAGTCATGGTGGTTATAGTATTTATGTTAGGTATTGATTTATTAAAGCTATTCATCATCATCACCAGCCCTTTAATGTCCCCACTGCTGGGGCACGGGCCTTCCCTATGGATGGAAGAATATAGGGAGAATAGGCCACAACCCACCACGCTGGCCCAGTGCGGGTTGGTGGGTACTAACGACTGCAGATGCAACCGGGACCAACGGCTTAACGTGCCTTCCGAAGCACGGAGGAACTCGAGATAATAAAGTTTTGGTCACCCATCCTATGACCGGCCTTAGCGAAATTGCTTAGTTTACGCAATCGCAGGCCAAGCGCACTGTGCCACTGCGCTATCGAGCTCCTCATTAATGCTATTATTACCTAATAATTGCATGCTGTGTTTGCCAATCGACACTTAGCTGTAAAGTGACTATTTTATTTTGTAAACCTACAATCATTGGTGTGGTGACAGCAGAGCAGAATACAATTGTCACCACCTCATCTCTCCCGTGGGTGGCGACTAAGGGTTAAACAACAATGAGTAATGGGTAGCAGCGTTCCTCTTATGCCACCGTGCCCGATAAATGAGAATAAGCTTGCCACAAGACCTAATTTTACTGGCGAAAAGTGGGTGTTAAATCACCTCTGCCTACCCCTTCAGGATACATAGGCGTGATTTCTGAAAGTATGTTCATACAATCATTAGTGTAGCTATTACTAGCCAACTGAATAAATAAATATATTAAATTAACGCTATGGTTGTAGAATTGTCGACAATCTGTTTGATTAAAAAGCAATCTCGATTAACATCAACATAATATTTGCAATAAAACAACTTTAACGGATAAGGCTCGCGTATAATTACATATTTGGCATGTTATTAAAGTCGTTAAGTTGTTTTATTTCAAATGTGTAGTGCTTGTGCAAAATATAAGACAACATTATCAACATGCCGTGTGGTGACGGCAGAGTAGAATACAATTGTCACCATCCCAAATCTCTCCCGTGGGTGTCGTACAAGGCGACTAAGGATAAATGAGTCATGAGGAATGGGCAGCAGCGTTCCTCTTATACCATCTAGCTTTATACCTACCTACTGCGACTTTTGTGCCAGACAAATGGCAATAGGCCCGCCACCTATTACATTGGACCTAACATGATTGGCGAAACGTGGGTGCTAGTTCACCTCTGCCTACCCCTTTGGGGATATAGGCGTGATTTATGTATGTATTTATGTATCTAAGATTCCGTAGCGTCACCTATTCTGAAATAAGGGTGTTTAGCCAGTACATTAAATACTCTATTGACCTACTTAAATGTAAGCTATTTTGAAAGAAGACTGGGGAAGATAAAGTAAGGAGAAGATAAAGTAAAATACTGTAAAATAATATGGAAATAAAAATCTCTCGTCTTCGTGTAAAATTGAAGTGTAATATAAACGTCAAAAAACAAAACATTTAAAAAGTTACAAAAACAATAATCATCAAAAAGAATAAATATCTATAAAAAGAGGTTGCTAGCTTAGCTTCGGCAACAGTAACCATGGCGCGATAGTTGGTGGGTCCCATTAATAGTGGACGAGCCTACTGCTATCTCATCATCATCACCTATTGCCGCACTCGGAGACGTCAAATAACGTTAATGAGTACTTAACGTCAAAAAATGACAATCCAAAACTAGTCGCTATGCTTGCCGGGTCTACATTTGAATGAAAATTTTTTGACATTAATTACTCATTAAAGTTTGACGTCTCTGAGTGCGGCAGTTAATGTCCCTGCTACTGGGGCACAGGCCTTCCCTATGGATGAAAGAATATAGGAGAATGTTCCATAACCCGCCACACTGGCACAGAACTGATTGGTGGGTATTAACGACTGCAGATGCAACCGGGAACAACAGCCTTCCGAAGCACGAAGCAACTCAAGTTAAATATGTTTGGTCATCCAACTGCAGTATATTGCTAGGTGGTGGCCAAAAAATAACGTAGAATAGGCCAGTCCCGGCTCATCCCATGGGTGTCGTAAAAGTCGACTAAGGAAAATACTACGCCGGGCACCAATAAGCACATTGGGCCCGGCGTAGTGTCTGACGATGATGACCCGAATGATGGAGGGCAAAACCACCAACAACAGCATACCCAAAGAAATTGATGTCAGGCAGGCGGTCGGCTGTAAACCCTTAGCCAAAACCTTTTAAGCAGTATGGATTGGAATGTACTCATTCCAATCACTGTCTCCGTTCATCGGTCTCGCGACATATTCCGTTCCGTCTCTTTTCAATACATTCATTCATCACTATATAGCACCGTTCAGTCATATGATGTATGATATAAATCAAAAGAGACAGACTTGATGACGTCTGACCGATATGAATAATAAATAAATATTTTAACACTCACATCTATCATCTAGCCCAAAGTAAGTAGCCTAAGCACTTGTGTTAAGGATACTAGATGACGGACATATATTTAATATAATTATGTATATAAATGTTGAAAATATACTACACAAACATATACACAACCATGACTAGGAAACAAACATTTGTGGTCATCACAAATTTTGCGCCTACCAGGATTCGGACCCGGGACCGCTTGGCCAATACCCAGTAATCTGAGCATTCGACCAAAGCGGCCGTCAGATGGAAATGGAACAACAAACATACCGACCGCCGATAGAATGGGAACAGGGCAGGGAAAAGAAGGATATAAAAGGAACACCGCTGCCCACATATGCCCATGCATATTTGGGCAAGATTCTCGTTCGAATATTGTGAACACAGGACTAGGCATATTCTGTATTTTAACCAAGCGTTCGTTCCGCGATTCTAATCATCGTGTATGCCAATTAGAAAAATATTGATACTAACCTCTTGACACACGCATCCGCCACATTAGCATCTCCAGTTACAAATACCGCTTTAATTAGGTGCTCAATGTCATTAGAAACGTAAGTGTTATGTGTACTAATTAAGAGTAACTCTAATTAATTGCTGTGCATCCGACATCTTGCTAGAGACGGCGGCGTATGTTTTTAATTGCCGTAAGGTGACGGCAGATTATGTTGTCACCACCCCCAATCTCTCCCGCGGGTGCCGCACAAGGCGACTAAGGATAAAACAGTGATGAGGAATGGGCAGCAGCGTTCCTCTTATACCACCTAGCAATGTGCTGCGACATAAATGGCAATAGGCTCGCTACCACGGGACCTAACATAATTGGCGAAACGTGGGTGCTAATTCACCTCTGCCTACTCTTTCGGGGATATAGACGTGATTTATGTATGTATGAATTGCTCAAATTATTGCAAAGAAAAAGAGGTCAAAAAGATTTGAAAAAACATGTCCTGACCCGGGTGTCGAATCCGCGTCCTGAGAAACCAGGCCAGTGCCTATATATACACTTGGCCAACCAGTATGTTATGGTTGACTTGGCCGCTACAGCTTATAATTTTTCCGAAAATTTTCGTAACTATTTCTCTTTATTAATTTGATTTTAATTTGAACTTAATTTAAATTTTAACAAAGAAAATAATTGTGGTTCGATAAAGCCGATGCATAGGCATTTTTCAAACTTTTTGTACCACAATTTTTTCTACCACAATTTTCTTTGTAATGTTTTTTTTTGTTTATCTCACCTGATGGTAAGTGACGATAAGGACTGAATATGGAATCGAGCTGCAGCAGGGTTCCACCCTCAACCACAATGGGGCTGGCTATCTTATCACAAATTGTCAGAACTCAATAATGCTGTTAACATTTTTACTAGTGCAACATATTTTGATAAGACGGTGTGATCTAGCCAGGCGAACTCGAAAAGTCCTACCACCAATCAGACCCATAAGTTTAAATAAAAATCAAATAACAACTGTTGGCGAATCAAATAAAAACACCCGAAATCCATAGGAGAATTGTGAAGCTATAAATTTTTGTGCAAAATGCGACATTTTTCACACCGTTAACATAGTCCAATTTTTATAATTTTTGGATATGTTGTAAATTATTATAATATTATTAATCTAAGTAATAAAGTAATATCTTTATTTTTGACATAAAATCTTCATCGAACATAAAAATTTTCTATTTTAAATTTAACTAAACTGCGAATTATTAAAAAAATAAGTACAGATTTAGATTAAGATGTACTGAATCTTCTTACTTTCCAAAATTTTCTTATTTTGTAAAGTTTTAGGGGAATGAAAACTTGCTCGAGCTACATTAATTTACCTACATTTCCTTTAAGAATACTTGAAAAGGAAATGTAGGCAAATTAATGTAGCGGGCACTTCACTTAAATAAACTTCGTTCCTCACTGACACTTTATCATACAATAATTATTCTATTTACAAATAGGTTCTCATTAGTGAAAATGATCTTATTAAAAAATTCGGACATCAAGGATGCGGATGCGGTGCAAAAAATGCTCTAGGAAGAGCGATCAATGGCTCATGTCTTGTGATACGGCGCATTGCATCGCAGTGACCATGATTCCGTTTTCAGCGCTCCTCCAAACTCTCGATGGTATATAACGGTCGCATCGCTAGCCATCGTCACAATTCAACCGGCAGCGTGCCAATAGAACACAGTTTCTAAACACCCTTTACACATTTCGAAATGAAATTGGTGAGTTGAGGCTCCACCGCTTTAAAAACGCGACAAAATAAAATAATTGGATTTTCTAAGTTACCACCCTTAGACTGTTCTGGGTCCGCTTCGTCTATCCCACGGGATGCGGTCCAAAATCGATAAACACTTCCCCACGATACGTTGTTTTACGATATAAAGGAAACGGATAAAATTCAAGACTTTCAACCCTTTTTATTGACCAATCTAGGTCATAAATCAAGATCAAATCAACAAAAATTTGGTTTACTACTACTATCTTTCTTGGTGTACTACTATCTTCTTCTATCTTTCTTTTGTTTCTATTTTGTGTATTCTGATGTTTTATTTTTATTTGAACATCATATGAATGTAGAGCATTTTGGTTGACTGAGTGGTATAAGCATCTGCCCGCATAAGGACGATAATTTCTCGATCTTTTTTTAAACCTAATATTCTTTGTATTACAATAAGACCATTCTATCTCGACAGTTCATCGTTGCCGCCGTCCTCGGAGTCTGCGTGGCAGACCGCCTGGACAACAAATACCTGCCCCCAAGGGGGAACCAGGGCGCTGGCCACAGCAGCGGTTTCGGCCAAGGCACCCCCAACTTCAGCCACGGAAGCAGCGGTTTTGGTGCAGGAAACTCTGGATTCGGTCAGGCGAGCTCTGGATTCGGTCATGCCGGTTCCAGCTTCGGACATTCCGCTGGCGGTTTCAACCAGGGCGCCGGATTCGCCCAGGGCGGTTACAACGCCCAGAGCAACGCCTACAGCGGCTCTGGACGCTCCAACTCCGCCGACGCTAACGCCCAAATCCTGAGACTGAACAGTGACGTCACCGCTGAAGGATTCTCCTACGACTTCGAGACCTCCAACGGGATCAGGGCCGACGCTTCGGGTGTTGCCACCAACGGTGTCCAGTCCCATGGAAGCTTCGGGTACAAGGGCGATGATGGCCAGGACTACAGCATCACCTACACCGCTGACGAGAACGGCTACCAGCCACAGGGTGCTCACCTCCCCACCCCTCCCCCGATCCCGGAGGCTATCCTGAAGTCTTTGGAGCAGAACGCTCGCGATGAGGCCGCTGGCATCGTCGATGATGGTAAGCGATTTCACTTATATTTTAAACTGGCATTATAACATAAAATATTTTGCTAATTAAGACTTCACCATTACTGTTGCATTCAGGCAAAGCATACATATATACATAAATCTCAGTCGTTTATCCCTGAAGGGGTAGGGAGAGGTGTATGAACACCCATGTTTAGCGAGCTGTTAGGTGCACCAAACTGCAAGCAGCCTATCGTCACTTATTCAGAATATTGCTAGGTGGTGTGCTAGGAATGCCACTGCCCATTCTTCATTATTTACCCCTTATGACCTGTTTCACAATCGACGGGTAAGTTCTGAATAGCTTACTCGGCAGTTCAATTGACATAATTTCATATTACTACTGTTGATTAATGATCTGCCAATTAAGCTATTCAGAACTTATCTGCCGATTGTGAAACCTGCCCTAGGTCTTGTACGAAACTCGCAGGAGAGACGGGGTGGTGACTCCTGGGCACAATAATATAATAATTTTAACCACTCTTTCTCACTATTTGTCGTACAAGGTTTATAAATATACCGATGAATGGGAAGCAAGCAACGCTCTTAGTTCACCATCTAGCAATGCTGTGATAACATTTAATATAATAATATCCGGCCAATTATGATTATTTACTATTTCTGTAATATACAGAGGTAATTTATACATGTATGTAGATTTTGGTAAAAATATATCACGTTCCTACACAGAATTCTGTAAAAAAATAAGCACAACCAACCTATAAAGTAGGTATCAAGCATTTATTTACTCTTACTATGAGCATAACAAAAAACGTAACTAATATCCAAAATCGTGATGTGTTCTAATTTGTTTTTTGGGCTTAATGACCAGCTGTTGGGCGCAAAAACCACCACAAATGGTCCAGTCATAGTTCTCGGTGAAGATCCTGCCCCTTTATGATTTGTGGTCTAACCTTGTCTTGTCGGTGACCAGTAATCGGTTTTTGTAGGGTGTCCAATATCAAGGAGTGGACACCGGATGAACTACTATAATTATTTCCGTTAAAATTATTTTAAAGACTTCGGTTAAATTAACGTCATTGGATCAGTAAGAATAATTATTGATAACAAAGTATTAATATCGATATAACTATAACAATCGAAGCTAAAGGCTTAAAAAAGGAATTTACTTTTTAAAATTAAAGCTTAAAGCTAATTCTATCGATACCAATAAACAGTTAACAGGTTTTTTCATCTTGCTTACATTTACAAACCAAGCTTCAGGAATTTAAATCTGAAATAGCAAGTGATTAGTTTTGAATAAAGGTATCGGTTAGTTAAGAAACACTAGAGCTAGATGTCAATTCATGTCATTGTACTCTTATTTTGTTCTATGAAAGAGGTTGAGGTGGTTTTCTAAATCTCAAGCCACATTGTAGTCGCCCTACCAATAAATTACATTTAGACTACATGCAGGCTGATGAGTTACAAAACGCGTGAGACCATTGCGTAAAGCATCGTGATCGCCCAGTGTGGGTGAGCTCTATTATCACCCACATTAAGGGTCAGTTTAGGTCATTCGATAACACTATTGACTACCGTTAAATATTCCTTTCCAAACTAAATTTCAAATAAAGATTAAAGATAGAATTACCAAATGAACTCATTAAATTGTTTATTCGTTGAATCGGTTTCCAGTTGCCAAGTCAATATAAATACAATAATGCTATAAAATAGTATATTAAGTACTTAAACGTAAATCCAGGATTTATAGCCACTTTAGAAACACAGAAAATTACTTGACATTTCTAAATTCATCATGCATTCATTATTCTCATTTTCACAATATTAGTTTTAGTGACTAGAACTTTCAATAACTATCTCTAAAATTAATAAATTTGAAGGCAGCGTTGAGAATCTAGTGGATAATAAGAAAGACTGCGAAATTTAAGAACATTTTCTTCATTGTGCATATTAAAGGATCCACATATTTTGATTTAAAATGTACGTAAATTATTGCAGCTATCGAACACTTCAAAAATATCACCTACTACACGCTTAAGTTCGTAAATGGTAGTAATTTCACCACCATTGTATATAATTTCATAAACAATTTTAGCCGCCCCATTACTAATCCCAAAGTCGTGAGGAGTACCGCAGCGTGGTTGTGTCTGAGATCGTGTTGCTAGATTAGCATGACCAGTGAACTTAATGGTATAACCCCACATACACCCTTCGATACACTTAATTTGTTCTCAATGTTGTCTGGAAGTGACAATATAATAGGACTGTGTCAACTCTGATTCATTCCAGGGCTGTCGTAAAAGTCTTTATTTACACTTGTCCGACTGTCATTTATTTAGCCTGTGTCCATAAGTATTTTTTGATTCTCAGTAGCTGATTGTGGGTTAATTTTAATATACCTTGTTCTCCATCTTGCAATTGTAAATTATGTTTTCTATTCACATAATGTATGAAGTTAACGGTATTTGTATTTTAATCATATCACCAATTCAATAAACAATGTAGCTTAAATTGTGGCTGCAACTTCTGTGCCATCGTTCCTCTTTACAGTACACATAAGAGATTTCAAAACGCCTGGTAAATCGTGTTTGATTTTAATTTGATGTAAGTAATGATTGGGCTTTAACGTTTTATTGGTATCATCGCTTGTTATTTATGTGAGTGATATAGTGTGTGGTAATTATACAATTTTTTACAAATTTATTAGTGCTTGCTAACTTGTTTGCAAACATTCTTCTTATTTAATAGATTGTTGCTCAATCCTAAACTGAAAAATTATATTATTTCAAACTTATTAAAACTTACAAAGATTGTGGTCACTTTAGGAGATAAATTACTGTACGTGACTTTTCTATTTATTTTTATTTAAATAGAAAAGTATTTTTCATTGTCGTTTGGTGACGGCAGAGTGGAATTCAATTGTCACCACCCCAAATCTCTCCCGTGGGTGTCGTACAAGGCGACTAAGGATAAATCAGCGATGAGGAATGGGTAGGAGCGTTCATTTTATACCACCTAGTAATAGTACTGCGACTTTTGTGCCCGATAAATGGCAATAGGCTCGCCACCTATTTCGTTTCGCCAATAATGTTAGGTCCCACCTAACATAATTGGCGAAACGTGGGTGCTAGTTCACCTAGGCAATCTAGGCATGATTTATGTATGTATGTATCTTTCATTGTAATAATTTTATTCTTTCATAAAATTGGTATTCAGTAATAATACATTTTAAATTCTTTAACAAGATTAATAAAAATCAAACTATTATTTTTATGACTTAGAAATGACAATATTCAGAAAAACATAAAGTGCAAGTAAAACAAGAAGTATCTTAGGTAAAGGGGATAATTATGTGTCTCTTAATTATGCGTATTCACTTCCAGTACTTGTTCAATGATCAACATAAATATTTTGTAGCGAAAAGGTCACACATCTTTTGTTACCGTTCCTTTCTTTACCACAAGTTTTAAGGTCTTCTATTTCTCACGGCAGTGTTTAGATTTATAAATGTTTTCTTTGTTTGTTTCAGTCATTTTATCATTATCTTGAATGGTATCATAAATTATTTTATGTTCTAAAATTATTTAAATATTAGAAGGGTGCAACAATTTTGACACATTACCGATATGTGATTCTAATTTTCCTAATTTTATGAGGTTAATTTTATAATTTACACACTTTTGTATTACGTCGAGTGTAGCTCGCACTAATTTATCTACAGTAATCTTCGCTCGGCTAATCTCAGCTATCTCTTAAAAACAGTAATCTCTCACTTCTGCAGCAAGCATGAAAATGACCTCTCCACAGGGATAGGTAGTCTGCAATCAAGATATTAATGACTCACTGTAATAACATTATAATCGTAATAGCTCTTGCGATATCCATAAGTTTTGAGATTCGCAACTTCACTAGCTCTATTACCATCCGAATAGTTTTCTTTTTGTACTCTTTGACCTTTAGTGTTTTTAATGGAATCCTTTTTTTTGGAGAATATTACATCATCAGCTTTATTCAGAAGTCTCTTCAATACTTTCAATGTTTTATACAAAATTGTGAAGACATTTCAAACACAGATTATTCCTAGAGCATATTCCTCAAAAATAATAAACTTTAGCTGAGTTACCTTTCAAAACCAATAAATATTACTATTTATGTTTGCATTTGACGGTACCATTACATATCTTTACTCTTGACTTCAGGACGGCTAATGATATTCTTCTCTCAATTTGCCATTATTGATGGATCATTCGATCGACCATTAAGACTACAACTGCGTTAATTAATGCATTTCATCTTGTACGAACTTTATCTTCACCTAATCATACCAGTCACGAGTTAAGCACTAAGCATCATAACATGAGCTGCGTTTTGCCCTCAATCACTACTAATTCTTATGAAATACCTGGTTACAAGTTGTTCTTTATAATTGAGGTTAGAAGTTAGCATCAATGATGTAACATTTCGAATCCTTTTTAATCATAATAATACTATTAATACTAACATAACAAATTTGGCATACTTGCGAAGTTTGGATAACAGTGTAGGCATTTTTGATTCACGATGTATAATAACGATGTACTAAAATTCCATTAGCTAAACATAATTGTGGTAGAATAATGTTGCTCATCAATGTTCAGTATCTACTCGTAGATTCCAACCCTTATCTAATTCACCTACCTCCACATCTTGGTATTGATAGCGAAGTAAAAATTGGGAAATAGATACAATTTATTGAGCACAATCAAACAAACGGATCGAATGATTATGAATGTAAGTCAAAGCTTTCTATTTAAAAGCATTTCCCACAATTTCCCATTGTAGGTCAGAACCGAATGTTACAATATTTTATTACACTCAAATGTTACATTATATCCTTAAGTGTGCTGATGAGTGATAATGTATATTAATCCATCTACAATAAAATATTGTTCACGTAAATCTTTAGCGCTTGGGAAAATCTTGTGGGAAATCCTTAACAAAGGATTGTGACAGGATTGCTGTTGCAAGAACTCGATATTGACGTCACTGTTATACCTAACTCGCCCCCTTTTATATGAGACCTAACATAATAGGCGAAAAATGGTTGTTAATTCATCTCTGCCTATCCCTTTGGGGGCAAATAACCGTCATTTTTGTTTATATGTTACACCTAGCTCAATTCTGATACAGCCTCCAATGATATTGGCAGTGCAAAGCGGTGTTATGTATAAAGAGTCGTGTTTTTTTCAACAACTTGTAATATGGCACCTTCTTTTCGATGTGTCTATCCATTATTAATTTCCGTGTGTAGTGCTGAATACAATCGTCACCTATCTCTCCCCCGAGTGTTGCGCAAGGCAACTAGGGGCTAATGTATTAACGAGGAGTGGTTAGTGACGTTGCCTCGCGTGCTCCCTCAACTACACGGCACGCCTGAGCCGAGGTCCGCGCCCTTACTGGCACCCCCAGGTCTCCCGCTCTTCGCTGTGGTCAAGGGACTCCCGTTCCCCCTTGAGATGCCTGCTAGAGAAACACTAACATGAAGTGCTCGAATACAAGGCTCGAGGGCCACAAAGTTATCGCCTTCCCCAAAATAAACCCCGTAAATTCTGTAAAGGCCTCTCGGCCAACAGGTTAGGTCTCAGGTAGACTATGTTTAATGTGCCCTGTAGCCTCGCCTCGATTATATGGGATCTAGCAGGGGTGGTGAAATAAAGAAAAATAAAGAAACATCTTACAATAGCTTTTTGCGAAGCAAATGTGGAAGCAGAGGCTCTGTCTACACGTTCGGGAATAAACAACGATGGTTATGTAAATAGGGAATACCTATTACATCTAATGAAATAAAGGAGCTGGTCTTTATGCAGTCATTAAATTATAACTCATATCATAGTTAGTTAAAAGTGTTACGCAAACAAACTGCCAAAAGCAAGTTAGATCGTAACGGATAGCACCTCATTACTCGTCTTAGCTCGAACAGCAATCACTCATTGCATTAGACAGCACGTATAATTTTTGTTGCTTCAGCATTGTCTTAGAGGCAGGTTGATTCAGCAATTATGTAACAGGTAGTTAGCACATTGACTTTGGACCTTGATACGAGCTTAATGGAATCAACACTGACTTATATAACTTCATTTTGATCAATGTTTCATCAATGTTTCATTGAGGAGCTTAATGGCGTAGAGCGCTCAGCCTGATAATGCGTGAACTAAGCAATTTTCGTGGTTAATTTCATTGAATTGGTGATCAGGAATCTTGAGATCCTCCGTGCTTCTCATTGAGTTGTTGCCCTCGGCTGCACCTTCAACCATTATTACCCATTAATCAATACTTGGACCCCATAGTGGGTTGTGGCCCATTCTCTCTATATTCTATCCACAGGAAAGGTATGTGCCCCAGCAGATATGGGTATTAAAGGACTGTTGATAATGATTATTATGAAAGCTATAATACCGCTCGCAAAGTTTTTAAGACTTATTAATGGATGCCATGACCTTCATAGAATCTTCTGCTTCTAAAATCTATTCCTTGATCTCCCGCAACTGTCCTACAAAGCAACTAAAGATTTAAAAAATAATGAGGAATGGGATGTGGTGGTTTTGGTGCTCCACTTAGCAATAGTGTGATTAACGTGCTAAGTAGATGAGAATAGGCATGCCCTATTACGTGGGATCTAACATAGTAAGCGATATTAGGATGTTTTTAAACCTCTATCCAACCCTTCGAACGAAAACAGGGGTAAAATGTATGCACAAGACTGTTGCTAGATTGGTTGACTACAAATAGAAGCGAAATTGAATGTTAAGTACTTATTAAATTGTTTTCTTTTTAAGTTCCGTACCTTTAACGTTAAACATTAAAGGTACATAAAAGTAAAAAAAAAACATATAAAATAAAACAGTAAAAAGAATCGCACAACGATGTAAGTTCACCGAGTCGCGATTACGACCTTGCGAGCTTTCGGATCAGACTGTTAATCGGTGGCAATAAAAACAGCGGGATTGAACATCTTTAATAATATGCTGAAATTTTGTAGTTATTTGGTGAGGTTAAAATGTAGGTTACAGAAATAAGTAAAGGAAAGCTTGCTTGTTTGGTTGTTAGCTCTAAAAGTCATATTTAAAAATAATTTACTGGAAATACCTACGTTTACTTTTACAAATACAATTATTATAAAAAAGTATTTAAAGTTACCTTTAAAAATTTTTTGGGTTTTACTCAAAAGTATTCACCATAAGACCTTTCATTCATAGTAAACGCTTGTGTTCTAGCAGTGGGAATAAGAAAACAAATAATACGATTGAAATGGATATTATGCATAGATAGTAAAAATTTATAACTAAAACTTTCTTCAAGCAGATTTCATTTGCTAAAATTAATCTTCCTCTCCTGTTCCATGTTATCTGGAGAATGTTCTCTCTTCCATTCATATAGGACTATCGAGCCACTAACTCCATTTTAAGTAATTAGTTTACAAAAATATGTAATTTTGAAACGGAATACAATGTTCTGTAACAATCTCAGTTTTATAATTTTACAGCAAAAGTCGCGCTTTTCGTGGCCTCCATGTAACAATACGACCGCTATTATAATATTCGCGTGATGTCAGTTGCGCAAGCGAAGCCAATTGAATCGTCCGAGAATCACTCGCTACAATTATGCATCATGAGATTGTTTTACAGATGCACGAAGGAGCTACATTCCGAAAGCTTAAACGCTTATTTTTAAATGTATGTTATTACTGTATTTTCAGTGATGTTGTAATGCTGTTCAATTTTGCTATTTAATTATAGGGGTATTAAGGCATATAGTAGCAGGTACAAGATGCTATATTACATTTTTGTTCAATTCGTCTTCATCATCATTACAATGACGTAGCAGATAAGAATACAATTGTAAACCCTGTCTACAGCTCGAGTTCCCTTGATTAAGAGTAATAAATAAATTGCTTTTTTTACTTAGTATCATTACTTATCAGAGTAGGGCCTATAAATATAAAGTAAACATCTTAGGCCGTTTAGTCTTTTTATGTTAATCTTGCGTCTACGGCAGCCTTCGCGAATTTCGCATTCTAGTAGTCTGTGATGATCAATTAATGGAATAATCGTGTTTTACTTGAGACAGAAACCACAGGTCATCAAGATAATATGAGGCCATCTTCATACGGAGCACAGATTAAATCTTTACCTAAATTCATTATTTTGCCAGCTTTAGTAAGTCTTATTACAGTTACACGTCATGTCAAAGTACTGTTAATTTAACCAAGGTTACAACAGGTGTAAAGTTTTGGAATTTAATGTGTCTACATTTTTTTAAACTGTCATTTATAATGCATATTATTTTGAAAGATGAATATTGTGCATTAACCCTTTGAAGGGCAGTAATAGTTGCCAAAATAACTTGAACATTAGAAATTTATAATGATGTTTTAAACCAATTCATTTAATAGCATCCATAGTCCTATAAAGTCTTGCCCTTCAAGACTAAAATCAAAGCCATAGAACACAGATCAATCTAGTAAAGTAACTATCAAAACAAGTCCTACACTAAACATACCAGAATATTCCACTAACAACACTCCTGTCTTTTCAGGCACCTACCGCGGCGAGGGTGCTGGTTCTGGCGCGTACTCTGGCGCTGGTGGTTACTCCGGCTCCAACTCTGGCTACTCAGGCTCCAACTCTGGCTACTCCGGCTCCAACGCTGGCTACTCCGCCCCCAACGCTGCCTACTCAGCTGCCTCCACTGGCTTCAACTCAGGCGCTGGCAATGGATTCAATGCTGTGCACTCCAACACAGCCGGTGGTTTCGGACAGAAATCATTCGGTGCCGCTGCCTCGCGTCAATACCTCGCGCCCAACGCTGGACCCCGTGGATCTGGCTCCGGAAACTTCAACTCCCAAACCGGCTACAGATACTAAGTCAAGTCTTAATATGTGATGATCGAGGGTGGAATGGGAAGCCTTAATTTTTACTTCATCACCTTGATGCTTTGCCTTATTCGCGACAATGTGATGACTTAAATCTATTTTGCTAGGTAATGATGATCCAATTTCTTTGTCAAATCTCTGCCTCCTCTTTCTATTTATACTAAGCATATGCTTCTAAAGTTTCAACGTCAGGATGAGGTTTGATGAGAAGATAGTTATTATCATTGTTAGATAGTGTTGTGATGTTAGAAGTTTTCTTATTTATTCTTCATTTCATTTGAGTGCCAGTTGTGTAGATCCCTCTTTCTTCAATGTTAGATTATTCTTGCCTACGATCAAGGATGTGAAATGATTCTATGAAATTGACCTTTGTTGTAATACTAACAATTATATTAATAATTGTCATTATTATAATGATTCTAGTGACTCGTTTATTACTTATACTTATGCGTTGCTCTCACGATGTTTTCCTGTCTATTATGTGATCTCAATACATAATATTAAATACCTTTTAGACATTGTCTTCTGTGAAACATCCTCTTTTTATTTAAATGATACTATAGCAAGTACTATTTTATACAGCGTTGTAAATGGAAAATGCTAGACCTAGAAAATGCGAAAAAAAAATTGTACAATGAACTTAGTTTTAAGTTTTGTAAATACTTACAATATATGCCATTTAAATGCAATTTCTTATTTCTTTTGTTTATTTTTATTGATCAACCAAGTTTTTAGAAAAAATCTTTAAAAAAACATCCTTTTATATGGGGTCAGCGCAGTATATCTGTTGTAATAATCATGTAATAGAATTTGGCAATTTTTTTGTGATGAGAGCCTCCGAGTGCGATCACATAGTTAGGTTGACAGAGCTCTCCTTTTACTACCATCATACTGCATGCATTAGATGGTTTCTAAATTGAATTATTTTTATTCAACGTACTCGTATTAATGCTTGCACTGCTGGTGACCTAATAAATAAAAAATATGACGCAATAAGGAAAGGTAATCTGTATTCTGCTCCTGCTATCACCACGAAGCATTTATAAAGTATATTAGGTTTAATCTTGCCTGCTACGAAAAAGGAGGAATGACGATGTCTATTAAACTAATTTATTCCCTTTGCGGCTTGGTTGCTGATTCAAGCAAAACTAGTGCTATGAATAATATTGATAGGGTTGAAGTTGAAGTTGCTTTTAGGTATGATGATAGCTGAACTCCTATAATATCATCCTCGTAATATAATATCCTCGTATAATATACATACATACTTAAATCACGGCTATATCTCCGAAGCGTTAGGCAGAGGTGAAATAACACCCACGTTTCGCCAATTATGTTAGGTCCCACGTAATAGGTGGCGAGCCTATTGCCATTTATCGGGCACGAAAATCGCAATATATTGCCAGATGGTACAAGAGGAACGCTGCTGCCCATTCCTCATCACTGTTTTATCCTTAGTCGGCTTGTACGACACCCACAGGAGAGATTTGGGGTCGTGACAATTGTATTATTTGGGGTGGTGACATTCTACTCTGCCGTCACCACACGGCTTTGTATAATATGCTTATTGAATTCGCATCTCCAAGAGATGCTGTAGTAAATTTTAGATTAAATTTATTTCAATTTATTACTATACATAAAAATTATAAATGTAAATAATGCTATGCAATTCCCAAGAGGGTTGGTGTCAGGCAGGCGGCCGGCTTTACAAAGTTTTTGGCTTTGGTATAGATTGGAATCTTGACATCCCAATATACTCTCCGTTCATCGGTTTCTCGACATGGTCCTTTCCGTTTCTTTTCTATACATTCGTTCATCACTAGCATCTTTCCGGTGTAATGGATGATATGAATCAAAAGGGAATAGATTACTTGATAACGTCTGACTGATATCTTCCAATAGAAGAGGAAATATATTATACTGCGCCCACCCCAGATAAACTAGGAACAGGGCCAGAAGAAGAAGAAGATTATTACGAATGCTGTGCCCTATTATAATTGAACATCATGTTAATTTTTTTAGCAAATGTTATAATCTGTAGTCTGCTTAGGAGCCTATCAATAAAATTATTATTTCACTTTTGCTCAAACCAGCAAAAAATTACAATTACGCTCGTAGGGCTCATGGAAAAACTGTGAAAACTTAATTGTTTCAGTGCAGTCTAATTAAAAAAAAACTCAGGTTTCTCCAATCATTTGTTATATTTTAACATAGAAACGTAGTCTACAAGATCGACTAAGGAAATTAGAGACTTTAATTTTTTAGATAAATCTGTTTATAGCCGTTTTAATACAGAACCCTTCAGCATCGGAAAATGATGATTCAATTATTAACATTTAATGGCTCCTCTAGTCGTTAAAAATTCTTATAAAGAAAATTTTGAAAACACGTTTAAAATACTAAAATAGTAAAGCTTTGCCGTAAAAATAAAAAAATAAGTAGGTATAACAAAATAATAGCAGATTTTCCATCAAGTGCACAAAACGTATCATTTTTATCCGAGACTTGGCGAGGGCTGATGGTAATGTCGAGGATAAAAATGGTTTTGTGGACGAGTTAGAAACTCTGCTTTTCACTTCGATTGCGAGGAAATAAAACAGTAGTTTATCATAACCCTTGTTAAAATTCAAACTAAAAGCCCATACAGCCATGTCTTTAGTGTATATTTTATCTGTAGTCTTATGAATTAATGAGTGGGTGAAATGTATGAATGAAATGAATTTTACGTTAAAATATGGGTGTCACATATTTCAACGCATATAGGGAGTGCTTGGCGCGAATTGAATGGTAACAGAGTAGGTAACATGATGCTGAATGATGAGGTGGACAAAACCACTTTTTACAGTGGTTTTTACCACAACATCAAACACATCACGAGACTCATTTTCAATGATTCTGCATAATTGCACATCAATACGGATGCTTGTGCATCAAAATAACACCACTTTCACTGCACAAAATCCACTCTGAAGCAATTTTTGAATTATCGAAAATAAATCCGACTGACACCACGAAACGCGCCAAACACTCCAGTGCAGTTTTGAATACTGTAGGAAATTGTTTTTCCAATTGATATAAGGCTTGGGCTGCAGACCTATACAGCCAAGTAATAAATTAATTTTGAAATAATCATTTTCTTAAATTAATTAAATAACTTACCGTACCTACTTGAATTAAAATTATAATATCTTTTATGTCTTAAAAAACACATTAGGCTAATAAATATAAGTAAATATTATAAAATAACAAATTCTATCTCTGGATTTCTTAATGTGTTTGGCTGCGTGGCTCATTTTCTTTGCCTTAATATAGACACATTTACGAGTAGATACGTTAATGCTTTAGAGCACAAAATTCGATTTTGTGCAGCCTATAACCTGCACAAATAAGCACTTTCAGAGCATGAGAAGTGAAAAATATATTTATTTCAGAATTGTATTATAAGAGAAATTATAAAATTGTATTACATAAACCTAACCTTATAACATAAATATTTATACATTATGGCTCAACTACATATATCTTTGCTCCCTTGGGAACATAGCATAAGCTACGACCCGCTCGCTGACTCCTAGCCGGGCCTTGCCCAACGACAAACCATCCGGAATGGGTCTCCAGACTGGGGTTGAGCACAGTGGGGGTAAATGGGACCTTCGCCGCTTAGGCGGTGGCCTAGAACGCCGGGGGGTTGAAGCCCTCTGAGCTACCAGAGCCTGCAGCCCGCTACTAGGCGGATGAACCGGATGATGATGATGATGAAAAAAGCGAAAGTACAATATTTAACTTTTTAAAGACCTTTGTAGACTAAATCACAATACATACATAATACATAAATCAGGTCTATATCCCCGAAGGGGTAGGAAGAGGTGAACTAGCACCCACGTTTCGTCAATTATGTTAGGTCCCATGTAATAGGTGGCGAGCCTATTGCCATTTATCGGGCACAAAAGTCGCAGTGCATTGCTATTGCTAGGTGGTATAAGAGGAACGCTGCTGCCCATTCCTCCTTAGTCGCCTTGTACGACACCCACGGGAGAGATTTTGGGGTGGTGACAATTGTATTCTACTCTGCCGTCACCACACGGCCTACTAAATCACAATACTTACCCAAAATCTTGTGATACGCTCGTGATGTCGCCAAAAGGATAATTGCTTATCCAACAAAACAGTAATATTTTAATTTAATTTTTTTTAATTTTTCTTCGCGTAAAACTTGCTATATAATTATAAAACTTTTCTACTATTCGTTTTAATTTCAACAATTAAAACGAATAGTATAAATGTTAGAAAAAATAGTAGAAAGATGTTGGTGGTTACAAAAAGAATTTCGAAAAATTATGGTCTTGATGCGGGAATCGATCAGGCGCCTGCCCGGGTAGCAGCGGACGCGCCGCTGCTACCCGGGCAGGCGCCTGATCGCTCGGCCAACCGAGACACTCATTATTATTAACTTGCCGAAATTCTTCTAACCTTTACACTCCACGTTGTAAGCCAACGGGTACCCTCGCAATGTAGAAACCTTCTTCTAACCACCAAAACCTCTTTACACTTTTCTACGTTAAGTTTCATATAGTTGTTTAAGCTGCAGTCAAAAAAATGAAGGTCATTTCGCAATGCAACGCCTTTACTTTTACGTTTTACTCCTGATCATATTTTTTTCATCCCACCATCTCGGAAAAAGCGTTTTTGCTCTTCGATATCTGAGTGCAAAAGCCGTTTTTATCCTCTAGAGGTTAAAGTAAATTTGAATTTAGAACATCGTGTGCAATGAGTTTGTGAATTCGAAACATCATTATACATATTTATTTCTACCTCCATGGTGCCGAAATTGTCATGCAACCTATTTTAATTTGTTAAAAACTCAGACTCGGAACCTTCTTGGTGTACTTTTTTTGTAATTTGCTTTGCGCGCGCCATTTTCTTTTCACGTCATAAATTTGTTAAAACCTAGGAGTTCCGTGACGGTCAATCTTGTTTTAAACATTTTGATCTTCTACAACGCTTGTTCAGGTACAGGTACGCTTGTACAGGTCTGTTTGATTTGTTTACGCTAGCAACGGAACAAAAACATACAGAAAATCAACGTGCTTGACTCAAGCTGATTGACCGTCTCGGAACTCCATTAGGGATGGTAATTTTTATTAGGGACTTACAGGTGTGTCTGGATGAATGTTGCGGGTGTGGCTGGGTGGATGGGTGGCTGTTGGAGGTGTGTCTGGGTGAATGGGTGTTTTGAGGGTGTGTCTAGGTGAATGGGTGTTTTGTTGGTGTGTCTGGGTGAATGGGTTTTTGTGGGTGTGTCTGAATGGATGGGTGAATATTGTGGGTGTTTCTGGGTGATTGGGTGTTTTTTTGGGTGTGATTAGGTGTTTTGTGGGTGTTTCTGGGTGATTGAGTGTTTTGGGTGTGATTGGGTGTTTTGTAGGTGTTTCTGTGTGAATGGGTGTTTTGTGGGTGTTTCTGGGTTAATCGGTGTTTTGTGGGTGTTTCTAGGTGAATGGGTGTTTTGTGGGTGTTTCTGGGTGAATGGGTGTTTTGTGGGTGTTTCTGGGTGAATGGGTGTTTTGTGGGTATTTCTTGGTGAATGGGTGTTTCTGGGTGAATGGGTGTTTTGTGGGTGTTTCTGGGTGAATGGGTGTTTTGTGGGTGTTTCTGGGTGAATGGGTGTTTTGTGGGTGTTTCTGGGTGAATGGGTGTTTTGTGGTTGTTTCTAGGTGAATGGGTGTTTTGTGGGTGTTTCTGGGTGAATGGGTGTTTTGTGGGTGTTTCTAGGTGAATGGGTGTTTCTGGGTGAATGGGTGTTTTGTGGGTGTTTCTGGGTGAATGGGTGTTTTTTGGGTGTGAATGTTGTGGGTGTTTCTGGGTGGGTGTTGAGAGTGTGTTTGGGTTAATGGGAGGGTGTTGTGGAAGTTTCTGGGTGAAAACAGAAACTGTTGTGATTGTATTTTTTTTTTGTATTTTGCATTTTCCTCGTTGGGGGGGATGAAAAGTTACGTGTTGCACTCGAGTGCAAAGATTTTTCACCTTGTGCTCTTTTGATTCCCTCGCTATCGCTCAGGATTCTAATTTTTGAATCACTCGCTACGCTCGTGATTCAATTTTAGAATCCTTCGCTAGCTCGGTCATCAAAATTGAGCACGCGGTTAAAAAACAACTTTGCACTCACGTACAACAAATAACTATTATTATATAATTAGGATACGCATAAGGTACTGAGCAGGGTACTATTAAATTTATTTATATCAATTTATGTAATAATAAATATATGGTTGGTTGTATGGAATAAGCAGTCTATTGCCATTTTTACACTAAACAAAAGATTTTATTAAAGCTAAGCAATGCAAAATGATTGGATGGGTGACCAACAATATATAATCTTGAGCTCCTCCGTGCTTCGGAAGGCACGTTAAGCCGTTGGTGCCGGCTGCATTTGAAGTCGGTAATACCCACCAATCCGCACTGGGCCGGAGTGGTGGTTTACAGCCCATTCTCCCTATATTCTTCCATCCATAGGGAAGGCCTGTGTCCCAGCAGTGGCAACGTTAAATTGCTGGTGATGATGACACTCACAATAATCAATGCATCAATTTTAGTATTAATTTTTATTCTTAATACTTCAATTACACACTCGAACAGCATATAAAACAGTCAATTAAAGCAGTTGAATGAGCAGCAAGAAATGGCCTTAGATGTGTCGTAAAAGGGATGTGGTATCATCCTCTCGATAAGGCGTGCGTTGAACTGGACTTATTTTTTTTATCCGTAGTGCATACACAGTCCGTGTCAGTCGACCCGTTCGACATTTTTAATTGAACCTATATTTTGTAATTATACAGTCCGATTTTTTTACAATAAATGAGAATGGCAAAAAGGATTTATCTGGCCTAAGTAAATGGAGTGTGGTCGCGGCAGAGCAGAATACAATTGACACCACCCCCATCTCTCCCGTGGGTGTCGTACAAGGCGACTAAGGGTAAAGACAGCAATGAGTAATGGGCAGCAGCATTTCTCTGATACCACCTAGCAATATAAATTTGTATTCCGATTTATGTGCTCGATATATGGCAATAGGCTCGCCACCTGTTACATGGGACCGAACATAATTGGCGAAAAGTGGGTGTTAATTCACCTCTGCCTACCACTTCGGGGATATAGGCGTGATTTATGTATGTATGTATGTAAATTATAAGACTATAAAAACATTTAAAAAAAATGCATTAAGACTCTAATTATTGGAAATTTTTCCAAACACATTTTTTTGTGGTTAGAGAGCTCCTATAAATCCCCGAAGGGCATTGAACGGTATTGAGAGGTATGAACACCCACGTTTCACCAACTATTTTATTTAGCTCCTTGCAATAGGATCTATGTGCCGTGTGGTGACGACAGACCATAATACGATTGTCACCACCCAAAATCTCTCCTGCGGGTGTCGTACAAGGCGAAGATAAAACAGTGACGAGGAATGAGCAGCAGCGTTCCTCTTATACCACCTAACATTGTTCTGCGACTTTCGTGCCCGATAAATGGCAAAAGGCTCGCCACCTATTATATGGGGACATAACATCATTGGCGAAACCTGGGTGTTAATTCACCTCCGCATTCCCCTTCGGGGATATAGGCGTGATTTATGTATACATGTATGTATTACATACATGTATGGTGGCGAATCTATTGCCATTTATCAGTATATTGTAGGGTGGTATATTAGGAAAAACCCTTATAGTTGCCTTCTTTTCCTTAAACCTACAATGTTGAAATGACTACTTCCACTAGTAATTTCTCGAATCATCTTACTTGTACATACATACATACATACATAAATCACGCCCATATCCCCGAAGGGGTAGGCAGAGGTGAATTCTCACCCGCGTTTCGCCAATTATGTCAAGTCCCATGTAATAGGTGGCGAGCCTATTGCCATTTATCGGGCACAAAAGTCGCAGTACATTGTCAGGACGGTAGTATAAGAGGAACGCTGCTGCCCATTCCTCATCACTGATTTATCCTTAGTCGCCTTGTACGACACCCACGGGAGAGATTTGGGATGGTGACAATTGTATTCTACTCTGCCGTCACCACACGGCTAACTTACTTGTATCTTTTACAAGTAAGTTAATACGAGAAATTAAGAGCCCATTTCTTCTACCTGCCCTGTTTCCTTTTCCCATTCCTCTCTATCTTTCACCAATTTCTCATCCACTCCTCTCGCTATCATATCCCCCTTTACACAATCCATCCATCTTTTCTTTGGTCTTCCTCTCCTTCTACTTTCTTCCACGTTCATACCCAACATTTTTCTGCCTAAACAGCTTTCATCTCTTCGCCGAACCACCATGAGCAAACCACCCAAGTCTATTACACCGCAGTCTCTCAGTCACTGGCGCTACATAAGAAAGAGTCAAATTAAGAGCCCAACATAAATAAAGTTACGATTGGAGACGTTTAGAAAAATTAATAAAAATAAGATTTGTAAAAATCGACGAAACCCAAGTCGCAAAGCTGCGTCCATTCTTCAAGCGCCTCAATTTCATACTGACCTGTAGTCCGATTTTGTTACAATAAATACCCAGCTTCAAGGTCACAGAGTAGCACGGCGAAGCTGATGGGAATTCCTCAAATGAAATGCGTGATCTTCATCACATACTGGCGTTATCATGATCTAAACAGTGTCCATTATACTACGGCTAAAGTTATTTTGTACGTCCGCCTTTTAAAAAAAATTCAAATATATAATGCATTATATTTGTCTATTTTCCCCGAAGGTGTAGGCGGAAATGAATAAACAACCAATTTTGGTTAGGTCGCTAGTAATAGGGGGCGAGCCTATTGCCATATATCGAGCAACGTAATTCGCAGTATATTGTTAGCAGATGGATGGTACAGCATACCCAAACAGGATTGGTGTCAGGCAGGCGGCCGGCAGGCGGAGGCTGTAAAACCTAAGCCAAAACATTGAGCAGTATGATCATCGGTCAGTCAATCATCGATGAATGAATCACTTTCTCTGTTCACCGGTATCACGACATGGTCTTGTCCATCTCTTTATTAACCATTCATCACTAGCACCAGTGTAATGGATGATATGAATCAAAAGGGAGTTGATGGCTTATTGACGTCTGGTCGGTATGAAAGGAAGAGGAAATATGCTATGCCAACCCTAGATAAATTGGAAACAGAGCAGGGAGAAGAAGATAAATGCTACAGCAGGAACACTGCTGCCGATTCCTGATTACTGTTACAGCCTTTAGTGTTTTTATACGACATCTACTGCAGAGATTTGGGGTGGTGACAATTGTATTCTTCTCTATCGTCACCACAAGGCTTAATAATAATTTCTTATATTACAACTTAGTTCGAAGCTTTTAAAAAATGGTAAGGGTTTGTATTGAGGCTATGATAAATAAATGAATAAATATTTTGTATCATACCAGACACGAAAATGGGGTACCCTTTTAATTGTATTCATTTTCAGAATCAAGGCGTCGAATAATTGTTTACGTGTTGTTACATTGTAGGCACATAGTAAATTTTGAATCAGATACAGTCACACAACTCGCTATTCACATAAACTTAAACCTACTGTACTATCAATATCTACAATATTGTCGTCACCACACGCCAACAAGAACACATCAAACTCTTTTAACCGCCTCCGTGGACTAGTGGTTCACTCACCGGAAATAAGATCCAGATGTTCCGGGTTCGATCTCCAGGGGAATAGAAATTTGTACTCGGTTTGGTTGGTGGTAGGATTTTTTTCAAGTCCGCCTGGCTAGCTACCACGATCTGTCGCCATAATAGTAATGTTAACAGCCACCATAATGCCGTGTGGTGACGGCAGAGTAGAATACAATTGTCACCATCCCAAATCTCTCCCGTGGGTGTCGTACAAGGCGACTAAGGATAAATCAGTCATGAGGAATGGGCAGCAGCCTTGCTCTTATATCACCTTGCAATATACTGCGACTTTTGTGCCCGATAAATGGCAATAGGCTCGCCACCTATTACATGGGACCTAACATAATTATACAAGAAACGTGGGTGCTAATTCACCTCTGCCTACCCTTTCGGGGATATATGCGTGATTTATGTATGTATGTATGTAACAGCATTATTGTGTTCCGAGAATTTGTGATAAGATAGCCAGTCCCTCTGTGGTTGAGGGTTCCAGGTGAAGCTCGATTCCATCTTCGGCCCTTTAGCTTCCCTGTATAGCATAAAAAAAACTCGCATCCACTCTAAAAATAATTTCTAGATATTTAACGTATTGTATGTAAGCAGTGTGAAAGAGAGGAGCTGCCTGCCACAAGTATAATTCTATGCTTACTTAGGCAGCTCCAACAAATTGTACTGTATTGATATACGTTTTTGAATGAAATGAATATTTTTGATATTTTTTTTAACTCACACGTTAAAAATGCCGGACGCTTCGCCGCAGTGGAAACGTACCCGCCTAATCGCTTTCTGCACGATTTAGCAATGCTACTAACAGTTCTGCCTCTAGGGCCACATGGTGAGCCGAGATCAGATAAGCGTGTGGCCCTGTTTGTGTAAACATGGGACCTAGCGTAATTGGCGAAACGTGGGTGGTAATTCACCTCTGCTCACCCCTTCGGGTATAAATAGGCGTGATTTTTGTATGTATAAATGTATATTTGACAGAGAAGCTTTTCAGTTAATAATACCTCTCGCTATCATAAATCTTCGAAAACAAAAAAAGCTAAAGCAAAAATATGGTCATTTATATAAGCTATACATACATAAATCACGCCTATATCCCCGAAGGGGTAGGCAGAGGTGAACTAGCACCCACGTTTCGCCAATTATGTCAGGTCCCATGTAATAGGTGGCGAGCCTATTGCCATTTATCGGGCACAAAAGTAGCAGTACTATTGCTAGATGGTATAAGAGGAACGCTGCTGACCATTCCTCATCACTGATTTATCCTTAGTCGCCTTGTACGACACCCACGGGAGAGATTTGAATAGTCATTTTCTAACGTTAAGTACTCATTATCGTTATTTGACGTCCCTGAGTGCGGCAGTTAGTCGTTAGTCACATATTAAAAAACTACATTCCTAAATAGGAACTGCCTTTGCTATGACATAAAAAATATAGTTATGATTGGTCAGCAACTAAGATCTGTTCTAACCGACATTCCTGATGCAACCCGGGGTGGCTACGTGTTAAAATTTCAATCCTATCCCATTCGCCACCGGAGTGTTGCAATGCTAGTTGTGTCAACTGGCAGTAACAGTTACATTTGAGTTTTAAACAAGACAATTATAATATATAAGCTATCATAAGATATATTCATGAATCGTCAAAGAAATAACGTTTAACATAGGAAACGTGTATGTTAAAGTAAAAGGTACCTATTTAATTTAACGTTATAACTTACGCCATCCGTTCATAAACTGCAAGAGGATTACAAGAAGCTTATCTATTCGAAGGCATAGAAAACAAAAGTATGAAACTGACGTTTTGTTTCCTTTTAAGACGTCAGTTTTTGTATTCTATGCATTCGATAGATTGGCCACTTGGCTAGGGGGGCAGGAAGCTTTGTTCTGAGAAGAACGGGCAAGAAACTCAGCAAGCTCTCATTGACACAATCCATCTATCTCTTATTTGGTTTTCCTAACCTTCTCCATCCTTCCACGTGTATACTTTCCTTATGGTGCTTTTACACGATGCATGTAGCTTGCCAATGTTGAGACATTTGCGCGGGTTATATGCATCGTATAAACGATTGCAGCGGGTCCAGCGACTCGACGAGGATGTTCCAAGTAGCATGCGCCACTAGCCCACGCCTTTGTTTATGCACTGACCAACTAACTTAAACGCTCCCGCCTTTACTTGCTCCAGCTACTTGCACCATTAATGACTCACATGCCGTGTGGTGACGGCAGAACAGAATACAATTGTCATCACCCCCATCTCTCCCGTAGGTGTCGTATAGTAAAGACAGTGAAGAGTAATGTGCAGCAATATTCCACTCATACCACCTAGCAATGTACTGCTATTTATGTGCCCGGTACAATGGCAATAGGCTCGCCACCTATTACATGGTCCGTAACATAACTGGCGAAACGTGGGTGCTAGTTAGCCTCTGCCTACCCCTTCGGGGATATAGGCGTGGTCTGTGGATGTATTAATGACTTAACCCGGAAACTGGACTATTAGCTTTACAAGCGTTATAAGCTAATGAGTGTTTCATGCAAAAACGCTTGCTCTGCCAATACGTTGCAGATTCACCTTTTTGCGCATAGAACATCCTTTTTTCGGCACGACTTAGCAACTCATAAATTATGCCAAGTTCTTTAATCAATTTAATATTGCTGTAGATCAAATTTTGAAGGGATCTCGATGGCGCAAAGACTTTGACTAAGATTAATTGTGTAAACTAAGCACGGCTGTGTGGTGACGGCAGAGTAGAATACAATTGTCACTACCCCAAATCTCTCCCGTGGGTGTCGTAAAAGGCGACTAAAGATAAATCAGTCATGTGGAATGGGCAGCAACGTTCCTCTTATACCACCTAGCAATGTACCTACTGCGACTTTTGTACCCGATAAATGGCAATAAACTCGCCACCTATTACTATACATGGGACCTATCATAACTGGCGAAAGGTGGGTGCTAGTTCACCTCTGCCTACCCCTTCGGGGATATAGGCGTGATTTATTTATGTATGTATGTAATATATGTTAACTAAGCAATGATCATGACTAAAAATTTATTGTCTAGAATTCCTCCGTGCTTCTGGAGACACGTCAAGCCATTGGTCCCGGCTGCTTCTGCAGTCGTTGACCCACTAATCCGCACTGGGTCGGCGTGATGGCCCATTCTCTCAATATTCTTCTAAACATACGGTAGGCATATAATCCATCAGTGGCCAAATTAAAGCTGGTGATGGAATTGAGAAGTCTTGCCATATGTTATTATCTTAGCATTCTTCGCCATAAAAACAATTCAAATAAGTCGTGTTTCAAAGACAACGTGGAGACTAAAAGAAGTCAACTGGGGATTACAGTGGTTTTTGAGAATATATGTGACTAATCATTAGTGGTGCTTCCTTGTGGTGACGGCAGAGCAGAATACCATTGTCACTCTTAATTTCCCCCGCGGGTGTCGCACAAAGCGACTGAGTCATGAAGAGGAATAGTCATGAAGAGAAATAGGCAGCTGCATGCGTCCTGGCATAAAGGGAACATAAAGCGAGCAAACATTTTGGTGGTTAGAAAAAGAATTTCGAAAAATTATGGTCTCGATGCGGGAATCGAACCCACGGCCGCTGCTATCCGGACAGGCCGGTGTCTTGGTTGGCCGAGCGGTCAGGCTGCCCGAATAGCAGCGAACGCAACAAACCATAATTTTTCGAAATTCTTTTTCTAACCACCAAAATCTTTCTACTAATTTTTCTAACATTTATACATATAATGTTGAAATTAAAATCGAATAGTTTATAAAGGGAGCAGTTAATAAGGCTGAAGGAAATACATTGGATTTGAAAAAGATTTTATTCACGAGAGTATCCGCCTTAGGCAGCATGCCCGTTTTTGGCCACTTTCCCTTACTAATATTTAAGCTGTCCAGAAATATCACACGATTAACCGATGTAAGTGTTGCACAGCTTATCATTAAACGATCCTCTCAAATAACACACACTTATAAATACTTATGTTGTCTAAATGAATATGATCCGAATTTGGAAATGAAAATTACACATGTCTACTTAGACATGATTACTGGTTGCGGTCTCAATGTCTACTTGGTGAGAATAATAAACTACGCAATGTTTACTATTTTGTCATAACTCCAAATCTCTCCCGTGGGTGTCGGACAAGGCGACTAAGGATAAAACAGTGATGAGCAATGGGCAGCAGCGTTCCTCTTATACCACCTAGCAATGTACTGCGACTTTTGTGCCCGATAAATGGCAACAGGCTCGCCACCTATTACATGGGACCTAACATAATTGGCGAAACGTAGGTGCTAATTCACCTCTGCCTACCCCTTCGGGGACATAGTTGGGCATGTTTTATGTATGTGTTTCTAACCACATTTTTCTTTGCAATGCTCGCTAAGGCCGGTCATCCACCAAATCCCTTCACCGCTGAGCCATTGGTCCTGGCTGCTTCTGGGGTGGTTTCTTTGCAGAGACAAGTTATTAATATGTTCGATATTTTTTTTGTTAGTTATGTTGTCTCAATAAATTAATGCATCTTTCTTCTTTTTATTCACCTTAAATTTTCTTAGATTCCTATGCCAATATATTTCTGTCCATCCGTCTGCAATAATAGTGCATGATGTTTTAATGATAATTTACCGTTCACTGGATCAACGTTCCCATGATATTTACTGACAATTATAGGTGTCAAAGTAATAGTTGTTGTACGATTTATTACTCTGACTACTTCAGATTTGTGGTGACATTAGGGTAACTGTGCCCTAGATGGGCGTACTGCTTAAAATCACACTCTCGTGTGAAACTTTATTGCTACTTACCAAAAGAGTAGGAAGGCATATATTATTATTTACCATCTGCCTCTGTGAAACTATTGCCACATACTTAAGAAAGTCACCTACTTTACAATATAATAATATTTACCACCTGTCTCCCCAAAGGAGCAGACAGCGTGGGGCGGATGGCACACTTAGGCAGTGTCTCCGATTGGGGTCGACTTCACCTACATGCTATTTGAGTGCATATTAAGCAGACCCCCTTACGCATTAAATAATAGTAGATTATATCACAAGGGAATAAGGCAGTGACTTATGTCACGGGTGCAGACTTCTATCCCGAGCGCAATGAAGGACTCCATAGTTTTGTACGTCAAATGTCAACCTTAAGTTTACCTGACCCAGAATACGTCATTTTTAAACTGGTGGTACGAAAAATCAGTTTTGAGACTTTTATTTAATACATACATACATACATAAATCACGCCTATATCTCCGAAGGGGTAGGCAGAGGTGAGCTAGCACCCACGTTTCGCCAAATATGTCAGGTCCCATGTAATAGGTGGCGAGCCTATTGCCATTTATCGGGCAAAAAAGTCGCAGTACATTGCTAGGTGGTATAAGAGGAACGCTGCAGCCCATTCCTCATCACTTTTATTTAACTAATCACATATGTTTTTTCACAGCACAATTACAGATTAAAGAAGGTGTAATTTGAAATAGTGTAAAGAGACTGATTTAGTTTTTATGACTATTTTGATTTAATTTGAACATTAAAGTAATGTTATAAAAATTAGTACAAAGATTATTGTACCTAGAAAAAGTTCAACAAATTATATTCTTGATGCGAGAATCGAACCAGCGTCCTCTGCTATGATGCCTGTACCACTCGTCTAGGCTGTAATTTTTCGAACTTTTTCTAACCATGATATTCTTTGTATTTGTTTTTATGGTTAAGGGTTTAGTGTTTAGCGTTGTATTAATAATGTAAATTAAGTGCCAAGCCTTTTTTTACAAATTCACGAAGACGGACTATTACATTAAGAATTGTTTTTTTTTTTGAGATATCGGTACGTATTTTTTTTATTTCTTCGAAATTAAATAGGATGCAAAATCGATACTATAAAAAAAACAGCAACTTCTGTCCGACTGAACCATTGAGCAAATTTGGCTCACGGTTTTCAATTAAAAAAATAATATGGACACGTTACGGATGAGCCGATACCTTATAGTGTGGTGGTTCTGTAGGTTTTTAAAATGTTTATTACTAATTCAAAATGATAAATCCTCATCATTAAAATGATAATCATTCCAGCACTGCAGGCGCACTGGCTTATTCTTTTGATGGGACAATTAGGGAGATGATAATAAATGACGAATTTTAAACATATTTATATTTAAATATAGTAATAAGCTATGTCAGTACCTTTTTTGTACGTATGTGCTACTAATAATATTAGGCGAAACGTGGGTGTTAATTCACCTTCGCCTACCTCTTCGTGGATAACATAGGCGTAATTTGTAAATATGTATGTATGTTCCCAGTGAATAGCTTTGGGTTCATTCCAGATTACATGAAATTTTAAGATAATTTGAAGAAATGTAGGTATTAATAATTCACCTCTGCCTATCCCTGAGTGATAAATAGCGCGACGTACGTATCCACAAATTATTTAGCAGAACTATCCCACAATTTAAGACTAGCTTTGTAAATACAACCTTATTGTCATAAATTTAGAACACGCAACGTTATTAAGTTTTTTTGAGTTGCGAGGCGCAACTTGTATAGCTTATAAATTTCCTATGTAAGTGGATCCTCAATAGATTTGTAGACAAAATGTCGACAATTGCCTTGAGCAGAGGATTGTCTAAGGGGATTTCAGGCATAAGCCAAATGAGCGACATTGAAGTAGTGTGCAGTGTTTATGTCCTTTTTCTCTACTCTTTTCTATAACTCATAATCTTCTTATCCAAGCCCTCTCTATTTCGACATCTATCAACATTCTTGTGCACTTGCCCGCCAGTTTAATCTCTCTTGTTTCGTCAAAGCGGTTAGCAATAATTGTCTTTCATAAGAAAGGATCCCTAAATCTCAGAATGCTTCAGTCATAATCATAACCTAATGTCAATATTTTTTTACTAAGCTGTTGCTAAGGCCTCATTTACACTCCCAGCGTTGAATCTTTTAATTAAATTCGTAATTGCACGTTACGTGAGTACAGTGGACTGCGCGTTATCCTTTGCATTAATGTGACTTATCAAGTGCATATTCAATCATAGCGTATATGTGGGAAAGTGCATAAGTAACTATAGACACAGGCAGTGCAAATATACAAACCAATTTAATTATGCTTTTAATTATTAAATTAAATTCAGTAGTTCTTGTTAAGCCTTTTATGTTGAATTTTTAAGCTTCTTTTGTTTTGTAATTAATACTAAAATTCTCACTGGATACAATATTCGGTTGTGTTGATGGTATTGAAAATAAAGAAACTTAAACAAATAATAAGAGCAGACTGACCTATATTTACTTGCAGTACTTATTCAAAATGAGATCATTTTCCTTAAAGGGTCTTCCAACGACTTCAAACCCTTTGCAAGAGTAAATATTCCGTATAAAGGCCAAATGATGAAATTGTTTCGCATCATTAAGTCTATCTGTCATTATATCATGCATCTCATATTTATCTAGATCTGTTTTGTATTATAATACTGCATTATGACTTAGCTAAAATATTTCTCAATAACGAATCTCTGAAACACGAGATCAATAAATTAACGCAACATTGTTAGGCTTGAGAGAACATAATGCAAAATCTAGATGGCGATCTCAGCTTTCGTCTGAATGGAAATCGATATGATTGAACAACTACAATAGTAATTAAAGTATCGATCCTTGAGCGTACTGTTCCACGTTTGACAGATGAGGCCGAGACATCACGTTCGGTAGCAAACAAAAACCAGAAACTAATTACTTGGCCAGGCATATCATAACTTAAAAATGCTCGTTTGTATTCCATAAAACGTTACGTCAGTACGTATGCGTGATCTACAGGATTAGGATCTGGTATATAATAGGTCAATTCGCCACGGAGCATCACAGTTTTCTGCGAGCTTCAGTTTTGGCAGTACCATATCCAGTGCACTTGCTTCCATCCAATATGAAATTGGTAATTTAAATTCAGTATTAGTCCGCAACAAACAATTGTCCTGAAAAATTACATGTTTGGCTTTGAAGCATTTTTGCAATTTAACATTCGATTTGTTAAAAATTTGTGATTCTTTGAAGGTTTGGTGTCTTCAAGAAAGCTTCATAGTTTTTGATTCTCCATTCATCTGTCTCATCATCAACCGAAGATAGGACCTCAAAAGACTAAAATAATATGAAAGTGCCAATTATAAGCCAAGCGGTCTTTTCGATAATTAAGGGCCATAATTCAAACCCAGCTCTGCTGTTCCGTTTTGCAGTTCATCGTAGCCGCCCTCATCGCTGTCGCCTCAGCTGGACGCTTGGAGCACCTCGAACGCTCCTACCTTCCTCCTGACCATTCTGGAAGCCAGGGGTCCTTCGCAAGAGGGTCTTTCGGCTCCCAAAACTCCTTCGGCTCCAACAACTTTGGTGCCAGCTCCAAGCCTGCGAAGCTCAGAACTGGTAGCTTCGGAGCAGCCACTCTTAACCAGTACTTGCCACCTGACCATGGACCTTCATCTGGCTCTGGATTCAACAGCTTCAGCTCGCAAGGTTAATTGTTTTTTTTAATCTAGGTCACGATTCAACATCCTGTGCTGCAATTTAAGCACGAACACATTTATGTTTCGTTTAATGACCATCGTCTCGTTTGATTAATTATTACACTAATGCATGTTTAAGTAATTTTATATTATACCTATGTTACTTTTCGTGTTGCGTAAATGTCTTTTTTAAGGTATAGGCATAAATATAAATATAATTATATTCATCCTCCAATTCTGAGTTGGAAGTGACTACTCCAGCTTTATTTACTTATTTATTAATTTCGCTTGCCAACAGTTGCAACACTTTAAAAATTATAACAATTTTTAATTATTATTCTTAATGATTCATTTACATGCACCACATGTGCTACAAGCAAATCAAACAACAGAGAAATTTAGAAGATACAACCCAGGGCTTTAACCTCAATAACAATAAAATTCATACTGCAAAATGGAAATTAGGTGATTGAGGTAGACCCATCATGCGGACTAACATCTAACGGAAACAACATGGTGCAACATGCCAGCATAAGCACTCAGCATTCAAAGCTCTGATAGTTTTAAATAATTCTTGGATGTTGTCATAATCATAACCAACGCATTAAACTCAGGAATATAGGGAGAAGGGCCAAAACCCACCACGCTGGCCCAATTGGTAAAAGCTAGCAGCTGCAGCCACCTCAATTATTTACCTTCCGAAGACCGGAGAAACCGTGGATAGTTTTGGTCCCCTATTCAACGACCACAGACTGCTGCTTGATTGTACTATCCCCTATCTTTTCTTGGACACACGGGTTTTCGGTATCTACCATCTTGACGATTCATAAGTGTATTTTAATCATACCAGATATAATTAAATAAATTTTGACTTTGTATTAACATGTTTTTTTTCTTCAATAGGAAATTTCGCCGCCCAGTCCCCTAGCCAGCAGTACGGAACTCCCCAATTCGGATCTCAAGGCTCTAGCTCCTTCGCGCGATCCCAACCCCTGACCCAAGGCTTCGGAGGCCACTCCCAAGGCTTCGGAGGCCACTCCCAAGGCACCGGAAGCCACTCTCAAGGCTTCGGAGGCCACTCCCAAGGCTCGAACCACGGATCTCAATTCTCCCACTCGCACGGCGGTCAGGAGCAATTCGGTGCGTCCCACAGCCACGACCAGTTTGGACAGGCCCCTAGTTCCAGACACTCTGCGGGACAGTTCGGTGCTGCAAGCAATGGCTTTGGGTCTTCTTCTGCTGGTTTTGGCAGCACCGGTTCCTTCAGATCCCAGGGCTCACAGAGCCAATTCGGCGCCGCCAGCCGCCAGTACCTCGCCCCTAAGACCTCCAGCTTCCAGAACATTCCTCAACAGAGCTTCGACGAGGAGACCGGCTACCATTACTAGGGGCAAATGTGTATTATAGTGAATTTCTGTAATGAAATGCAATGATGTGTTCTAAATAAAATGTATTACTCACCATGGCGTTATTTTTTCTTAAAGTTAGTTTTGTTAGTGACGATAATTCATAAGTTCTGGGCTGTATTTGGTAAATAGAAAGAAAAAGAAGATGTTGCACGACAACGGAATTTATAGGCACTGAAAAAGGCTAGCAAAAGCAAAACACTGAAATGACATGAAATAAATTGATTTTGAAAGTTTTTTAGAAAAATATTTACAAAAACGTTAAAACAAATTTTATTTTAAAAATGGTTGGATCGCCAAAAAGATTAATTAATCGTTAAGCAATTGCAAAAAAAGTAATGTCAACAACACATCAGACAATACAAAACATTCATTCATTTTCCAATCGATTGTGAATGTTATCTGGTTTGTCGTAAACTACAAAGTTAATTGAAAAAAAATAACTGTACTGACATGATTGTATTAATCCTTCTATTGTTAAGACACAAAAACAAACAAAACAATGGTTAAGTTGGTGTTATTTTACCCAATGACCAAGATAATTTATCAAACCATATCCTCAAAAAAATTTCTGAAGGATCGATTGGTTAGAGCTCATTTTTTTCCAAACATACATCTAATATAATTTGCATGAAAAAAATATTTATGCCAGTCACGCTTAAATACAATTACAATTACCCATTGATTATCTATAGGCAAATTATGGTATGATCTAATTTATTATATAATGTCACTCGATTTATGGTGATAAATGAACTCATAATTATTATTGTTATTTAAGATTCTCCAAGCAAATTGGGATCAAATATTAACGATAAAACTTTAAAATATCTCATTTTAAACAACTCAATATACCAATCAAGGTGCCTCATTTTGAGATTTCAAAAAGACTTTCTTAGGTAACTTTAGTAAGTAATTAAAATTTCCTTAAGCCACTGCACTCTACAGCTTAAAATTTGACGGCCACCTTGGTCGAATGCTCAGATTGCTGGGTATTGGCCAAGAGGTCCCGAGTTCGAATCCTGGTAAGGGCGAACTTTGTGAAGACCATAAATATTTGTTCCCGAGTCATGGTTGTGTATATGTTTATGTAGTATATTTTGAACATTTATTTACATAATTATATTAAAAATATGTCCGTCATCTAGTATCCATAACACAAGTGCTTAGACTGCTTAGGCTACTTACTTTTGGCTAGATGATAGGCGTGAGTGTAAAAAATATTTATTTATTATTTTATTTATTATTTAAAATAAACACGAGTGGTCAAAGTTAAGGACTCAAATGTGGCTAATTCATGACCCATATTTAGCTCAGATAAACTTATTATGTGACCCATATGTGGCTCACGACAAGACGGACGACTACATTACCTGCCTTCTGGCGCATGTAATGAGGCACTTTGAACGAAAACGAAAGTAAGTGAAAACATGACGTGAATCATAAATAATCGTATTGCACTGCATCTTTCTCCAATGTCAAGGTTGCGACCAACAATGCCGTACACCTAATGACCGGCACAGTGCAGACAGTAAGCAGTATCATATCTCGGCGATATATAACCTACTGATGTTCATTCACTGGTCGGACACTGGGTGCTGTGTAAAAATTAATACGAGTCACATGAATTTTTGCTACTGCTATACGGGTAGTATTGCATTGCAGTAGCAAAAATTCTTGCATTTAGATTTTTATTCAAACAATATTTGTCGATCGATAATGACGCATTTTTTCAGCAAGGGAAGTGAAAAATTCGTTTACAATAAAATAATAACATACCCGATTTGCAGTATTATTCAAATCATGGTCATCTCCTTCCTATTATCTTTTTTCTCTATCGTCACACCCACCAACTAACTCACTCTCTTTTCACATGCTCGTCCTATACTGTTCTCATTACGTGAAACTGGTATGGGACCAGAACAGCCCCTCCTTTTTGTGACAGCTATTTATAATGTGGGTATTAATTCACCGGGATAAATATTTCCATACATATATTGCACATACATACACAAATCACGCCTATATCCCCGAAGGGGTAGGCAGAGGTGAACTAGCACCCACGTTTCGCCAACTATGTTAGGTCACATGTAATAGGTAGCGAGCCTATTGCCATTTATCGGGCACAAAAGTCGCAGTACATTGCTAATTCCTCATCACTAATTTATCCTTAGTTGAACGACATGCACGGGAGAGATTTGGAGTGCTGACAATTGTATTCTACTCTGCCGTCACCACATGGCATTGCTATTAATATGTATGTTTATATTAATATGTAATTATATAGCTATCCCCAAAGAAAATATTAACTTATTCATACAGGTGTAATTACGTTTCAATTGGCTTTTGAATGCACAATTAATTTTCATTTGCCGAAGTTTATTTTTCCTTCAAGATCAGCGGCTTAGCAATTCAAGCGACTCAGCAATTCATTATTCGAGCGATAACTATAATGGTGGTAATCGCAAGTAATCAAGCAATGGTATTTTCATGGAATAAACGCTTAAAGAATTTTAAGGAGCTCTGCCAGGAAGTAAGCTGACATATTCTAAAAGAAAGAGACATTATAATAAAGCGATGCCCTTGTGAGCTAGAAAGGAATATCTCAAAAAATCTCTTGTTTTTATTTTTGTTGCGACGGAATAGCTTAATCAATTTTCTATTTTATAAGCTATATATAATAGTATAGAAAGTCCACTAAAGTATTGCGTGTGAATCTCCATTTTAATTTTAATTACTAAGCAACAAAAAATAATAATACCAGACAAAAATCGAAAAGACTGTTGAACGGAGAGAGTGCTTTGGGTAAAACAACATTCTAATCAATACTGCTCAAGGTTTTGGCTCAGGTTTTACAACCAGCTGCTAGCCTGACACCAACCCTTTTTGAGTATTTTACTAAAAAGACGATAAATAATCGATTTTAATTTCAGCATTATATAAACGTTAGAAAAATTAGTACAAAGATTTTGGTGGTTAGAAAAAGAATTTCGAAAAATTATGGTCTTGACTTGATGCGGGAATCGAACCCGCGTACGTTGCTTTCTGCATTCACAATAAATATTCCATTTCTCAAAAGTAACTTTTGGTGAGATGGTTCCTTTTTACTTGAGGGCAGTGTAGGCATCCAATGAAGACGACTGTTGTTTATAATATCTTAAAAGGCGAAATGGCTATGGAAATATTTCGCTCACGGTTATTACAGAGACTGATTGGTGGTTGTCGCGATAAAGCATCATTGGTTCTTACTTTTTTCTCAATTATCTGCCATACATTGTTAATGTTTTACAATTAATAGGGAATTAGTACTTATGTTTGTAGATTTTTTTATCATCTTACAAATGGACAATCTATTCGAAATAATAAAAATAAAAATAATAGAATACAAGTGTAAGTTTTTGACATTTTCTCTTACATTTGACAACGGTCTCGATGTTGATGCTGTTTTCTCTGTAATACGTCAGTTTAATACATTTGTTCGAATAGATAGGCTACTTGTATAAAGGGACTGTTTCCAAGTAATCGGGGGTTGGCGCAGTATGTTGCCTGCTTCTTTCGGATAAACACTCAACTTTGGGATAAAGGCTCAAGCTGTTGCCCTTTCCCTTGTGATGCCAAGACGAAGAATCCGGGAGACGCTTAGTGGGTAGTCCCTGGGTCACATGACCGGTCATACAGCCGGCCGTCTGGCTGTCACCAATCCATTTTATGTACCCACATTTATGCTAATAGTAGTTTTCGCTCTACCATTCGGGTGGCCCGGGGTGATTATTGATATGTGCGATCTCCCTTATTTGACTTTTACGACACCCCTTTTTTATTTCTTCTTTATAGTAGACAGTTCATTTACTTACACACACGTCTCAATTGAAATTGGAACTCTCCCTATTCTATTATTCGATTTCAATCTCAACATTATATAAATGTTAGAAAAATTAGCACAAAGATTTTGGTGGTTAGAAAAAGAATTTCGAAAAATTATGATCTTGAGGCGGGAATCGAACCCGCGTCCGCTGCTATCCGGGCAGGTGCCTGACCGCTCGGCCACCGAAGACACTAACTAACTAAATTTCAATCTCAACATTATATAAACGTTAGAAAAATTAGTACTAATTTTTCTTCAAGTTCTTCGAATTTCGGCAAATTAGTTAGTGTCTTGGGTGGCCGAGCGGTCAGGCACCTGCCCGGATAGCAGCGGACGCGGGTTCGATTCCCGCCTCAAGATCATAATTTTTCGAAATTCTTTTTCTAACCACCAAATTCTTTCTCCCTATTCTAACAATATCGATGATGTGTTTCATGGTTATGCTGGACAGTAAAGCTTTACAGCAGTAAAGCTTTACTTTTACAGTAAAGCTGTACAGTAAACCTTCATCTTCATCTTACCTGATGTAAGTAATGAAAAGGGCCGAAGATGGAGGCAAGCTTCAACCATAGAGGGGCTTGCTATCTTATCATAAATTTGCGGAGCACAATGCACAATTATGCTGTTAACATTATTTTTTATGGCGAAAGATTTTGAGAAGGCAGTAGTTTACTTACTACGTTTCTATGGTTGATACGTTTCTCCCATCGTACATTTCGATATTACCTATCCTACAACTAATTGAAAGTGTCCTGCGAGTCGAAATAAAAGATGAAAGTCGACGCGGCGTCAATTGTTCTTGGACAATTAAAGACCCAAGGTCCCAATTACGATGCCATCCGATAAAAATCCTTTTTACGCGTTAATTTTTATATTTTTTCGTCAAGTATATAAGCGGGTGGGGTTTTGTGGGATGGCACAGTGCAGTAAGGAGCAGACAAGTGGAACACCAAGAGACAAGATGAAGCTGGTGAGTCGAGATTTAAGTCTAAGTTTCACTAGTTTTTCAGAAAATTACTTCTCAGAAACAGATATTACTATGTAGAATGATACATTTCAATAGTGGTTACCACCCACCATTTGGGTACACCGTCACCAGCCCATACTTGTCCCTACTGTTGTGCTGGAGCACAGACTTCCCTATGGTTGAAATATTATAGGGTGAACAGGTCATGTGGTGGGACTGGAAAAGCCGTGTGGTGACGGCAGAGTAGAATACAATTGTCACCACCCCAAATCTCTCCAGTGGGTGTCGTACAAGGCGACTAAGGATAAATCAGTGATGAGGAATGGGTAGCAGCGTTACTCTTATACTACTTAGCAATGTACTGCGACTTTTTGTGCCCGATAAATGGCAATAGGCTCGCCACCTATTACATGGGACTTAACATAATTGGCGAAACGTGGGTAATAGTTCACCTCTGCCTACATACTACGCGATATAGGCGTGATTTATGTTTGTATGTATGTATGTATGAACAGCTCATAACCCACCACATGCTCAGTGCGGACTATGCCTATAAGTGTCTTACGAAGTATGAATTAACTAGATAACTATAATACTGTATGAAATGTTGGTCACCCGTTTAATAGTCTTTGAAAATATTTCTTGGTTTACTCAATCGACGCCTAGTACGTTAGGTACAGTGCCACCTAGCCCCATAGCATTTAAGGCCTACCTCAACTTTATTTTAATTAGGAACGAACATGATCACACGACGTGGGTAATTAGCAATAAGTTATCAAGTTCAAGTTCAAATTCAAGTACTACAAAACAAAATATTGTTAAAATGTAAGACAAAACAATACTGATTGACAGTCAATCAGAAAGACAGTGACTCTGCAAGATTGGTTACTTAGATTTAATTATGGGCAAACATGGTCAAAGTCAAATCTTTTTTTTATTCATAATCGCCTACTCATTAGCAACGATGCACAAACAGAACAAAATCTTTTAGAGATCGTGACTCCATTTGTCGAAAGCAAAAAACTTATTCTCTTATATCGATGATCTAATTTACTACGATGAATGCGTTGAAAAAATGTAAACGCTCGTTACTTAAGGTATAATTGATGGTCAGTTGCTGATGGAATTTTAATTTTGTTGCATGTTTTATGATGGGTTCTTCTGAATATACATTTTTATCATTTTAATTTATATTAGTTTTAAAATAATTGTTACAATATTTACAACATAAATTCCAATGGAACTTCTGAGCAATGTAAGAATAATATTAAGAGCCAGTTTCACAATCGACAAGTAAGTTCGAAGCAGCTTACTTTGTGTTCAATTGACATATATTTTATATTACAACTGTCAGATGATCTGCGAAGTAAGCTACTTCGAACTAAGTAAGTTCGATTGTGAAACAGGCCCTAAGATTTAAAAAAACAAAAAAAAAATTAAAATGTTTTGAGTCCAGTTTTAAGTACAATATGTAAAGATGTCTAATATTAATCGTAATAAGAAGCTCGATGGCGTAGTAGCAAGCACTAGCCAGGGATTGCTTAAACTAAATAACATTCGCTGAGACCGGTCATTGGATTGGTGACCAAAAATTAATGAACTCATCTTCTTTCGTTGTTCTTCCGTGTCGAGCCAGGGTTGGTTGCAGGCAAGTTGATCCATTGCTCCCGGTTGCATCTCCAGTCGTGACACCTACTTATCCTTACTGGGCCAGCGTGGTGGATTATGGCCCATCATTCCTATATTCTTCCATATGGTGATGAAAATATGTAAAATAAGTCTGTCTCATTTTTCAGATAACTTTTGCAACCATAGTCGCTTTCGCGTCAGCAGCCCAGCTGCCTTCCAAGACCTACCTCCCCCAGAATCAGCCACCAGCGCGACCTCCCAACGCTTTTCCTCAAGCAGTTCACATCTCAGGGTCACAGGGAACGTACCATCAGAGCTTTGGGCATGCCTCCTACGAGGGTGGGTCTTTCGGCTCGGGAGCTGACAACGGAAACAGAAGACCCCAGCAGCAAACGGAGAAGAATGCCGATATCTTGAAGCATGATCAGACTGTGAACGAAAATGGTAAGTATACCCATACTTTTTTTTCTTGCCCTGTTCCAAGATTATCTGGGGTCGGCGCGGTATGTTTCCTCTTCCATTCATATCTGTCAGACGTCATCATGCCATCCACTCGTGCTAGTGATGAATAAATGTATAGAAAAGAGACGGAACGAGAGAGAAGGACCATGTCGAGAGATCGATGAAATGAGGGAGTGATTGGTATGAATGACAACTTTCCAATCTTGATTGCTGAAGGTTTTGGCTTAGGTTTTATAGCCGGCCGCCTGCCTGACACTTAGGGTATGCTGTTGTTGGTGGTTTGGCCATTCGGGTGCCAAAAGGTGTTATTGGTCTACATCGGGCAATATCCCTTAGCCGTCTTTCACGATACGCCTATACATGAATTTATATGCTTTGAATTACATTATTCTCCAAGTTACTAATGTACAGAACCACCAAAAAATACGGATGGCGTAAGCCAGCCTCCTAAGCTAGGGTTCAATTTATCGTAATCATCACTTTTATGTCCCTTAGAGTAAATGCTTTTTTATAACAGAAAATAGCAAAAAAAATAATCTAGAATAGGTTGATAACAAACAATTTTTGTTTATAACATCACAATAATAATTTTCTTTACCGTTTTCAACTCATGACGAAATTAGTTTTGACACTAATAAATAGCCAATAGATGGCGTTGGGTAAGAAGAAGTGAAATAATTAGGTACCTACTACATTAGATTTATATCGAGTAAGTTGCTTCAACTCTTTGGGAATATAATTGCGTTCATTCCTTATGTGGACAGTGGACGAAAGAGTTAGGTTATCAGTGGGAATTTATCATTACAGACACAAAATAATAAAAAATCGGTGACTTAAAATTACGATGTGTAAAAGTGTCTGTATATTTTTGGTGTGCTGTTCACATCTGTTTATGTATATACGGAAACATACTCAAGTACTGTGTGAACATACTAGTTCAACACCAGTTAACACACATGCTTGCCTGGGAGAGAATAGCGTAGAATGCACCAGCCCTGACTCACTCCAGGGGTGTCATGAAAGTTGGCTCAGGTGCTCGGTGTACACCCATAAAGACCTTGCCATCATCTCTTTTGGGTATGCTGTTGTTGGCAGTTTTCCCTTCAACCTTCAGGTGCCCCAAGGTGCCCCTGGAGTGAGTCGGAGCTGGAAAATTCTACATTATTTTTTTGCTCCCAGGCCAGCATCGAAGAATTACCCGACAGGGAGAGAGTAAACCACCGCTATTTCGGTCACAATGGACCCGTCACCTGCCGCCGTAGCACGGGACGTGGACACAACTCCTTCGGAGAAAAGAAAATCTTTTCCTCTAGCTCTAACTCCCACTAAATTCCGAGACAAAACACTGCCAAGTGGTGCAGAGAGACTTGTCCACGTCCCCGTGCTAGGCCCGCTGCACGGTGAATCCATTAATGCTCCCGTCTTCGATCGTTTTCGGAAGTTGTCGTTTTTAATGACATATTTGTCACTTATTCGGTTCTGCCAGATTATTTATTAATCGAAGTATCCACCAGCAATAAAATTTGCGGAAGTTCACTAGTGCAAGCGTTGAACATGTAAATGCTCATGCAAGTCAAATTTTGCAAGTTTTAGTGATTCGCCGAACTTGCTGCAAGTCGCACATGTAGTTATACGTTATACGGTTGTCTTGACCTTGCAGCAAAATTGCAGTGAGTGAAAACAGTTTGTCAATGGACTTCTGCAAAACATTGTGGAAGTTGCTTGCCAGTGGATACTAGGCATTACACTCACACCTATTGTCTATGCACGGGTAATTTTTATGAACGCTTACATTAAATGCGCAAGTTTTACATAGCTTGCCCCTTTGCACCACCGGATGACCAGGTGAGGCGAAGGCTTTCACCCTTGTGTTGTTGACATTCCACGCTTTATGAAAGCGATTTGCGTCCGCTTTCATAATGCGAACAGCTAAGGAGTGGAACTTTTTGCCGCGGTCTGTTTTCCCGGGATCAGTGTCATCTGGACTTCTTCAAGGCCACTGTGAACACTCATCTTCTAAGCGAGCGTGTACCATCTTAAGCCACATCATCATTTTCCATCTGGCATGATTGTGGCCAACGCGCTGCCTATTTAACAAAAAAAACCTTTCATACACAGGATTCCACTACAGCTACGAGACCTCCAACGGCATCAGGGCAGAGGAAACCGGCAATGCTGCCCAGTCGCAAGGGGCATTCTCTTACAAGGGCGATGACGGCATCACCTACAGCATAGTCTTCACCGCCGGCGAGGGCGGCTACAGACCTCAGGGCGATCACATCCCGGTGCCACCTCCAACTCCTGAAGCTATACTAGAGGCTCTGGAGCAAAACGCCAAGGATGAGGCTGCCGGCATCTTTGACGATGGTAAGATCACAGTGAGCGCAGAGTAGTATCCGACTGTCAACACCCTTATATCTCCCACGGGTATCATAATACCACTAAGGGCCGGTTTTTTGTTTACAGACTGATATTTAAGCATTAGTAACAATTTTTAATAATTGGTTGAGTTAACTATGCATAAAAAAATCGGCCCTTAGTATAAAGAAAGCGATGAGTAATTGGCAGCAGCGTTTCTCTCATATCTTAAAGCATCATCATCATCATCACCATCATCATCATCATCACCAGCCCTTTAATGTCCCCACTGCTGGGGCACGGGCCTTCCCTATGGATGGAAGAATATAGAGAGATTGGGCCATAACCCACCACGCTGGCCCAGTGCGGGTTGGTGGGTATTAACGACTGCAGATGCAATCGGGACCACCGGCTTAACGTGCCTCCCGAAGTACGGAGGAACTCGAGATAATAAATATTTGGTCACCCATCCTGTGACCGGCCTTAGCGAACTTGCTTAGTTTACGCAATCGCAGGCCAAGCGCGCTATTCCACTGCGCTAGCGAGTTCCTCTTATCTTAAAGCAATAAACTGCAAATGGGATAAGGACAGAGTGATGATGAAGATATTGATTATATTCTAGTACGACCTAACTCTGCAAGCCAATTGCAATCGTCTCAGTCTACCAGTCACTCTCACTCATTAGGTATGATAGCAACGTTTGAGAGAGATGGCAACACAAAACCGATTCCAATTAATTTAAAGAGAATCCCCACTCTTCATGAATTATGCAAAACAATATTACAAACAAAATAAAGTCACAAAAAAGGGGCAAAATATTGTCCTTGTTACGAGAAATACTTAATACATAGTGCATACATACATAAATCACGCCTATATCCCCAAAGGGGTGGGCAGAGGTGAACCAGCACCCACGTTTCGCCAATTATGTTAGGTCCCATGTAATAGGTGGCGAGTCTATTGCCATTTATCGGGCACAAAAGTCGCAGTACGTTGCTATTGCTAGGTGGTATAAGAGGAACGCTGCTGCCCATTCCTCATCGCTGATTTATCGTTAGTCGCCTTGTACGACACCCACGGGAGAGATTTGGGATGGTGACAACTGTATTCTACTCTGCCGTCACCACACGGCACTTAATACATAGTACATGTAATAATTATACCAAGAGCGATAAAACAAAGAATGACTCAGATCGCGAGCATTAAAATGCGATCTGAGGCTTCTTTTTTATTGCCCGAGGTAAGATCATAGTTTTATATCACACCTTGATCAGGAAATGGGATTTTTCGTACGCGTAGCTGTCGACAAAGTCCACTTTATGATCAGGTGTGACATAACAATATTTTTTCTCTTTCTCTTCAATATAATTCTCTAACATTTCCAATAAAATCAAATCACAATATTCACAATTACCATATTTATTGTTGAATTAATTATTGAATATGGTCTAAATTGCTTTTAGGATCTTAAAGGAGTATTACCAACGGTATATCAAATTGTAGCAGACATTTTTTTAAACAAACAGTTCTAAATTTTATATCTCATTTTTTTCAGGAATGTATCGTCCCAGCGCTCATGGTGGCGGCAAGCCAAGCTCCTCAAGTCATTCGTCGACTAATGGATTTGGGTCCACCAACCACCAGGGGTCCTTCAATGGAAATACAGGATACCACTACTAGGCTTCGTCGTTTTAAATGTATAACTAATAGCAGATTTTGTACATTTTAATCGTGAATAGATTTGCTGTTTTAATTTTTGTATATTGTAAATAATTGATATTTAAATAAAGGGGCTGCTTATTCACTTTTTGGTTTTTTATTTATTTCTATAGAACAGTAACAGAAAACTTTTTAAGATTTATATTTTAAGTTAAGTTAAGCCGTATGGTGACGGCAGAGTAGAATACCATTGTCACCTCCCCAAATTTCTTCCGCGGGTGTCGTACAAGGCGCCTAAGGATAAAACAGTGATGAGGAATGGGCAGCAGCGTTCCTCTTATACCACCTAGCTATGTACTGCGACTTTTGTGCCTGATAAATGGCAATAGGCTTGCCACCTATTACATGGGACTTGACATAGTTGGCGAAACGTTCGGGGATATAGGCGTGATTTATGTTAAATATGAAACTTAAATACTTCAAAAAGGGTCCTAATGTTAAAGTTATTATATTATAAATTATCGACCTCTATTATATAAATTTATCTATACATTAATACGTAAAGCAAAAACTTGCAAAAACTTTCGTAAAAGGGTCCTTTTACGAAAATTGTGCGAACGGGGCGTATGAAATTTCCCACCTTTATAGTTTATATAGGTGTGAAGAATGCCAATATTTTTTGATAAACATGCACAAAAAATACATTGAATCAATAAAAAAATTTACACACACCATACATTTGGCAGTGTCACCTAACTTATAATATAAACTAATTATCGGAATTTCGACAACTGGGTGGCTACTAGTATGATTAAATTTATAACAATTGCTACATCGTCATGATTACCTGCCCTTTATCCATATTTTACCTATGGAAGGGAAAATGGGCCTCAATGCCGAGGATTCAACACAACATGGCCAAGGATTCAACACAACAATTTTTGGTCACCCATCCAATAACCGGCATTACCGAATAGTACTTCCATAACATTGCGCTATCGACCTCATAGAATAAGTTATTATTATTATTAAGTATAAGTTAATAGTAGTAGTTAGATAGAAAAAGCAAAGCAAAGCAACCAATGCATACCTACCATACGTAAATCAAACCAATCAATTTTAATTACCTTTTAAATAATTTTAAAAATTGATAATCATATTATATTATTTCTAGCCATCTTTAGCTGTTAAAAATAAAGGTTTCATAAACTACAATCTGACTATAATAAGTATGCCTACTATGGACTCGTTAATTGTAATACACTAGCCCCATCTGTTATCGAAATTCATACAACCATGCGTGCATTAATTTACCACAGCTTAATATTATCACGCATTGCATCGCTCATTACATATCAAAATTATCTCTAGTAAAACACCCATTTAGACACTTTTCGCGACAAAATTATTATTTGGAACTTATTGAAAATGTGTTAGTAGTCCAGAACATCTACACTGGGCCGGAAAGAAAACGGAACATCCGCTATTTTAGTGCAAAGATACACTACACCTTTTGAAGGACCTAATCTGTTGGCCAATAGGTCATTTTAGCATCTACCGGTTTATAGGAAGACGAAGACTGTCCTCAAGCCTTGCAATCGAGCAATCCCTAAGAGACTTTCTCCACAGTAGGAATCAATAATATAACAATTACAGCTAGCAAAATACGTACGTGCCCAATAGATGGTAATAGGCTCGCCCGCTATGGGACCACTATCTGCCGCACTCAGAAACGTCAAATAACGTTAATGAGTCAATAAAATACTTAATGTCAAAAAATGACAATTCAAAACTAGTCGGTATTCATGCCGGGTCTATGGTCTAGATTTAAATGAGATTTTTTGACATTAAGTACTCATTAAAGTTATTTGACGTCTCTGAGTGCGGAAGTGAGACCTAACGTAATTGGCGTAACGTGTGTGTTAACTCACCTCTGCCTACCCCTACGGGGATAAATGGCAGTGATATAAGTATGTACAAATATTATGTAAAACAGAGAGCTTGTAATTGATCAGGTTGTAAGAAATTAGTTAGACTTTGGTAGTAATGTTTCCTTGCGACAGTTTCAGACAGAATGTATTCGTTTATATTAATCAATTTCAATTATCGATTCTTTGAGTTGCAAAGAAAGATTGAGCAGCTTAATCGATTTTACTATGCAAATTAGATGACGGACAATATACGTAATAATTAAATAGAAACATTAAATGTAAACCTAACATAATATAAACAACCATGAGAGCAAATGTCGGTATTCAACATACAACTATTTGACTCTACCAGGATCAGAAGAGGCATCTTGCTGATAGCCAACAATGTGACCTTATGGCCAAACCAGCCAATAACTATTCTGACACTTTTGTACCGTCTGACGTGCTGTTGGTTGTACATTGGTTGTGTAAAATATAAATATATTTTGTACTCTAATAATATTAAATAAAATAAGGTTAAAAGTATTTTAAAAAAAGATTTATAATAAAGTCATTTTTTATTCACAGAATAAATAATTACACCGTCGAAACTCTCACTGATTCACATTAAGTCTATAATTAAAAAAAAAAACATTGGACCATTTCACAAATGAGTATTTTGAAGACTTTTCAATTACACAATATTCCTACTGAAATGAATGAAATCACAATGCTATGTAGGTTTGAGACCCCAATAAGTATTTTTCTACTTTCACTTCAATAGACAATATTGCTAATTTAGTAATGCCTAATGTTAAATAACTATCGTAAGATGTATTATCAGCCGCATTTGGTCAAGTAGAGAATGAAATAGAAGTATGTGTAAAGTAACAAGATTTAGATAATTCAAGTGATTGAATGGAAAAAGTTCGTTTTTAAAATATAACTATTGTTGATAATGATTCACATTTAAAGCCTTTCACAATATTCTGAGGCTTTATAAAATAATGCATCGCGCCTAAAAATAAGAAACTAATACTGAAGTATTATGTTTTAAAAGAAATTTAAGTTTCAGTCAAAGAAAAGGTAGACGCCTATTCGAGAGTAGGTCATTTGTCAGCTGTGTGCAATTTTAGGGATCTATCAAATACGGGTCTAAAGCTAGTTGGATGTTTAATACTTGTAGTTCTGTCTGTAACCAGCAGAGGCTTGAGCACGCGCGTACTGCTGTTGCTGACCACCGAACCCAGCGCTGGAGTCACCGTATTTGGCAGGGTTGTACTGACCTGGAATTTCATAAAAGACACTCCATAAATAAAAATAAATGCTAATAAATAAATTCAAAAAGAATCTATTTAAATCATAATTGCACAAATATTGAGAAACCAGTTTTGCAGAACAAAATTATACATCCTGCGCCTAATTTCGATAATAATAGTTTTGCACAATGCCGAAACAAAAACAACAGTCTCACATTGTTAAATATCATTTATAAGATGATAGCATTAAAAAGTTGACCTCAACTCCTGAGAGGCCCTTCACTATAAGACCTATTGTTGTATCGACTACGGCTATTATGCTCGTTTCATTCTCAAAACATTATGCATTATCTCTTGCAGGGATATTTAAGTCGGCACAATGTAAATTGAGCTTTGTTTCAATGCCGACAACAGCTACGAGTACAGCATCAGTGGATTGTCTTGTATTCCCAAGATGCATTTTGCAAATTACTTAAGCGTCATTTTAAAATGCGGCCTTATTGCCATAGATTCTAAGGTTGTACAAAAAGTAAATAGCATATAGATTAATGTTACCCAAGTGTTGGATTTAGAGTGTCAGGTCATTGTGAAACTTTATAAAGGTCAGCATCCTATAGTCTACAAAGTATCTGTTCTATATTTATGGTTAATGATACAATTAGAAATACGAAATCGTGTTGCAAAGAAAAACGCAGCTACACTGAAGATAAGAGCTGGCAAAGTGCGTAAGATTAGCATTTATATTCTTATTATCGAGTATTCAATGTAATTTTTTTTTAAATGAATGTTTAACTACAAAATATAACATAATTATTCAGTCACTACACCGTTGACATGAATTTGTTTTGTTATTATGAAAACATATGTCATTAAACCAAACAAAACCCACGGCGTATAGATTTAAGAAGGTCTATTGATACCACCTTCTAAAAATACGAAAATGTGTGTCATTATTACAATATTTATGTGCTCTCGTTAAAATCACATACGTCATTATGTCGCATCATATTATTCAAAATGTTGCGATTACCGCGTATCCATTTCCCGTTAATAGCGAATAATTTTAATTGATATTCGAGTAGATACACCTAAATAAATTTCGAAACTAAATGCGCAGACCTGCATTCAGATTTGTTATGCAGCTACGGAATTATAGATTGGCGGGTCAAGAAATTATTCAGTTACTAATCACTGGTAGACACGTTTACAAATAGTTATGGGTATGTTTTCTACATAACTAATATCCATTTAAAGGGAATTAAGTTTATGAGAGAGTCTAAATGAAAGCTCAGCTTGGCAGAAAGAAACTTGCTGGATCTGATGGTAAAGTCCCAATGGCTCTAACACAACGCAAGGAGCTCTGGCAACCTTCACCACTCAAAAACATTAGTTATATTCGTTAACTAACTACTAGTGTTATTCGCTTTCAGTGCTTAGGTAGCTGAAGGTACTTTTTCCTCGGGCTTGCTCTTAACATTTTAATATGAAAACCCAATATCAAAATAATTTTCCAATCACCTCTTCTGCTAAGTTACCAGAACTTTACTACCATAATAAAACGTAGAAATCCTTGTGTCAGCATTAAAATTCGTTACAGCATTAATTTATAGACGACGAAACATTAAATGGGTGTTGAGCTATAAAGACATTAGTGAACCTTATAGGTTTGGAAACGTGATACGCACACAACCCACACAATTTCAAGCGAATCTCCTAAAATATGACTAAAATACGTGGGAGAGAGGAAGTGTAATTACATTGCGTATCTATTGTTGGTTTGATGGATTAAGTTTGTAGTCACCTATTTAAGATTCATGTACATATTTGTTAAGCTCTTAATCAGAAATTAATAAGAGTAGTAAAACGTTTAGTAGAATCAGTAATTTTATGCTTCACAGATGCAAAATGTTTCTAACCACCAAAATCTCTGTACTAATTTTTCTAACATTTATATAATGTTAAAATTAAAATCAAATAGATGCAAAATGATCAAAAATTTAGCACGGTAGTTCCTAAATCTTTCTGTTAACAACCTTTTTAAATTTCAGTTTCCAATTAGAACAATACTATGAAAATTATATAAGTACAAGATAATATTAAAAATAACCAGTCCATACTCAAACTCAAAAACCGATTGTTCGTTCAAGTTCTTCGATCGTTCAAGTTCTTTGACAATTTTCTTAAAAATATTCTGGAAAAGTGAAACATTCCGTAATTCTGGATGTAGCAATAATACAATTTCTTATATAATAGAACATTTCATGCTTTTACCGTTTGTGACTTCATATTCTCCAATATCATTTTACGTGATTAAGTTCATCCAAAACATATTATTATGTTGCATCTGATCTGTTAAATTGTTCATAATGTTAGTGTTATTATTAAAATAAATGTTGGCAATTTTCAGACTTACCATCATCGATGATGCCGGCGGCTTCATCGGCGGCGTTCTGCTCAAGAGCCTTCAGGATAGCCTCGGGAGTAGGGGGAGGGACGGGAAGATGGGCACCCTGGGGCTGGAAGCCGCCGTGGTCAGCGGAGAAGCTGACGGAGTACACCTGACCGTCGTCACCGGTGTACTGGTAGCCGCCCTGGGACTGGATACCGTCAGCCTGGAATTTTTAACAAAAACTAGGTTATCTTCTAAATTCCTATATTTTAACAAGAACGATTTACTGCGATGATAATCCTGACACATGGCACATGGACCCTATCCTATTTGACGAAACGTGAGTGTTGATTGACCTCTGCCTACCCCTTCGAGGATATATGCGTGATTTATGTATGTATGTATGGACGCTGTGTACTTCGGACTTGATCTTCATTCTAGATGTATTGTGTGTTAAAAAATGAAGTAGAGTAAGAGTCTAGTAAGAGTAGAGTAAGAGCATTATGACCGTTTTTGCAGTTCTATAAGAACTAAGACTTCGCGTATTTAATTTCAAACCCAAAACAGAAACTTGCTACAATAATTGCGAATTGAGGCAGTACTAAGTGATAGCCTCTTTATCCGAGGTTTTACGCAAGGTGACCTTTCACGTAATATTGATAGGGTCATTCTGCTCATTCTTTTTTAACCATGCAATTTGCTTCGCGTTCTTCCACCTGTGAAATATGTTAGGTTGCTTAATTTTGAGTACTTAAAATCCATGCTAATCAACATTTTGGCTTAGGTTTTACATCCGGCCTGAGATCAACCGTTTTTGGGTATGTTGATATTGGTGGTTTCCTCTCTAACATTAATGTGCTCTTGGGTGATTATTGGTCTATACCGGGCACTATCCCTTACTTACGCTCCCAGGCTAGCATGAGAATAATTGCGTAAACAATAAATTATCCTTAGAAATATTTTATAACCAAATCGGAGATAGACATCTACCATTTACATTTATTAATATTTTGTAAGCGCTCGAGAATGGCCCCGCTGGTCACTAACCTTTCAAATAAGGTGTGTTTGGTCCAGACTACATCGTGAGAATTGTGATAGGTCATTGCATTTTAAACTTTTATACGCACTTGCAATTTTGTCTAGTTCTCAATATTAGTTTGGCATAGTCATTATCATCATCATCATCATCACCAGCCCTTTAATGTCCCCACTGCTGGGGCACGGGTCTTCCCTATGGATGGAAGAATATAGGGAGATTGGGCCATATCTCCCTATATAGTCATCATAATCATATTATTTCATCGGAAAATTATTCATCATCATCATCATTATGTCCCCACTGAAAAGTTAAACCGCAAGCGTTAACCCTAGAATTTCTAGGTATTAGTAATATTACCAGGAACGCTCCTGCCTATTCCTAATCATATTTATAACACTTAATTTGCCTTGTAAGACTCTGGTGGGGGATATGGTGGAGACAACGGTGTTTTTATCTTTCTGCTTTCTAACAAAAGGTATCGGTGACGGCATATATGAGCTAGCCTAACCTTATTCCTGCAAAATGAAATTAGGTTTCGTCATAATGTACAATAACAATGCCTTGCCTACATTTAGGTGCTTAAGAAAGATTTTAATCTGATGGATATTTTGAAAATGTTGCTTATCAATAGCTTCATCTTTAGTTAACAAAGTAGGTTTGATGAATTGTTTACAATGCACTCAACTGTGCTACATATTAAACTAATGTGATGTAATAACTTTTATAGATTCGTGACTGGTTCATTGTAGTTTCAATTTTTAACGCATTACACCTATATGTTCTACGTTAACCTTGAAATGTACTTTAAATATTGAGCTTTAATGCTGTTATTTTGAAATTTGAATGCAATCTCTTAGTTTTTATATAGAATGAGATTCTTGATGCGTGAATTACCCTCTCACATAATATTATCATGTTAGTGTATACTTTATTTATTTTTTTAAATATTACTATTTAATTTTAAATATAGGTAGGTCTATAAAGTTATAAGTGTCAGAAGTTTGAAAGTAGCGCCGATGATCGAAAAATTGAGGAGCAACAGGTAAGCGTAGTACGGGCATGTGATGAGGAGGGATGTATGTTGCATAACTAGAGGTATGTTGAGTATCGATATGGATCGACCTAGAAGGAGAGGAAGGCCGAATAAAAGGTTGGATGGACTGTGTGAAAGATGATATGAGAAAGAGGGGAATTCATGCTGAGTTCACTCCTGATAAGGAGAGTGGAAGAAGGAGACATGTTGTGCCGATGATACTTAGAGTAGTTAGAGTAGGATAAGGACAAGGAGGAGAAGAAGGTCTAAATAGTTATTCTACCTTATAAAAAACGCGAGATGAGTCTGCGATCCAAACGAGTAGATAAGTGGTTGGTCATTTTGTTATAATTCGTTTTGAGATCATTCGAATTATTTACGATATTATTCTGTCAAGTCTGTCAAGTCTTGACCTTGCCTATGTCCTAGGGAAAGTTGGTTCTAGCTGTGAGCCTACTATTAGATAACAAGTGATTAAAACTCTTCTTTTTCTGCTGTGCTCTGGAGAGTACACTATCATCATCGTCACCATCATTTTATGCAATGATTCAATTATAATGTTGTGAAGGTAATGTTATAATAACTTTAGATCACCTTTCATTGCCGGGCCTATAGCGATTGAGAATGAGAGTTATAGTTTTCGGTATTCCAAGTAAGTAGCTTCACGACACCTTTAGGCTAGTTTCTCTTTCAGCTCAGTATTAACTTTTATTAGTCCAGCCATTGCACGTTTTTCTGATTCTGTTATTTTTTTCTTGGTTCATTCGCATCCATTTATACACTTCAACTTTATAGTATGCACATCTTCTTTCCTTCATTAGATGCATGACTATCTGCCGCACTCAGAGACGTCAAAAAACGTTAATGAGTACTTAACGTCAAAAAAAGACAATTCAAAACTAGTCGCTATTCTTGCCGGGTCTATGGTCTAGATTTGAATGAAAATTTTTGACATTAAATACTCATTAAATTTAATTGACGTCTCTGAGTGCGGCAGTAAGTTTACTAAAGGTAAAACAAAAGAAAGACTTGTTACAACGGAGTCATTTGTTAAGATTGCAGTGTCGTGACGAAAAAGATAGTATCAATAAGAAAAATTATTTGAACTGAACTTCTTAATTAACGCATTACGTATGTCATAGATGCACGAAGATAAGACGTTACGTGAGACTAAAGAGTTTAATATTCAAAAGCTAACAAGAACACATTGAGAGTAGAAAGTACAGGATGACATACTTTTAATTTTAATGTGTCTGTGTTTGTAGTATTTACATTTTCTTTGTTTCGTTCGAAATTGGTATAATGTTTCAATAAAGAGGAATATGTGAAGCAGGAGGAACTGTATAGTGCAGTGGCTTAGCCAGCTCAGCTTGTAATTGCGTAAAGTAAAAGCAATGCAAGGCCGGTCATTGTTTGGGTGACCAAAAATATGTCACGTCGAGTTATTCCGTACAGTTGGCCCCGGCTGCATCTGGAGTCGTTAATACCCACCAATTAGCACTGGGCCAGCGTGGTGGATTACGGTCCCATTCTCCTTATATTATTTCATCCATATAGAAGGCCTGTGCCCCAGCAGAGGAGGGGAAGAAGAAACCCTTAATCCAGTCACCTCCTGACCATGCTATCCTTGGGGCAGGCCTATGCTTAATAGTGGGCGTCTCTCGACTGACTAACTAACTATACTACTACTACTGACTACTAACTACCTACTAGACTGACTACTAACTACCCCGAAATGTGAAGGAGAAGAAGAACCCCTCGATCCACTCACCTCCTGACCATGCTCCTCAGCCTTGATGCCGTTCTCCGTCTCGTAGTTGTATCTAAAGGCGTTTTCCTTGACGTCCGAATCGAGGGCGATGATCCTCGCGTTCCTCTCGTAGGCGGCCTGGGGGCGGTTGGACTGCTCAGGGTAGGCGCCTGGTGCAGCATACCCGGCGGCAGCGATCCCGAAGAGGGCGGAGATCAGGAACTGAAACGGAACAGTTGCTTAGGTTTAGCCAGATCAAGACGGGTATACTGCTTAAAGCGAGCACTCTCAAGCATAATACAATTTTCAAAACCAATTCATTTTCTTCTTCCTGCCTATCTTGTCTACCTTCAGTCTATCCAGTCTATCTTGGGTCGGTGCAGTATGTTACCTCTTCCATTCATATCGGTCAGACGTCATCAAGCCATCCACTCCCTTATGATCCATAACGTCCATCACACCGTAAAGGTGCGAGTGATAAATGAAAGTATAGAAAAGTGGCGGAATGGACTATGTCAAGGGACCTATGAACGGAGAGAGTCCATATTGTTCAAGGTTTTGGCTTAGGTTTTACAGTCAGCCGCCTGCATGACACCAATCTTCAAAACCGATTCTTAGGTAACGATTAGGTAGGTTGATTTGATGTATGATCAATCGTTTCGGACGTGGCATCGTATTTAATTCACCCATATTGAATTTCGATAGTTCACCTTTATTAATGCTGTATGTAATAATTAACAAAGACAATCTTTTGTCTAGCTGTACTAAAGTCTTTGTACTGAAGTCATTTTACCCACTATTGTTCTAAAATTATGCAAATTATTACTCACGCCGCAGTCTATATATATACACCATGAATAATTTTAAATTAATTTAAATGTTAATGATTAAAAGCATAAGCTTATAAAAGTACACAAATACGATAATTCAAATGAACTAATTTCTCGACCTTTAACTGCTTAAAAAACTGTTCAGTCACAAATACTATCAAATCTTTAATCAGTATGCATAGTGTAAATTAAGAAGCATGAATATAATCAAAAGGTAACCGAAATGCACTCCGCGTTCGAAAACGCATTAACCCAAATAATCATGAAAATTATTACATAAAAATATTAACGCGTACGAAAGATACAGGCGGCACGCCTATCGCGTTACACAACTATTGATGATCTATCTCTAAAACCGATCTATCTCTAAAATCGATACATCATAATTTTGCGCATTGCTTCAGGCCGATAGCAGCTGTCTACAAAAAAGACTTACCAGTTTCATGATTGTGTTGTGTTAGGTCGAAGTTGAAACTACGAATGAGAGGACGCACATTCCCCCCTTTTATATATACCACTCATAGGTAACGTTACAAAATTCATTCTGTTGATAATGAAGTTTCGTCCCCCGATAAAATGTGTGAGGAGCGAGGAGTGGTGGGTGGTTTTTTGCATTGAAATTCATAAAGTATCGGCTCATTGTGTTCTTTGAGATTTTTCACGAAGCTTTGGCGTTTTTTGCGTATAAAAATTAACTGAGATCAGGTTGTTAGTCTCTTGTAATTACGTTTGCATATCCTCAGGACATTCGAACGAGAGTATTTGAAATAGAAAGTAATTAGTCTAGCGCCTACTGACCAATATTAGAACACGTGTTTTGCTTTCATAATAATTATAAATATCGAACAGGTGATAATGTAAGTGCTAAAAACCCCAATAAAAATATAATATTTTTGTTGGTTTAATTTGTTTTGTAATTGATATTGTTATTTTTTACAAAAGATGAGTACGAAAAATTGCCAATAAAAATTAGGAAAAAAGCAAACTTTACTCTTAACAATACTTTGAAACTAGTGCTGGGTGAAAAGAGGTTAAAACAAATTTTTGAAAATTCTATCTTGTTAGCGCTGTGGTGACGGCAGAGCAGAATACAATTATCAACACTCTCCCGCATCTCTCCCGTGGGTATCCAGCGATGAGTAATGGGCAGCAGCACTCCTCTTAAGTACCTATACCACATTGCAGTATACTGCAACAGGCTCGCCACCTTTTAAATGGGACCTAACTTCAGCCGTTGGATCATCACTCCTTAATATCACTACTACTGGAGCACAGATCGAAACGCCGCGATAAACATCAATATTATGTTAACACTATAAATACACAAGAAAAATTTATTCATTGGGTTATCAAAATGGGTCTTTTTAGTCATAAAAATATTTTAGTAAAAATGGTAGCCATTATTAAGGTAAGGTTTTTTTATTTGAATATTTTATAAATGCTGGAAAAATGGCTAAAATTATTTGCAACACCATGCTAAAATGTAGGCAATGAAAGAATTAATTATGTACTCCACCATGTGGTGACGGTAGAGAAAATACAGTTCTCACCATCCCTGATCAAGGGCAGCAGCGTTCCCCTTATTCCATTTTGAAACATACCGCCTTATACGTGCCCGATAGATGGCAACAAGCACGCCACCTAATTCACCTCTGACTACCCTTTCGGGGAAAATAGGCGTGACCTAGGTATAATGTATGATTTTTCTTTACAAAAAATTAAACTTAGATAGTTGTGACTGTGATGGATATAGTCATTAATTATCATCACTTTTGATTAATCTAATTGACTCTAACGATATTGAACCCTATTTAGATTTTTTCATAATATAGGGCTATTAAAGTAATTGCTTACAATCAATTGAAAGTACGTATTCCAACTGATTACTCTCATTCGATCTCGGCATTAATTTCAGACGAAGGAAAACATTCGTGTCTTATTAAATGTAGATTAATTATAGCATCTGCCTTTGACAGCGCCTTAATAATATAAATTATATGCTTTAGCTACCGGGCGTATTGCAAGGTGAGCTATGCCTTCTATAACTTCTACAGCCAGCGTTTAATTCCATGATTTACCATCTAGGGTAAGTCAGCCCGAAGCGGACACTCTTGCTTGTAAGAAAATGTTAAAAACCTTATTGACTGCTACCTTGAAGAGTCATGTGATAACTGAAGTTCTCATCTGCCCCTTGGGTGTATGGAAACAATTTTTTATACAAAAGATTCTGTTTTAGGCAGTATACCCACTTTACGCCCCCGTTCACCTAAAACTAGAGATAAACATAGTACTTTTTTAATTGCGTACTCTTCAATAACATGGTTAATGACTGGTACACATAAGTACAGTGATGTAAGTAAGTACGTAAGCTTTATCAATTTTAAGGGTTGCAAGCTGATTTAAGGTTGAAAATCAATTAAAGAAAACATACACATACAATCATACATACATACATAAATCACGCCCATATCCCCGAAGGGCAGAGGAGAACCAGCACCCGCGTTCCGCCAATTATGTCAAGTCCCATGTAATAGGTGTCGTGCCTATCGCCATTCATCGGGCACAAAAGTCTCAGTAAATTGCTAGGTTGTACGAGTATAAGAGGAACGCTGCTGCCCATTCCTCAGCACTGATTTATCCTTAGTCGCCTTGTGCGACACCCACGGGAGAGATTTGGGATGGTGACAATTGTATTCTACTCTGCCGTGACCATACGGCGTAAGAAAACAGGTTTTAATAATTTGATCTGCCGACTCTACTGTTAAGATATTAATAGAGCCTTATTATGTCCATCTAGATTCTAGCCCTTCCCTACCACAGACCAACTTTGGTGTCAAATGTCACTTTTAGCGCAGTTACCAACCACAGGCGAGAAAAGTGGTTTGATCAAAGACACAAGAGTTAAATTATTATCCTCAACCACAATAAGAACAATGTAATTATTTAATATGCAAACAAAATGGGGGAACTTTATTTTTTGTGAAAAACATGTTACAGAAATAATGACCACTCTGAATATTTCCCATGCGATGCTAACATAGTCATTTAAATACTATGTTATTATTAAAAAGTCAAATATTTTTTTTTTTTACATACATACGTAAATCACGCCTATAGCCCCGAAGGGGTAGCCAGAGGTGGCGTGCCTATTGCCATTTATCGGGCACAAAAGTCGCAGTACTGTTGCTAGGTATAAGAGGATAACGCTGCTGCCCTTTCCTGATCACTGATTTATCCTTAGTCGCCTTGTACGGCACACTCGTGAAATCCTAATTTTCGATTTAACGTATGGAAAAATCGAAAATTTATTTTACATACTTTTGTTATGACCATATTTTATATTATTATGCCAAAGGAAAATTGGCCAAGCTTTGGCCTTTCATCTGGATTCGAAACCGTAATTTGCTCCTACAAGATGGAACGACGATCTGATAAAGATCGCGGAAAATCGCTGAATGCGGCTGGCAGTTTGCGGGCGTTTGAAGATCGTTGGTAGAGGCCTATGCCTGTAAACTATACATTCAGACAGCCTCTTAAATCTGGACGCTTTGATCTTGATCTGTGACAATTAACCAACATGGAGCTTAACCGATCTCCGTTCTAACAGATCGCCACTTTAAGCTAGATAACCTTTAAGCCCTCGCTCCCGTGACCTTGACATGACCTTTGGATCAAAAGCAAAAGAATGCAACCTTTTCTACTCATACCGTGGCTATTAAGCCGTCGATCTCCTATATTTCGACTGAAGGTCATCATTGTTTTCCTAGCGACATGAAATGAAGAAGCCTGACCTTTTGTCGAAGTTAAGCTTACATTGTAATGATACTCATGTTGGTTTTTGTTCAGCGTAATGATAAATTGACTTCACTCATTCTTTGATGCTTAGCCGTGTGGTGATGGCACAGCAGTATACAATTGTCGCCACCCCCAGTCTCTCGCGCGGGTGTCGTACAGGGCGACTAAGGGTTAAGACAAATGAGTAATGCTCAGAAGCGTTCCTCTTATACCACCTAGCAATATACTGCGGTTTACGGGCCCGATAGATGTCAATAGGCTGGCAACCTAAGGTAATTAACGAAACTTTGGTGTTAATTCACCTTTGCTATCCACATTGCTGCAACTAATAATTAAAGAGCAAAGCAAAGCTTAACAGATTACTCGTAATTTATAAAAATGCCTGTTTGCTTACAACATGAAGTTGACATATACGAGTTTCGGAAAGTTAATGAGGAGCTCGATAGCGTAGTGGCTTAGCGCACTCGGGCCTGCGATTGCGAAAACTAAGCAATATTCGCTAAGGCTGGTCATTGAATGGGTGACCAAAAATATATTATCCCGACTTCCTCCGTGCTTCGTAAATCACATTAAGCCGATGGTCCCGGCTGTATCTGAAGTCCTTAATATTCACTAATCTGCACTGGGGCAGCGTGGTGGGTTATGGCCCATTCACCCTATATTCTTCTATCCATAGGGACGGTCTGTGCCCCAGGAGTGGGGACATTTTAGTGCTGGTGATGATGATGATGATGATCAACTAACGTGCAGGTTGGCCAAGTGGCAGCCTCCCGAATTCCATCAGAGGCGGGTTCGACTCTCGCGCCAAATAATATTTTTTCTGACTGTTTTCTCTATCTTGCTCGATCTTCCCATTGGCAGATTACATTAGTTTCGTGTCACTTTCAGAGGTTGACTTACCTTCCCACCTCATTAATTCTCCACTGCAAAAACTTATTCTGACATACATCTTAGAAATATGTATCAAATCTGTTGTCCATATTACTAATATTATTGAGTAACTAAAATAAATTACCAGAATAAATGAAGCAAAGGACAAATTATTCTCAAACCAGTACATTCCTCATTGAAATACCACTCCAAGTTGAATTCTAGGTAATTCACTTCAATTAGATTAGGCTGCAACATTAGCATTGTGCCCTAACACGCAGATAATAAGGTTGACAACAGAAGATACCTGACCTTTGTTCTTCCAGTAATGTTTGATACGTACAACGCGAAATGATTAATGATGATTATAGACCGAATAAGTTTTATTTCTGTTAGTTGGTGCTACATTTTGTAATTGTGAATGGGCGACCACGAACATTTTGAATTTGGTCATTGTTGCATTTATGATTTATTTTAATTCAAATTTAACAGAGAGACAGATGAGGAGCTCGCTAGCGCAGTGGCATAGCGCGCTTGGCCTGCGATTGCGTAAACTAAGCAATTTCGCTCAGGCCGGTCATTGGATGGGTGACCAAGACCGAGTTCCTCCGTGCATCGGAAGGCACGTTATGCCGTTGATCCCAGCTGCATCGGCAGTCGCTAATACCAACCAAAGCACTGGGCCAGCGTGGTGGGTTTTGGCCCATTACCTCTATATTATTCCATCCATAGGGAAGACCTGTGCCCCAGCAGTGGGGATATTAAAGGGCCGGTGATGATGATGATTACTATGATTAAATGATGAGAAATGGGCAGCAGCATTCCTGAGCCATTACTTGAATGACAATAAGCTTAAACTACCTTTAACTACTATTAGCTTTATTTTAATGTCATAAATACCTAACATAGCGCAATGTGAGTGTCCACACACCTTCCTCATAAAGCATGTCAAAGGGTCGGTCTCGGCTGCATCAGCAGTCGCCAATACTCAATCCGTACTATGCATAATACTTGCTTGTCATTAATTATCACCTTTCATATTCCAGCTATTTCTTCTCAGTTCGTCCACTTTCCCTCCACCGATTAACAAACATAATTATCCATTACTATTGTTGCTCTGTAGAAAGTTAGTAAATGGTATAACAAAGAAATATGTTTTTCTATCTAAAATACATTCACTATCTGTTGGAGGTTACATAGCCCAAATACAGCCTACTTAGTGTAATCTATTGTGTCAGCAAAGATACAAACATATAGAACACCGTTGGGTTTTGTCAGTACTTGTCAAATGATATGTCTGAACAGCATACACCCCTTTTATATTATTTTACATTTAAATTATTGAAGAAACTGCTTTCTATCACTATCATTATTAACTAATTTAGTCAATAGTCAAATTAGCGTAAGTACCTATTAGTGGCGTGGCGTGATAAAACAAGTTAGGCAAGCCACAACTATATGAAGCCTCTTATGGTTTAAGCATTAACTTTTAACACCGCCTGCTAGGACACGGCTACAACTGTTCAACGCCATCTAGTGACGAAGCGGAGAACTACGTTGCCACTTTTGCGTGCTTGTGCTTTGTTTTATACAGCCAGAAAAAGAGATCATTATACAAACAAAAGCCGTGTTAATAAGGGAAGGACGATTCAACCCGGTCCGGAGCGGCTTGCAGGAGCGGCGCACGACCGCGATATTGAGTGCAGTTCACAAAAGAAATTCCGCTTTTATGGCTATTGCAATAAGATCTAAAATATTTACTTTTGACGGAACTTGTTTTCGTGGGAGTTTATTACTAATGTGTGCGTGTGTCGTAGTGTATCGATGCATAAGCGCGTAGGCTGCCGAAACGCCGGCTTGTAGGCAAACTTTAGGTACTATTTCGCGTTGCGTGCGCCTGACAAGACTACGCTTGTCTGTGTGTGTGCAGGCGCTGTATAGCAGGCGTCCATAACTCGATATTTAGCGAGTTAGTTGAAGGAATCTAGAGAGCGGGAGCGAATTGTATGTACCTGTGTTGCATATTGTTTCGCGCGCGTTTAATACTGTTATGATAAGATTATATTGATGGATTTTTTTTATTTGCTTATAAAATGGTATTGTACCTGAATTATGGTAATGATTTTTTTATGCTCGCTCGTTTGGTACGGCTGTTGGGAATCGGGTTATATGGACGCTCCGCCACTGGTACCTATCAATGTAAAAAAACTACACTCAGCAGTTCTTACATTGAATCACAAGTATCAATGTAAAACTGATAAAAGTGAATAACGACTTAAGAAACTAACGGTTCAGATTTAAAACACATTGTGTACCTAACTCCCCAGTTACTGAAGTCGTAATCTATCTCACTTATGAGTGTACCAACAAAATTATATCACCTTCAAATAACAGCTTCCAATAATGAAGTGTGATTTATAAATTGATAAAAATTGTGCGAATGATTTTGTTTTCGTGAAAACAAGTTTGTTTCTTGCTTTTAGATTTAATTATCGATTAATTAGCAATAAAGCATCATTATCTGGGGCACAGGCCTTCCTTTCACATACATACATAAATCACGCCTAATTTAAGTCTTACTTTTTTGGATGAATGAATTTAACCATACAGTTTATTTTACTATGTTGTTCCATAAAGATGTAACTGCTAGCGGAAACCGGTCGTAAATATTGATTACATTAACATTATTCACCGATAGATGGCGTTGACCTTCAAGCCAAATTGTCAGAACCTACATTTTGACCTAGATCTTTTCGTGTAGTGACTGATTCGCGTCTGAATAGACATCGGTATGCGCATCTTAGCCAAATATATCCGAAGTCCTTGATTATAGCTCTACCGAGTCATTAGATGGATTCCACTTGTTCCCAGGCTATTGTTATCAAATAGAAATATTAAATTTATTTTTTGTGTGTAGCGCCAATAGTGTACCATCAAGTAAAACTGCCGTTAAGATGTCTAGCTGGGAATAGGCTTGTACTGATTACTCGTAGTTTATGACAATATTTAACATTGAATTAAATTTCATTTAAAATTAAGATTTTGAAATTAAAAACGTTCTAAACTTTGAACATTCGGTAAAATGCTGACCTGAAAATAAGTATAAGTAAAATAAAATTCACTAATAAGTAAGTAAAATTAATAAGTAAAATAAATTTGAATTGAATTTAAGAAGATCTACTTTTAAAGACTCCACAGCTCAGTCAACAGCACGTGAGGAGCTCGATGGTTTGGTAGCATAACTAAGGAATGTTCGCTAAGGCCGGTCTTTGGACGGGTGACCAAAAAGGCACGTTAAGCCATTGGTCCCTGCTGTATTTTCAGTCGTTCATATCCACCAATCAGCATTGGGCCAGCATCGCGCCATTATCCCTTTAATCTTCCATCTATAGGGAAGGCCTGTGTTGCTAAGTGGGAACTTGTGACTTGTGAAGAAGATGATGATTGTCAACCTTACCTAGCACTTAAAGCAAAAAGTTGATTGGTAAACCGTCACATATTATAGCAACTCATGCCCCCAACGTCCCTAGTTACTCACTTTTATTAGTGCCCGAGGCGTCTAGGTGAGTTAAAAGTGAGCAGAATGTCAGTGGGTCAGAGTGCACAAAAGCAGTTGTTGTAGCGTGTCAGGAATGCGCCGATTACCGTCTGTTACAACAGTCGCGAGATACGTGGGCTGAGGCCTTTGTCACACGCGCTACGCTACAGACAGTGCATGGGCGGCGTGAGGCGTAGCGGCAGGTTGTCTGTGAGTCACGACACTTCTGTTTTCAAGGGCCTTTTGGGGACCTCATCTATACATACATACATACATAAATCACGCCCATATCCCCGAAGGGATAGGCAGAGGTGAATTCTCACCCACGTTTCGCCAATTATGTTAAGTCCCATGTAATAGGTGGCGAGCCTATTGCCATTTATCGGGCACAAAAGTCGCAGTACATGTCAGGACGGTAGTATAAGAGGAACGCTGCTGCCCATTCCTCATCACTGATTTATCCTTAGTCGCCTTGTACGACACCCACGGAAGAGATTTGGGGTGGTGACAATTGTATTCTACTCTGCCGTCACATTGTCAAAGAAAAAGTAAGAAAATTAAAAAAAACCCGACTTCCCTATGGATGCATATGCGTCCATCCATAGGGAAGGCCTGTGCCCAGGAGTGGATACATTTTTAAGAGCTGGTAATGATAAAGATGAGACGAATTCATCAATGTTTACAATATAATCATGTTTCCGGAACTGTTGGTATGAATGTAATGTAGGTCTATCTTTGTTGCGATAACAGCCCTTGAACTTCAGGCAATACGACGAATAAAACAACATGCAATTCAACAAAACAATAACGAAATATTTTTATTGTAAATCGTAATAACAAAGCAGTAACGATCTTGACTAAGTGATCGTAAGACTTAATTTTAATAGTGACTGTAACATCGTGCGTTTATTTACTTAAATGCTAATTTTTATAACAATATTTATTCGAATATCATCAAATAAAGTTGCCTTTATTTATTTTTAGCAAAAGATATTTCAATATCACACCATGAAGTGGACGTTTCCGCCCGCTACGTGTACATAAAATCCCACTTCCTTGTCAGGGGGTGACATAAAACTATGATCTTACCTAAGGCGATAAAAAATATTGATTACATTAAAAGAAAGCCTTAGATCGCATATTCTTTCTTTGTTTCATCGCCCTTGGTATAATATAATCTATTTGTATAAATATAATTAATGTGCATTTGAATCATCAAAAATTTCTCACTTTCACAAACAAAATATTATTAACTTATAAGAATTACCATTTTTGAACATTGAAACAAAGAACAAGAAGTCAGAAAATGTATCTTAAAATTATCTCTTTGCGCGACGACGGGATATTTTTTTTTTTCGTTTTCTGTCTACTTTTGTGTACATACAAAATTATATTTACTACCATTTTGTACTTCCGTGGTGCTGGTTATTAGTATAATCCTAGTACCTATCCAATACAGCATTTGGGAAGACTTGCCCTACTGCTGGGCTAGTATTAGGACAAGACTCCCCAAAGTGGGTACAACGGGTGCTCTAGTGCATAAAACCATTTTCAAAACCGACATGTTTCCGTCTGCCTCATTGTCTGATCCTGCATTGTTTCCATGTGGAAACTGATGAGTCCCAGCTATATCTTTGGGTGTCTAGAAACAGTTCTATAAACCAGAGTGCCCGTTTTAGGCAGCATGTCCTTTGGGCCGATTTGCCCAATGACTTACTTAAACGTTAATAAATATTCATTATTATAACAGTACCTATTATCAAAATCCTAGCTCAATTATATTTAATATCAATATTATTTTTAGGGAAACGTATTTTGGATGAGTAGTGTTTTGATAAACCATTCTAAGCTCAATTTGCAGCGTATCATACACGTCGTTACTAATGAAAAGAAGGAAGACAACTGAAAATATGACTGGGCGAAGAGACGTCGAGTGGCAGAATTGAGTGAATAAAGAAAAAACCGTGACGTGGACAAAATCCCCTCGGGGAAAATTAAATATTTTCCTCTCTCCGAAACGCCCACTAAATGCCTAGACAAAACACTGTCAAGTGGTGGAGAGAGATTTTGTCCACGGCCCCTGTCTTTACGTTTGACATTACGACTGTTTAGTTGACTAATGTCCACTCGTAGATGGTGTAGCTGACTGATAGGTCTCCGGTTTGACTTCTACTCCTTTGTGTCGAGTGTCCGCCGTCTCACGGTAGTCTTCAAGCCCAGAATGCTCCTTGTACTGACCTGAAAAGGGAGACAAATGTTTAAGTTGCACCTCAGTCATAAGCAGAGATTTGCGGAGACAAGGAACTATTTCCGCTCAGTATATAAACCGCAAATCGGATGTTACACGCATACTCCAAAATCTTAATCATAATTAATTATAAATGTAATTTATTGACTTAAGAGGAGCTCGCTAGCGCAGTGGTATAGTGAGCTCGGCCTGTGATTGCGTAAACTAAGCAATATTCGCTATTGCCGGTCGTTGGATTGGTAGCCAATAATTTACTATCTCTAGTTCCTCCGTGCTTCGGAAGGCACGTTAAGCCATTGGTCCCGGCTGCGTCTGCAGTCGTCAATACCCACCAGCCCGTACTGGGCCAGCGTGGTGGTTTAAGGCCCATTCTCCCTACATTCTTCCATCCATAGGGAAGGCCTGTGCCCCTGCTGTGGGGACATTAAAAGGCTATAGGAACTATTGCCTCCCAGGATACAAACCGCAAACAGGATGTTACATACATACTCCTAAAATCTCTATTGTCCATAATTATTAATGTAATATGTATGGTACTTCGATATTTTTTCTTACAGATAAAACTGTTAAGGAATTCAATTTTTAATGTATCAGTTTTCTTATAAGGAAGCGACATGTCCTTGCAAATAAAAAACGAACGGAAAATACACATAATATTCTGATCCGCCGTCACCACATGACCCAAAACTATTCAAAATGTAATATTTTTTAAAATGTATTATTCCATATTAATGTGAATTATAAAGGCATTTTATTGGATTGATAAATGAATAACTTTTCAAACAGCATTTTACAACTAAGATGATTGTAAGCGATGAGTTACCGATTATACAAATAATTAAACAATTCCCTAGCTAGTGGTTGATTCTGTCCAATTCTACCCGTAGGAATGCTCTGTAACAGAGCCTCTGTATCTAAGCAGTAGGTAACAACATGAATCATTATATAGCATTAACAAGGCTTATGGCTACACTAAAATAAATTAGAAATTATTACTTAGATAGAACAGATTTTGTAAAGTAGGTAGTAAAATTAAATAGCCTGGTGAATTATCCGAGCAATCTTTTTTTCTCTTAAAACTATATATTTGCTCGACACGATCAACAGGCTATAAATGTTTACACCTCCGTAGAAGGTCATTTAAGTTATAATCTCTTGAGTTTAGTTTTAACATGTTTATATTGAATTTTATGTGAAAAAATGTAGTATTCTACGTTGGAATGGAACGCCATGTGGTGACGGCAGGGTTTCATCACCCCCCAATCTCTGCCACGGCTGTCGTATAATGCGACTAAGGGTTAGGACAGCAATGAGTACCAAATGTAGAAATATGCTAGAATTAACGTGCCCGATAGATGGCAATAAGCCCACCACCTACATTGGACCTGGCATAATTGGTGAAACGATGGTGTTCCTTTAGCGACCTTTAGCCTTCGGGGATTAATAAGTCCAAGGGGCGAGTCGATCTGTAACCGTTTTATTATTTATAATAAATAAATAAATAGGTATGTCAATTTTAGGTACTATAAAAGTACAGCACCTTTAAGAAATGACGCAAGTTATGTTGACATAGAGACCATTTCATCTGTTAAGCACAATTTCGAAAGACAAGAAATGTTGACCTCTCACTGATTTATGGTTAGAAGTACAAGAATTTAATTGACCATAAAGAATTGTAATTACAGAAGTCAATGTATTCTAAATTGAATTTGTAGTATAAGGGAATTTCACAAATTTTACCGACGGATGTACCAATAAAATAATGTATACTAGCTGATCCGGTAAGCATTGTTTTGCCTTTATCATCTAGGAGTATATTAAATACATACATACATAAATCACGCCTATAATTATCCCCGAAGTGGTAGGCAGAGGTGAATTAACATCCACGTTTCGCCAACTAGGTTAGATCCCATGTGTGGCGAGCCTATTGCCATTTATCGGGCACATAAATCGCATTATATTGCTAGGAATGCTAAAAGGAATGCCGTTGCCCATTCCTCATCGCTGTCTTTATCCTTAGTCGCCTTGTACGACACAACAATTGGTGACAATTGTATTCTGCTCTGCCATCACCACACGGCTTTATTTACTCCGCATAATATTATTTTTATGTTACACCTTATTTCAATTTCATAAATCGTCATCCTTAGTCTTTTTAAACAACCAATGCCAAGACAATTAGTAAAATTGTGTTGAAAAACTGATTTCAAGAAAGGGTGGGTAAAAAACCTATTTGAAGTATTTATACTAACAGTTTTTTTTTAATAAGAAATGTGTATACTCTTGACACCTGACCGGAGGATAAAACTGAGGTCTGCAGGGGAGGAAGTTTTTTTTTTTGTTAGCCTACAAGATCCCACTGGCCATTGCCCAGCAGTGGAGCAAGTCTTAGTAGACAATGCAGACAAGATTGCAGATCTGATAATTTAATATAAAATAAATGATAATATTATTACTCACCGTCGTCATATAAACCATTGGCTTCATCGTGGGCGTTTTGCTCTAGAGATCTAGCAATGGCTTCAGGTATTGGCGGAGGAGTGGGTAGATGCGCTCCCTCAGCCCTGAATCCGTTCTCATCGGCAATATACCTTACTGTATATACTTGACCATCATCACCGGTATACGAGTAAGAGCCAGAAGCTTGGGTACCATGGGTTGTTTGGCCCTGTTCTTCGGATTTGATTCCTGAAAAAGCGAAATAACCAATTATTGCTGACTGGGACACTATTTATAAAGTGGATCAAATATTGTTCCCTGTGGAACACCAATTACTTAAATTATTACGATTTCACTTATTTATTATTGTTATTGTTACTGACTTGATACAATTAAAGTCTGCACCATTGAAGGTTCTGATAATGATGGACTCACTGCAATTATAATTATTAAAACAATGCAAATAAAATGTCAGTTGGACGACGAATAAGCCCGACTTGGATGGTTGACAAAAATTTTGGGCTTCGGAAGACACGCTAAGCTATTAGTCCCAGCTGCATCTGCAATACTTAATTGCTGACCCATTCTCTCTATATTATTATTCCATCCATAGGGAAGATCTGTGCCCCAGCAGTGGAGACAATAAAGGATTCGTAATGATGATCATGAAGAAATAAAATTAAAAAAAAAAAAATCAATCACTGGACGTGTGTAAGGAGGCAAACTGCGCCTAGCGGTTCATTAAAGCTTTGATAAAGCTTTAAATTAACTTTAACGTCGATAAAAGGTGTTATATTAGTATCCAATCGATGCTTTTCGAGACATTTGTGGTAGGTGCACTTCCCCGCAAGACGCACTTTGCCACCTGCACCTTAAATAGCAACTCAATATTTAGCAACTAAGCACGCGAAATATATACCGTTTTCAGTTTCGTAGGAATACTGGTAGTTATGAACGTCGATGTCCAAATTCTGGTGCAGGACTTTCGCCAAGTTCTCTCCGGTCTGCCTTCCATAGCCTGCGTCGTGTCCAGCTTGCGTTTGTGCATAGAAATGGCTTTGATGCTGATGTGGTTGGCTCTGATACACAGAATGACTCGCCAACTGTGACGGATGAGTATTGTATCCTTTGGGATAGCTCGAGAACGGTCTCGGCTGGATTTTGTACGAGTTAGGCGTTTGTGTCTTGTAAGATGACTGATAGGCGCCGGCAGTTGGTTGATTTTTATAACTATGGTAATGACTTGACAATGTTAGTGGATGGTTATACGATTGGGTGTTACTTAAAGAGTTTTGGGTGTGGCTGTTGTGTGTTTGGGTGTAGCCAGCTACAGGCTGAGTGTTATAAGTCTGCGAGTAACCAGACGACTGCTGAGGATGTATGTAAGTCAAAGTTTTACTGGAGTACGGCTGTGGTGAATGGACATTGCTTGTTACTTGATGTGGTTGAGTATCGTATGTGAAGCTGGCTAAGCTTGGTTGAGTATTGTAGGTGGTGTGGCCGGAGTACGTTTGTGGTTGACTGCCATACAGTCCTTCGTGTTGACCTTCCAATGCCGTTTGGTAGAGTTCTGCTGAGTGCGCGTAAGTGTTTCCCGATACATTATCGTACATCTGTCCAGCATTTGCTGTAACTGAAATAGCAGCCAGGACTAATAGCTGAAAACAATAAAAATACAATAAGTTAATTTGGAAATAATTCAGTATTAAAGCTGCTTGCTCACTGGAGCGGATCTAGGTGGCGGTGCGATGATCCACCAATGTAATTGCATAAAATCTATACACTTTTTAGTGGACGTGAGCTCCACTATTGGTGAAGCTCTAGTGGACAAGCAGTCTAAAGATTTCTTGCGAAACAAAATAATATTTTAAATGAAGAGTATCGAACTCTTTTTTTGTTGAATTAACGAGATAAATGACATCAAAATTATAATTATATATTTAATTTAAACTTGGTAAACCTTCTGTAGTATTATGTACAAATATTTGTGATACACTTTGAAATCTGATTACTTTAATACACATTATTTTAACACTTTACACAAACATAAAAAGTCCGTTTTATAATCCTGGATCTTTCACTAAAGGACACTATTTGAACTCACAAAAAACGTACCAATTTCATTTTTGTTAGTCTGGTAAATCACCACAACTTGAGACAATTGAATTAGAAATGTAATAAAGTAAGTGTAAGTTACGTTTTTATACCAAAAAATGACTTGACATGCGTCGCGGTGCAAAGTCACTGTGCGGAGAAGACCACGGTAAGTGTGGATTAAAGATTTTGGACAAAAATCTGGTTCGATTTCGTTGTAATTTTGCATAGCTACACAAATCATAAAGCTTAACATACTGGCTGACATATACTGATATACAAAAGCCCCTTACGCAATAAAGAGAAAAAAAAACAGTTAATGAAGCATATTGACAAATCCTGCTCTTAAAAAATAAACAATTAGGTTCGAATACTAATAAATTACGAAAAAATAACATTTATATTTGTTCTTAAATTAAACTTCTATATTATTGGGCCAATGTCGTTTTTTTGCAAGACATAATTATAGTATAAATAAACACTGTATATTATATTCTGTGTACATAATACTTTTGTGTTATGTATTCAATTCCTTTGACTATTAAAACTACTATGTTTGTCTAATTAAGTTTTCCAAGTACCCAAAATATTATAACTAGTTCAAATTAAATTATTTAATTTATTACATTGGAATATTATCATATACCATTTATTTGTGTTACTATTTTGCAATATTATGATTTTATATAAAGATTTATTCTGTGTAGGAGACTATCAGTTAAAATGTCTAAGTTCGCAGTTATAGTGACTATGTCAATTAGCTGTCTCCCAGTCGGCTCATAAAAGAGCACGGTTAGGTAATATCTCTAGTAAAGAGATGTACGCACCGGGTGAACAAGTAGGCTAGAAAACATAGACTTCTAAACGTATAGACAGTACAATTTGTTATAGTAATTTGCTATTAAATTTTTAAAAAACATAAATAACAAAAAAACGAAGGCAGAGGTGAGAATTATTTTAAACACCAACGTTTCGCCAATTTTGTTAGGTCCCATGTAATAGTCTACTGGCATTCATCGAATACGTAAATCGTAGTGTGACGCTAGAGGGTATAAGAGAACGTTGCTGAGCATTACTCATCGCTTTATGTATGTAACTATACGAGTATCTCTCTTTACCCTACATTCACCTTACGGATGACAGATCCATGATTCATGTCGTGTTGCTGAGAAAGAGGTAAGTAGTGCCTAGGACTATTGTGTTAATCAAATGTTAGTCAATGGGTCATATATTAATCTAAATGACCTTATTTTATAAAATTCTGTCCATCATCAGAAGAACGTCAACATTAACATCATTTCAGCCGAAAAACTGTTGAAAAAGAGCATACTACTCTTATTTCTGCCATTCCGTGTCTATAGAATCTAAGCTCTGCCCAAACTTTCATAGTGCAGACAGACAATATTACAGGCATTACCCAGAACAAAATTTGGCGTAACTAGATTATGTTTTTGTTTTACCACGCGTAGCAATCACCGAGTAATTATAAATACCTTCCAACTATGTCTACTGTTTTGCTTGTTTAACTTGATTTATTAGTTCTATATTAATTTTGACCGTAAATACGGGCTGATAGTTAACATACACATTTTAATCACAGCATTGATGTACTAACATACACGTTTCGTAATTTTTTCTACGTTTCATGTAATAGGGGAGAGCCTATAGTCATCTGCTACCAAGCACATTATTTACATACATACATACATAAATCACGCCTATATTCCCGAAGAGGTAGGCAGAGGTGAACTAGCACCCACGTTTCGGCAAATATGTTAGATCCTATGAAATAGGTGGCGAGTCTATTGCCATTTATTGGGCAAAAAAGTCGCAGTACTATTGCTAGGTGGTTTAAGAGGAATGCTGCTGCCCATTCCTCATCACTGATTTTTCCTTTGTCGCCTTGTACGACACCCACGGGAGAGATTTGGGGTTACACATTATTTAATTGATGTATTTGTACATGAACTCTGCATAATATGTTTATCCATTATGACCGTTTTCCCTAACAACACCTTATTATACAAGGGCCATTTCCTCGTCATATCAGTCCTTTACTGCCTTATGCTATTAATAAACATGGTTTAAGTAAAAACACTGTGTTTGGTCTATTTTCCTTGCATACAAAATCATGTTGATGATGTTTGTTAGACGAAGACAAAACGAGGAATAACTATACCATGTTTACTACTAGGTTATTAATAAGGCGGTTAATGTTCGGTAACTGCTAAGGCACAGGCCTTCCCTATGGTTAGAAGAATATTATAGAGGGAATGTGCCATAACCCACAACGCTGACCTAGTGTGGGTCGACGGTTCCACGTGTGATTTTAATTTATCTGCACACCAAATCTGGACAGCAAATTTTTAATTTATCTGTATAACATTCTATCTAAGGTATATAATTTACGTATTTTATCTGTAAGAAGTAAAATTAACATATTAAATTTTTAAGCAATAATCCCTACAGCCTCGACTTTGACCCAGAGAGCGCTGTTTTTATGGTCATTGACCCGTCGCGTAATTAAATCATTAATGTAAATTGTGTCTGTTTTAATACAATCTCGTTGAGTAACTTTTAAGCCGTTTTTTTACCGTAATCATGGAGTTATGTCAGCAGAAACTACTTACTTATTAGGGCTTGTAGGTTGTGCCGTGCTGTGCCGTCACAGCAGAATATAAATTATATAATAGTGCATTTATTACCAAGGGCGGTAAAGCAAAGAATGTCTCAGATCGTAAGTATTTGACCTGAGACCAATTTATATGCGATCTGAGGCTTTCTTTTTTTACCACCAGAGGTAAGTAAAAAATGGAGTGGGCTGAAAATGCCACTTTAAGATGCATACATACGCATACATAATTCACGACTATATCCCCGAAGGGGTAGGCAAAGGTAAACTAGCACCCACGCTTCGCCAATTATGCTAGGTCCCATGTAATAGGTGGCGAGCCTATTGCCTTTATTTATCGGGCACAAAATCGCAGTGCTTTGCTAGGTGGTAGGTATAAGAGGAACCCTGTTGCCCATTCCTCATCACTGATTTATCCTTAGTCGCCTTGTACGACACCCACGGGAGAGATTTGGGTGGGTGACAATTGTATTCTACTCTGCCGTCACCACACGGCTATATGATGGGTGTGATATAATAGTAGATTATAATACCAAGAACGATGTAACAAAGAATGTCACAGATCGCAAGTATATATGTCACTCCCTGACCAGGAAGTTGGATTCTCCGTATGCGTAGCAGGCGGAAAAGTCCACTTTGCGATTAATAAGTTTTACTTTATTAATATTATTATTTTTTGTTTGTTGCCGTGTGGTGACGGCAGAGTAGAATACAATTGTCACTACCCCAAATCTTTCCCGTGGGTGTCGTACAAGGCGACTAAGGATAAATCAGTCATGAGGAATGGGCAGCAGCGTTCCTCTTATACCACCTAGCAATGTACCTACTGCGACTTTTGTACCCAATAAATGGCAATAGGCTCGCCACCTATTACATGGGACCTATCATAACTGGCGATACCTGGGTGCTAGTTCACCTCTCCCTACCCCTTCGGGGATATAGGCGTGATTTATGTATGTATTATTTTTTGTGATATTTAAGTTATGTAATTGTTATTTTATTCAATAAAGCATAACCGTTTTTTTTATCATTTTCTCCCACCCGTCACCTAGACAGAAGCATACATACATTGCGGGTCACAGCGATGTAAAGCTTGTTTACATCGCTGTGACTCGCAATGTATGTCAAAGTGTTTTTTATTAGATACAATTTATTTTATTTTATTAATGCGTGTGTTAAGTTTGGATTGTGTGCACTAGTGACGCGAATAAAGTGTCTATTAATCTAACTATATCATTTAATGATGTGAGAGAAAACACAAAAAGGTGAAAAAATTTAAAAATAAAAAAAATAAGTAAATATATTTTGGTGGTTGGAAAAAGAGTTTCGAAAAATTATGATCTTGAGGCGGGAATCGAACCCGCGTCCGCCGCGTCCGCCGCGTCCGCTGCGTCGGCCACCCAAGACACTAATTAACTTGCCGAAATTCTTCTAACCTTTACACTTCACGTTGTAATCCAACGGGTACCCTCGCAATGTAGAAATAAATTTCAAACATTCCAAAGCAGATATTTTTACAAATACCGTGCGTTCGGTTAAGCTTGGGTTTGCTATATAATTGTTCTAACATTTATATAATGTTAAAATTAAACTCAAATAAATATATTTTATAAATCTTTTTATTTTTTATTAACCCTTAACAGCTAACAGTTCATGGCACTTGGTGGTAAATTCCAATTGGTTGCGGCGCGTCGTCTCAGAAGTATCTGGGCTGCTGCCTGTACGCTGGGGCGGCGAACTGGCGGGCAGCTACTACAGTGTTGTCATACTTGCCTTCGTGGTAGCTACCTGCAATTGTCAAGAGCATGCCTTAGGTATTGTTTTATTTTAGACGGCCGCCGTGGTCGAATGCTCAGATCGCTGGGTATTGGCCGAGAGGTCCCGGGTTCGAATCCTGGTAGGGGCAAACTTTGTGATGACTACAAATGTTTGTTCCCGAGTCATGGTTGTGTATATGTTTATTTAGTATATTTTCAACATTTATATACATAATTATATTAAAAATATGTCCGTCATCTAGTATCCATAACACAAGTGCTTAGGCTACTTACTTTGGGCTAGATGATAGGTGTGAGTGTAAAAATATTTATTTTATTTTTTATTTATTATTGTACAAGAAAAAGAGCCTGGTGCCTTAGGTTTTGAAAGGGCGTGAAATAGTCGTGGGACCATTGAAATGGGCCTAGAGCTGTAGTAGCGCCTACTTTAAATTCCTACATACATACATAAATCACGCCTGTATCCCCGAAGGGTAGGCAGAGGTGAATTAGCACCCACGTTTCGCCAAATATGTCAAGTCCCTTGTAGTAGGTGGCGAGCCTATTGCCATTTATCGGGCACAAAAGTCGCAATCCATTGCTAGCCTAGGTGGTATAAGAGGTACGCTGCTGCCCATTCCTAATCATATTCAGATTTATCCTTAGTCGCCTTTTACAACACCCACGGGAAAGATTTGGGGTGGTGCCAATTGTATTCTACTCTACCGTCATCACGCGGCTGGTGGTGACGGCAATTCCTACATACATACATAAATAAATAAACTCCCAACCAACATTTCGCCAGCTTATATCATTATACTAGCCTTTGCCATTCATTGGAAACTTATTTTTTTTTTTAAATTCTTCATTATGCCACGGATACACCTTATTGGTTGAGCCCGCTAACTTCAAGATTAATTATCTAGCAAACTTGTCGTAAATAAAACTCACTAATAAAACTCTGAATATACTGCTTATTGAAAAATAATTCGAGGGATTGTTTAGACTAGTTAGTAACCATCAATCAAATATAAGATTCCCCTTTCTCTGTCTCTCTCTCTCTCTCTCTGTCTCTCTCTCTGTCAGTCTCTTTTGGTTTTATTTTTTTCTCCCTTTTCTCTTGGTCACCATATTATTATTTTAAACATGGAGTGACTCTATTGCCATTTTCGAGGTAAATCGCAGTACTGCTAGTTGGTGAAACAGCCCCCGTAACACGGGACGTGGACAAAATCTCCTCGGGAAAAATAAAATATATTCCCCTCGCTCTAACTCCCACTAAATTCCGAGACGAAACACTGTCGAGTGGTGGAGAGACATTTTGTCCACGTCCCGTGCTAGCCCTACAGGAATGCACGGAATCATCGCACTCACCGTCATCAAAGATGCCAGCAGCCTCATCCCTGGCGTTGTCCTGGAGAGCCTTGACGATTTCCTCCGGAATAGGGGGAGGGGTGGGCAGATGGGCACCCTGGGGCTGGAAGCCGTTGGCGTCGGCGGTGTACCTCACGCTGTAGACCTGGCCATCGTCACCGGTGTAGGTGTAGCCACCCTGGGCTTGGATGCCGTCGGCTTCCTGGCCGTTTTCTTGGGCTTGGATGCCTGGAATTAGGAATAGGTAGCTGAGGATCTGTGGCCGTATCATGAAGTATTAGTGCGATCCAAACGCGGGTGACGAAACGGGACGCCGCTCTACTTATAGCGTCGTCTCGTTTTAACAATGGGAATTGAGTCGCGTTGAAAGTTGGTGGTAAGGCCCCTGGGCAAGATTTGGATATAAAGATTTGAAGAGGCAGATGGCGCAGTGGTTGACCTATGATTGGGTAAGCTAAGCAATGTTAAGGCCGGTCATTTGATGGGTGACCAAAAATATATTGTTTCTAGTTCCTCCGAGCTTTGTAACAACTTTAAGTTCCGGCTGCAAGTCTCTGATACCCTTCCATCCACATTACAGTAGTAGGTGGTCATTCTACCTATATTCATCCTATATTTAATGGAATTGGGACATTACGATATTGGAATTGAGACAATCTTGATCTTGATCTTGAAGAAAATCATTACAGAATTCGGCTTTAATTATTCTGATCCATAGTCTGTTAGGATTAAGGCAAGTGAATTATAATTTTACAATTATTTTAACCTTTCCCTTATATACACGAGAGCTTAGAAAGTGAAAGCCAACGAAGCACTAGACAGCTTGTTTCAGCTTAGGTGACAAATGGGATTTGTTTCGTTAAAAAAAGCATCAGGTTTGGTTGGACATTCCAAATTTCAATCAAATTCAAATTGGTTATCAAAGTCAATTTTGCTGAACAGCGATTAAAAACATTAACTGTCGCACTCAGAGACGTCAACTAACGTAAATGAGTACCTACCTACTTAATGTCAAAAAAGACAATTCAAAACTAGTCGCTATTCTTGCATAGTCTACGGTCTAGTTTTGATTGACATTTTTTTGTAATAAGTACTCATTAAAATTAATTGACGTCTCTGAGTGCGGCAGTAAGTCTAATGTGTCGCATATAAATGAACGCGTTGATGTCTTTTGTTTCAACTAAATAATGATGACGAACGGCCGAATAGATTAAGGGTTAGGGTCCGTAAACAGTCTCAATTGTGTATTTAGTTCGCGAAACTCTGTAACTGGTATAGAAATTTTGGAGCTGGTATAGAATTATTTCGACAGCGACTAAAAGCATCCTTACAAAATCTACCACATGTCACTCAATTTATGTAAAAAAAGTTGACATTAGATGGTGTACGCAACAGCTCTTATCTTTGGAGGTATGACATGCATAACTGATGCAATGTGCCTCTAAATTTCATATTATAATTCTTTTTTTTTTTTTTTTGCAGTTAAGAGTTACAGATACTATACACTATCTATCTATTCTAGGCACACCTAATTTATTGGTAACGCTGCTTGTAAAAATTTAGCTCCTAAAAATCGTAATAACCAGATTCGATAGTTTACTGAATCAACGGTTGAGTATTTTGATTTTAATTTCAAAATTATATATTAGAAAAATGATGGTTGGCCGAACGGTTTAGGCACCTGCAAGGATTGCAGTGGACGCGGGTTCGATTCCCCCATCAAGACCATAATTTTTTGAACTATTTACATACGTACATACCTTAATCACGTATATATCCCCGAAGGGCTAAGCAGAGGTGAAATAGCACCCACGTTTCGCCAATTATGTTATGTCCCATGTAATAGGTGGCGAGCCTATTGCCATTTATCGGGCACTAAAGTCACAGCGCATTGCTAGCTGGTTTAAGAGGAACGCTACTGCCCATTCCTCATCACTGATTTATCCGTAGTCGCCATAAACGACACCCACTGGAGAGATTTGGGGTGGTGACAATTGTATTCTACTCTGCCGTCACCACACGACTGACCCTTTCTAACCACCCAATTCATAATGGTTGAGCTCACCATTCTCGGTCTCATAGGCGAATTGGTAGCCGTTCTCGTTGACGTCGGAGTCCGACCTCAGGATGGCGGCGTTCCTCTCTAGCGCGGCGCGAGGCCTCGTGTCCTGGTAGTACGAGGCGGAGGCTGAGGCTGTCTGCCTGCCATAGTAGTTCTGGGGTAGTGCAGAGCACACCGCGACCAGGGCAGAAATGACGAGCTGCGAAAACAAAGATACGATAGTATACGCGTTGTGATAAGACTGGATACTGGCAAGTGAGCCAATCAGAAAATGCTCGATTTTTTTTGACATTTTTTTAGATATACGATAATAGTAACCAACAATGTTTATAGAAAAACTTAAGTAACGTAAGCTTACTAAGCTTAGTCGGTAGATAATATCGAAAAATATCTGACCTAATTTTTATTGATTAATTGATTACAAATCGTTTTTAAAAATTAAAGGATCTTGTATTTTTTCCATTTCTAGCCAAAGTTTACTTAAACAAGTCAGTATTTAAGTAAACAGTGGACTAGATAGTTAATTTATTTTAAATATGATCAACCTAAATTAAATTCTATTGAAAATAATTATAGTAATGATAACAATAAATTTAATTAATAATATCGATAATAAAATAAACACGTAAGATTTAATTGGCCGTTTTTTTGCATGTTCTATTGTTTAATTAGAATGTATTATTGCTATATTAGTAAAAATATTAAGATTCTCTCTAATGATCCGGATCAATATTTACACTCTGACCGATCGAAAAAAACAAAATGTCACTTCACTTCACGTTCCGACACTAAACACAGCTACGTCCAAATCGAAGCTGAGAAAAACGGAAAATCGATTAGCTCTACATAATAATTATCGATTAGATCGATGTTGATCTTTGCACACTAACCAATTGCATGTTGTTGGTTATCCGATAAACGATGTTGGAATGCTGTCTACGGGTGCATCTTCGGCTTATATACGTGTCTGATAGTGGGAGCCAGAGTCAAGGTCGCCGTATCGCTCGGATGGTTGAAGACATTTCCGGTACAAAACATGGTTTGAAATCTGCGCAAGAGTTGACTGTTGCGATCAATAGACCGAATGTGATGTGATGGGGGATTGTGTAAGAATGGTTTTTGTGTAAATAATGCTGGAAGGAAAAGGGCTGACTTAGCGAGAACCATGCACATCAAAACCGCCTCTGTGATCTAGTGGTACCCGAGGTCCCGGGTTTGATCCCCAAGGAAGTACAAATTTGTAGTCGGTTTGGTTGGTGGTAGGACTTTTTCAAAACCACCTGGCTAGCTACCACCATCTTATCAAAATCTGTCCCCATAATAATAATGTTAAGTGCATTATTGTGTTCCGGCAATTTGTGATAAGTAAGATAAGCCAGCCCATCTGTTGTTGCGGGTTCCAGGTGAAGCTCGATTCCATCTACCGCTCTAATCATCACTTAAGACAAGAGCTTCCCTGTCTAGCATAATAAAAATATTATGATACCGAAGAAAAAGTAGAGTATTTGAAAGTGAATACACACATACACCCATAAATCACGCCTATATCCCCGAAGGGGTAGGCAGAGTTGCATCGAATTTCGCTAGGTCCCACCAAAAAAAGGTGGCGAGCTTATTGCCATCTATCGGGCTCGTAAATCGCTAGGTGGTATCAGAGGAACGTTGCTGACAATTACTCATCGCTGTATTAACCCTTACTGCCGCACTCAGAGACGTCAAATAACGTTAATGAGTACTCAATGTCAAAAAATGACAATTCAAAATTAGTCTCTATTCTTACCGGGTGAAAAATGAATTTTTTTGACGTTGAATACTCATTATGCATCATCGTGCCGTGTGGTGACGGCTAAGTAGAATACAATTGTCACCACCCCAATTCTCTCCCGTGGGTGTCGTACAAGGCGACTAAGGATAAATCAGTGACGAGGAATGGGCAGCAGCGTTCCTCTTATACCACCTAGCAATGTACCTACTGCGACTTTTGTGCCCGATAATCATAACATACAACAACATACATAAATCACGCCCATTTCCCCGAAGGGGTAGGCAGAGGTGAACTGAACCCACGTTTCGCCAATTATGTTAGCTCCCATGTAATAGGTGGCCTATTGCCATTTATCGGGTACAAAAGTCGCTGTACATTGCTGGTGCATTGGTATAAGCCTAACGCTGCTGCTCATTCCCCATCACTGGTTTATCCTTAGTCGCCTTGTACGACACCCACGGGAGATTTGGGGTGGTGACAATTGTATTCTACTCTGCCGTCACCACACGGCTGGCGGCAAAATTAATCCACTATGTTTCCCTGGGTGATAAATATTAGGTTCAAAAATTGATATTTTGGGTCTATGACGGTCACATCAGATGATAATCTGGATGATAGAGGGATGTCTAGGTGAAAAAGTTAAAGACTTTTACTTCTCAAACAAACAGTAATTGAAACTATTACAGAAATCGAATGTAAATAAATTACAAAACGCTAGTGTACTATTACACTAATAAAAAATGGGCGGCTTATCTTTAATGGCATCTCTTCCAGATTAATGCTTAGGGAAAATAATTGTTTATTGGTACACAATGATTTAACGCAGCGAAAGGTGAGAAAAACCTAATGCTCGTACGAAATAGGGACCGGAATCCAATAAACGCTCATTACAATATATCACAACCGTAACATTTGGATATGAAATCGTATTTTAAGAACTTGATGTAATACAGTAAGGCATTGCAATTGCGCAATGGTTAATTTATAGTAGCGCCCAAGACGCATACAGACGACGTCGCAATATTGAAGACAGTCTTGGTATAGTTCACTTAAGTCACTTGTTTGTAACCCAAGAGACATTATGTATTACAATATCAATATAATCTTCTTCCATGCTGGCCCGGGAGCGAAAAAATAACGTAGAATGTGCCAGCACCGACTCATCCCAGGGATGCCGAAAATTTTGACAATGGGAGAACGCCCCGTGTAGGCCGATAGCACCTTAGGGCATCCGAATGGTGAAGGGCAAACCACCAACAACAGCAAACCCATAGAGGGTTGGAGACAGCCAGGCGGCTGGCTGTAAAAACTAAGCCAAAAAAAACCCTGTCATTCCAATCACTCTCTCCTCATTGGTCTATCGACATGGTCTTTTCCGTGACATACAGAGACAGAACGGAGAGAGTGATTGGAATGACATCATTCCAATCCATACCGCTAAATGTTTTGGCTTAGGTTCTACAGCCGGCCGCCTGCCTGACACCAACACTCTTTGGGTATGTTGTTGTTGGTGGTTTGCCCTTCATCGTTCGGGTGCCCCAAGCTACTTATTACGCTACTTAATCAAGCTTCTTATTACGCTACTTAAGCAAGCTACTTAGGCCCGCATAGAAGACAAAACGCCTCAATATATAAATAGATACAGCATTGAATTGATAAGTAAGATAAATGGGTCTATTTTTTTGGTAAATAAAAAGAATTCGACGGACAAACAAACATACAATATTTTAGATTCATAACGTGTTACGCATCAGAACCTAAAACTTAGCACGTACACGTACTAACATATGCACTCAAAATAGATATTAGGAAATCTAATTCACATGTGCACGCAAAAACATTGATAACCAATACGATTGTACTACATTGCAATAAGTGCCATAACTGCAATGTTACATTTACACGAATTTCTATGCTAATTGTAACCTCGCAAGATGCAATGAGTCCAAATTGCAATTGCGCAATCGTACATCGAATTGTTATGGGCTATCGTGGTTTATAGGTCATGCTCGATAGCTATAAGAACACAGCGTTTTGTAAACGTGTGCTCATGATAACTTGGTTCCAACACTATATAGACGAGACGAAAACTCTTAGGATTCCATGGACTTAGTGTTGGGGACCCAAAGAGGGTTGGTATCAGGCAGGCGCCCTGTAAAACCTTTTTTTTTTTTTTTTTTTTTAACGGGGTCAAAAAATGACTGTTTACGCACATCCCACGGCCCCGGGACTTGGGCCGTGGGGGTGTGTGGGACTCCCCGGCGTGTAAAAGGCGCCGGGACTACTCCACTAAAAATTTCCCCGGTTCTTCGCCCTAGGTAAAGTGGGGAAGAGGGCTTCAGCGGCGCCTTCTCCCAAAATCCCCCACTCTACTTCTTTGTCCGTTCCCGGGCTCACCCTGCGCCGCCCTGTAAAACCTAAGCCAATCCTTTGGATTTTGTCATCCGAATCTCCCTCCGTTGAACAAAATATTGGTAAAAATAGAAACTTAATAATTGGCGCAAATTTCTTATCGCTTTTACTTTTTACAATAAGAACTGTAGCATACATGCTTGCTAAGGTTCAGAAACTAAAATGTACGCGATAAATTCTTGGTTGATTTTTTCATTTACATTACTCTTACGTGAATTTGCTAACTCTTAGTTTTTTTATGGTGTCACTTAATCAAGGGTGCTTATTTGATCATTGTTTTTTTTTTCAAATTAATTTTGGTGTTATATATAGAGACTGTTTATTAGTTGTCTGTTTCTAATTGTATGCTACTTGGGTATATTAATAACTGTTTTTCTTCCTTTAATACAAATAAATAAATATTGTAAAATAGAAATTTCTCAATTTTACCCAATCGAGTTGAAACCTCATCTTAACAAAGGGCCTGACGAAATGCCGAAATAGAAACAAATGATCTATTACATGAAACACTTGGATGTTAAAAGTGCAAGGTTAGAATACAAGTAGTGCTCAGCACGCCCAAACGGTCGGTCTCCCACGCGAGCGAAGACGCGGGCAAAGGCTGTGTATAATAACAAAGAAACTATCCAATGACTCAATGAGTCATTTAGGTGAGATTACTCGCCTGCTGTTTGATGTTGGTTTTGGAATTTCATAATACTTCTCACTTTTCTTCATTTCGATCTTTATTTTATAAAGCCTTGTGGTGACGGAAGAGCGTATTATTACAATTACAGAGAAATTTATATAGGTCAGTAAAAATATGAAAAATTATAGTTTAATATTAGGTTAGAAAAGTATTAAAATAATTTTTCAAATTTTTTCTGACTTATTGTGTAACATTTTGAATAATTTTTGTAACATTTATATAATGTTCAAATAAAGATTAAAAATTATAACAATTATTACTATTGTTAATAAAAAATAATCATTATTTTTAATAACATATTATGCAAAAGATTATTGCGAAAAAAATCAGAAGAAAATTTTCTGAAACTTGTGTCCGGGTATAATTTTTCCGAATTATCGCAATATGTCAAAATTTAATGAGCAAGTTATCGTGTTATATCATATTTTCTCAAACAAGTTTTTGCTTTACATATATTACATAAATTACGCCTATATCCCCGAAGGGATATGCAGAGGTGAATTAACATTACATTTTGCTTTAAATTGACATTTTTGTATAGTGGCAGCTCTGATGTGCTGTTATCTGTACTCGAAAGAGGATCAGTTTTTTGTCATTGACCACAATATAGCCTTTGATTTAAATGCTCCACCCACTGGTATTATGCAATTATAAGGCAAATTTATGTATTATATTTACATGTTTGTAAAAATATTTATATGATAAATTACCACTATTAAGATTAAGATAATTTATTTTAAATCAATATCGGCTAAAAGGGGAGACTGGGGAAATGGATATAAGACCGTCGACATGCCTTTCAAAGCATCGTCCTTCCAATTGAACGACGTGTGTTATTTTTTAAATATTTATTACTAATAATAGACAAGCTATGTAGGTACAAGGAACAGCAATACAGGTTAGAACACAACAAAACTAAATTATTATAACGATATATATTTTGAGTGGCGAAAAGTTCTATTTTGATTAACCCGGCGCTCTTTTGATTGTAATGAAAATAATTGTCTTTGGGTTCGTTATCCTAATATTTGGTTAATATTGTTAAATCCCGTCTCGAAATTTATGCCATTCCAGAATATTGTTTTTATGTTCTTTTGTAAATTTGTAATAAAATAAACATTAAATAATTCTTTTGGAACTGTTATCCAAAATCGCACTGACTATTATGTCGGCTTAGAATTCTTAACATTACATATTTTAGGTATTCGAGAGCATGTTTTAGAAAAAGAATTCGAAGTCCAGAATTTTTATGTTACAAAAAATCACATCGAAAACAGATTGCACCTGTCAAACACCCCACGCTCCCCAATGGGTGACCTCTTTATTAGTATAATGAGCTTAAAATTCCCCAAAATCGTTTACTTCAAATCCAACACTAACCGAACCAAGTCAAAACAACTAACAAGTAATTAATTTCCACAATGCGAACTAAATCACTCCGAGCCTCGTGAAAATGCCACAGTCTTTCGCAACATTGAGGAAATGCCATGCGAGTTTATTTGGAGATTAGTTAAGTTTTACTCCTGACCTTGCACACACGCGTGTGGTAAGCTCTGTGGGCTAGAACGGTTCAATTAATAACTTGAGTAATTCAGAACTCTACAAGTGGTCGTTGTTTCATAACCATCATCATCATCATCACCAATGTCATCGCTTGGCAGTACCTTAGCATTCGTCGCTCATCTGCCCTCTTCCTGCCTGCCCTCTACACAAGTGGGCAACCCATTCGAACGAATAGAATACAAAATCAAATGTATGAAACTGACGTATTATATAATAGAAAAAACAACAATGGCGACCATCGCGACAAATGTAAAAGAAGCTGTCAAATATGACTTTTCGTCGGTCTAATTATCAGAGTTCGTAACTCCGCATCACGTCCATAATTTTTCAAACTTTTTCTAGCCACCTAATTCTTTGTCCTATTGGGTGAGTTTTGCAGGAGCCAGTAAAAACTAATTTTATCATTGAGGGTAATCCTTGTTAAGTAAAGATGAATTCAAAAGTAATTCACTTCTCAGAGTAAAATTTTAAAGCATTTTTGGTAATATTCCAATTATATTAGTAAAAAATCTAGATCAGATGCACCAAAATTCTAATTTCGATATTTTTGGAGTTAAGAACTCTAATAATTAGACCGACGGACGATGTTTCATTTGAAATTTCTCCGATTCAAAGAGCTCATTAACGATCTAAATAAATAAGAATCTCATTAAATAACCCATCAGATTACCACAACAAGAAAGCCTAATAGACCACCGGCATGGAAAACGAGAACCCACATTGTGTAAAATCGAGATTTCGATTGCGTCAACTGAGCAATATTCGCTCAAGCCGGACATTGGATGGGTGACCAAAATATATTATTATTTCGAGTTCTTCCATGCTTCTCAAGCCATGTTTAGCTGTTGGTCCCGGCTGCATCAGCAGTCGTTAATACCCACCAATCCATACTGATCCAACGTGGAGGGTTATGGCCACAGAACAGTAAAAGAGTTATAACTCATTCTCCATAAATTCTTCCATCCATAGGGAATGTCTGTGTCCCAGCAGCAGGGACACAGTTGGGATGGGTTTTTATGCATAAATAGGCGAAGCGTTAAGCGTAAGCAGAGGTGAATTAACACCCACGTGTCGCCACTTACGTTAAGTCCGATTTTATAGGGGGCGAGCATATTCCCATTTATCAGGCATGTAAATCGCAGTATGGGTATGGTGGTATACGAGGAACGCTGCTGCCCGTTATACTAATTTACCTTTACCCCGCGGGAGAGGTGGGGGTGGTGACAATTCTGCTCTGCCGGTAACACTAAAGTAAGGCATTTTTTTCTCATGATACACCTGTTACCTTGTAAAACATTCTCAAGTTCCTGATGTAATGAGCCGCGACACAATAGCATAATTATTTTGTAGGACCACTTTGTTTGTACATACACCGGCAAAACTGCGGGCTACCACAACCTGTAGCACTGCCAGACGATCCTGCACTTTATTTCAAAACATTTAACCAAGAAAATTGGATGTAGACATTTCAGAGTTTTGTATCGTCTTGCTCGTTGTTGACAGTACTTTGTACTGTCATTGTTCCTCCCACGACCGTGTCAAGGTTACTATGACTCATGTAGGTACATTGCTATCGGAATCTAATAAATACATCTTTTTGAGCTACCGTTGCCAAAAGTAGCTCTTATGGCTGACGCATTTAGGGACAAAACGAATTGTTTATTTCTCTTCCGGGCGATGCTAAATTAGTTTGTTTTGCAGATATTTTTTTCACTGTTACTGATATTGCTTTATTTGCATGCTAATTTACATTATAAATCAGCATACTTAGGGGGGAGCGGTCCAAAGTAGGGCATGGTGCCTAAAGCGGATACTTTTGTATATTAATATGTTTTCTTATACCCAAGGAGACGAATGGAAACTTTACCGTCTACGTACCCCCTCAAGCAGTTAATGAGGCTGACGGGAATATATCGGTTTTAAAAATGATCTAATACACGAAAGTTGCCGCTTATGGCCGTGTGGTGACGGCAGAACAGAATACAATTGTCCCCACCCCATCTGTCTCGCGGGGGTCGTACAAGGCGACTAATCTGTGTTAAGACAGCAATGAGTAATGGGCAGCAGCGTTCCTCTTATGCCACCTTGCATGTACTACGTTTTCCTTCTTCTTCCTACCCTTATCCCGCTCTAGGCGGGGTCGGCACAACATGTCTTCTTCTTCCACTCCTTTCGATCCTTCACCAATTTCTCATCCACTCCTCTCACTATCATGTCCTCCTTTACACAGTCCATCCATCTCTTCTTTGGTCTTCCTCTCCTTTTACGTCCTTCCACGTTCATGCCTAACATTCTTCTGCCAACATAGCTTTCATCTCTTCTTCTTCATGTACTGCGATTTCCGTGCCCGATAAATGTTAATAGGTTAGCCACCTATTTATTACATGGAACCTAACATAATTGGCGAAACGTGGGTGTTGATTCACCTGTGCCTACCCCTAGCCCTTCGGGAATATAGGCGTGATTTATGTAGAGGTATGTAGAGTATGTATGTAGTTGCCGCTAAATACGATTTTCCTACTTCTTTATTTCCAAATCCTAGGAAATTCATGGTAGCACCATGAATATCTAGTACAATTAATTGTCTACCAGGTAAGGAGTAGTAACTCAATTTTCTTTTATGTTTAACTAGCTTCCGAAGCACGGAGGAACTCGATATAGTATATTTTTGGTCACCTATCAAATGTCCGGCCTTAGCGAGCATTGCTCAGTTTACGACATCGCAATCTAGGCGTGTCTAATAAATAAATTTAAAAAAAAAACCTGGATTTAGCACAGAAGGGTCACTTATTGCTTAGTAATAATTATAACTTGAATTCGTTCCAATAAAATACATCCCACGGTAGCCAGCTGCTGTGAAGAAGAGTAACCATGATATTTCAAATGCTTAAAGCATTGTCTCAACGCGCGTCCAACAGGATTTAGTGTATTTATGTAAAAACATCGATTTCATATGCAAATAGAGCTTAATTCCGTGGGCTGTAGGGCTGTCAGGGATGCTATTATATTTATATGATTTCATTATAATATACAAATAATCAAATCATAATAATACAAAAAAAATAGAGTCAGAAAAAATATTCAACCCGCGTACTCCGCAATCATAGTAGGCTTACATGGTAATTTCGGCAAATTAACTAACTAACCCCCGAATACAGAAACGCTTATCAAATTTGGGGCACTGCTTAAAAAGTTAAGTGGACATTACCTGTCAGAATTTGTATGGAAAAACGTCAATTTTGACAACATTTAAATGTTAAGCAAGACTCAAACTTTGATTAGCGTTTCTGTATTCGGGGGTGAATTGAACTAAATATCATTAATCGTTCAAGCTTTGGGGACTAACTGTTATAAACACAAATAAAATGTTTAATAAATAAAATATAGTAATATTGAAAACCCTAACCACAGCACCTACATCGAAGTTACGCATTGGAGCTTCATCTAACAGATTTCAACCCTATCACTCAAGAAATAGATGTTATTCGAACTTCAAAATGCACATCAGACAGCCTTTGTTATAGTAAGATTGATGAAATGATTACATTGATCCTATCTTTAATGATAGTTATTAATTAAATACCTTTGTTGCTTACAAGCAATTACATTGGCATGCAAGCATAGAGGAGAACTAAAATATGTAGCTATGCAAATACGGTGATTTTAATAGGACGAGGGAGTATTTTAATCATTTGTTTATTATAGTCATGTATGTGTGCCTCAAGAAGATTATTGCCAGGCGATCTCCCTTAGTCGACTTTTATGCCACCATTATGGATGAGGTTCACCCCAGAGGTGTCATATTCTATTATATTATGGTATTTTGTCTGGTGGATGAATGGGCAGTATTGATTTCAATGTTATCAACCCAACCACTTTCATCGTTCATCGTGCTCTTAAGATGGTCCTTTCCATTACTTTTCTACACAATCATTAATCACTAGCACCCGGTGTGATAGATAAGAATCAAAAAGGAGTTGATGGCTTAATGACGTCTAATTGATATAAATGAAAGAAGAAACATTGCGCTGACACGAAATAAACTGGGAAGTAGTAGAATAATTTGAAATTGAACTATTTATATTTTTAACTTTTGTTACAGTGATACTATGCTAGATTATGAGCTACATATTTTTTTCAGGACCTATTTTACAGTATTTATTCGCTTATAGTGGGAGAAGAATGGGTGCTGATATCGTATTCTGTTATCTACGGCTAACATATTATATGTTACTCCACAAGATCCTGTAGTGAAAAACAACCTAAGTAAATAACAAATAATGAATTCTTCCTGACATAAATGAACTGACATGTCAGATCCTAAAACCAATCGAGAGTACAATATGATCTTGAACTTACAGGATCCTGTATGCGAGACTTAAAATTCAAGTATCCCTTATCCCAATAGCAATAAGATTGCTATTGCTCATGCAGGACTTTCCGGTACTGAGACAACCGAATAATAAACTTGCTGTTCGGTCCTTATCGTTACGATCGGTATCTTCAAACGGATTGGACATTCATTGGAGTAGCCATTGTTGTGACAACTGAAACTGTGAATAGGGACACCATATTTTATAATTTCATTGTGCATTAATTACATGAATTTATAAAGTTTAATATGCTCCCGAACTCATTAGTATAGTAAAAAGAAAAATAAAAAACCGTCAAAATTATTGTTTTTTGAACTTTTTCAGACCTATTTTTTAAAATATTTTTTTTCTAAAATTCATAACAATCAAAATAGTATACCAATAAATCATATTATTATAGGAGCTCGTTGGTTCCGTGACTTTCGCGCTCGGCCTTACGTTTCGTAAACACAGCAATGCAAGGCAACCCATTTTATCTCAGACAGAATAAAATAACTAACGGGCGTAGGTATACCTTGGTACCTTGGTACCTTTTGGTAACAAAATAAATAATATCTTCTTTTTCTCCCTGCCCTGTTCCCAGTCTATCTGGGGCGGGGCAGTATGTTTCTTCTTCCATTCATATCGGTCAGACGTCATCAAGCCATCCACTGTTGATTCATACATACATACATACATAAATCACGCCTTTATCCCCTAGGGGGTACGCAGAGGTGAATTAGCACCCACGTTTCGCCAATTACGTAAGGTTCCATGTAATAGGTGGCGAGCCTATTGCCATTCATCGGGCATAAAAGTCGCAGTACATGCTAGGTCGTATAAGAGGAATGCTGCTGCCCATTCCTCGTCACTGTTTTATCCTTAGTATGTCGTGTTTTATTCTACGACACACACGGGTGAGATTTGGGGTGGTGACAATAATTGTATTTTACTCTGCCGCCACCACGCGGCCTGTTATATGATAAAAATGGTCCCCAATAATTTTACAGCGAGAATTCCCTGAAGTGTGAAATTGCCTCAAATTCGAAGTGTACGTGATGCAGCTTCAATAGGAACTATTATATACTAATATGCATGTACTGGCGGTGTACAAGGCTGTGACATTTAGCGGGAGATGGGCTCGCTCGCTGATCTAGTTACTGGACATGTGCGGTTTCATTGAGGAGCGGAGCGGGAGCGATCACGCAAGCGGCAACGAAAAAAAAATATTTTTCTTGTTATTGTGTCGATTTTTATTTGAACATTATAATAAAAAATTTAGAATACAATGGTAAATCACGAACAGGTAGTAAAGGCTGAGAGCTGAATATAACAAAGAAAATTTGTCTATTGAGGTCTAAAAATTATATTAGTCTTGAAGCGGGAATCAAACCCGCGTCTTCCGCAATCTAGGCGGTAGACGCGGGTCCGATTCCCGCATCATGACATTTTTTTTTCTGAACTCTTTTTCTTTGTAACAGTTTTCGAATGTATTTATTTACTGTTCAAATAAAAATCAAATGCATAATAATCCTTCTATGCTGGTATGCATACATACATACATAAATCACGCCTATATCCCCGAAGGGGTAGGCAGAGGTGAACTAGCACCCACGTTTCGCCAATTATGTTAGGTCCCATGTAATAGGTGGCGAGCCTATTGCCATTTATCGGGCACAAAAGTCACAGTACATTGCTATTGCTAGGTGTTATAAGAGGAACGCTGCTGCCTATTCTTCATCATTGATTTATCCTTAGTCGCCTTGTACGACACCCACGGGAGAGATTTGGGGTGGTGACAATTGTATTCTACTCTGCCGTCACCACACGGAATGCTGGTATGAGAGTGAATAAATGACGGAGAATGAGCCCCGCCTCACCCCAGAGGTATGTCAACTAAGGAAGATTATCCAAACGACCAAAAACGCCGCGTGGTGACGGCAGAGTAGAATGCAATTGTCACCACCCCAAATCTCTCCCGTGGGTGTCATACAAGGCGACTTAGGATAAATCAGTGATGAGGAATGGGCAGCAGCGTTCTCTTATACCACCTAGCAATACAGGGTGAATTTGAAATCGGTCGACAAAATTTTACAGGACATTTTAACCGCTATAATGATCGTTATAGTAACAATAAAAATAATGAAACATTAGGTAACAAAATACAAGAACGCCATTATTAAATTTATTAGTTGCAGTCAACGCACTTTGCGCGTGATTGTACTTACAGCGTTCAACTACCTAGGCTCACGCACCCGTCCGCTTAGCAGCCCGCGAATTACGAACGATTTTTTTTATTTTATTTAATATTAAGAATTTAATTTAATATTTTTCTTAAATAAATTTTATAGTTAATTTTTTTTTTTGTTTTATGTGTTTAATCTGTATATTTACCAGTTTCGAGTAAAAGAATAGGAAAATATTGATACATTTTTTGTCGACTTAGATTTGTTTTTAAACCTCACTGATATAATGTTTAATAGCACTAGAACCCCCCATAAAAATTTGTCGCGTCATTTCGATTTCACCCTGTAGTACTGCGACTTTTGTGCCCGATAAAAGGCAATAGGCTCGCCACCTATTACATGGGATCTAACATAATTGGCGAAACGTGGGTGCTAGTTTACCTCTGCCTACCCCTTCGGGGATATAGGCGTGATTTATGTATGTATGTACCAAAAACAGATTACGAATGAGGGTTTGGTGATAGGTAGGCGACCGGCTATAAAGCCCAAGTCATTCCAACAACTCTAACCATTCATCGATCACTCGCCATCGTCCTTTCCATTTTTTCCTATTAAATATATTTATCACACGTCTGATGAATGATATAAATAATTTTTATTTGATACTTGATGAAATGATAATTATGAATGGAATAAGAAACATATAGATAACACTGGCTCTCGATAATCTTGGAACAGGATAGGACGATGATGAATGGTATAAATGGAGACAAATTACTAAAAGCAACATTTACCGCTCATCGATAACTAATAAAATCGCAATCTGAAACACTAGACTAATTACCACACCTTATTGAGCGCTTCGTCCAATACCGCAGAATGCCTAACTCAATTAAGTAATATGGTAATTGCTAAGTAATCACTGAAATGCGAGATGACTTGGAGTAAAGGCCACTGGGCAACAGAAGGTTAGACTATCATGAACTTTGGTATTCAAAAAGGGACCACAAAAACTAAGGAATTATTTTTGTAAGCTTCACCAAGATTGACTGGTGAATTGCCGCGAGGCAGATCCCAGACTTTCCCCTCTTACAGGGCTAGGAGGAACACCGGAGTGGTTTAGTGGGTAGTGCTGGTCGCTTCGTGCCTTGGCGAGTCCCACACACGTCGCCTAGCTAGCGGCTGGTATGGTGCTTCAAAGCATTCCACTACGGAAAAAAAAAGCTTCACCAAGATGGGTAGCCATTTGTACATACATACATATATATATATATATATATATATATATATATATATATATATATATCAGAGAGAGAGGCAAAGAAGAAACCGATGTTTCGCCAACTATTAGTTAGTTCCATGGAATAAGGAACCTATTGCCATATTATACGGGGCACCTAAATCGCAGTATATTGCTAGGTCGTCACTGTTTTAACCTTGCTGTGCGGAATAAATAAAATATGTAACTGATACATAAAATATAAGTTAAAAACAAAACTCTAAAACGGTAGTAAACTAAACTTCTACCCATCAATTGACCACAAATCAAGCTCAATAATTATATTTAACGACAATGTGTTTTAATCTATAACGATATATTTTTATTGCGTTAGATCCATTACAAAAACATATTTTGTATAATATTTTAATTTACGCAGTGTCATACGTTTGATTTATACTAACACATTTTTTAATTTGTCTCACCTTTATCATATTTAAAAATATTCAAATAAGTATTAAAGCACATTTTAGAAGCTAAGCAACGCTCGCAAAGGCGATTCATCAGGCGTGTCAATATTGGGACATTTCAACGTAGAGGAGGTTAATTTTTTTTGTTTTTCATGCTGAATTGGGGGTAAAAATAACATTGAATATGCCAGCCCAGAGTCACCGGGTATCGTATCTGAGGGTATCGTAAATGGGCCTAAAAGGATTGCTCGGTGCATACCAATCAACACTTTGTGGCACCCTAATAATGGGGAGCAAACCACTAACAACAGCATGCCCAAACTAGGTTGGAGTTGTCATCCCAATTACTGTCTCCATTCATCGGTCTCCCGACATATTCCTTTTCGTCACTTTTCTATACAAGCATTCATCACTAGCACTTTACGATGTGATGGAAGATATGATTTAAAAGGGACCAGGGGGCCTACCGCCTAACTCGATTGCTGATGATAGCTATATTGCAATGCACTGCTTACGGCTATAGCAGCCATCCTAAATTTTTAGGCGGCACGGATTTTGTGCCAAATTCATATAAAATCATTTGGTGATATTTCGTTCAAAGCTATCGCTAATAGTTTAGGTGCATTTGGTGCGAAATGACAGCATGACGTCATAAACTATAGCTTTTGCTTTAGCAATCGAGTTAGGCGGTAGGCCCCCGGGTGTCTAGATGGTGTCTGTGATATCGATATGAATGGAAAAGGAAATCTAGCCGACCCCAGATGACCTGAAAAAAACAAAGTAGGAAGGCGATGATTGAACAAACATTAAAACTGGTATTTGAGTCTCGAAGTAGGAAAAGTTTAAATTAATTTGACAAGATAATGATCGGAGTTAGTCGAGGAGCATTATCTTCTTACTATTTTTATGGTCCGCCTATTAATCAAAGCAGCGGCAGTGATACAATTTTAAGGTTAAATGTTAATTACTTGAATAGTTACAAAATAATTAACGACTCGTTATAGCCTCTCAGACTCATGGATTTAAAATCTAATTTGTATGAAAAAATATTACAGAGCTGTTTTTATTACGATTTTGATTTATTGACTGAATTTGTAAACGGGACCAGAGAGGCAATTTTAAATGTCAAGATCAACTTGATGATGAAGATAATGATGGTGATCAACTTATCCCGCTGGATCATAATATCATCTTCCTGGGAGCCTAGACATAGTAAAATTTTGACAAGTTCCCTTACATTTGACACGACATCTCAATAGGGGGCTGCCTGTATATCTGGGGTCGGCGTTCATCCATCTTCCATTAATATCGATCATTTCATCAAGCCATCCACTCCCTTTGGACTCATAGCATCACGTAGTATAGATAAGTGATGGAAAGGGACATGTCGAGAGACCGATGAACAGAAAGGGTGATTGGATGAAGACAGTCCAATCCTCGCTGCTCAAGGTTTTGGTTTATGTTTTACAGTCGGCCGCTCAATATCTTTAGGTACCTACCTATACTGTTGTTGGTGGCTTACCCTACACCATTCGGCTGCCCCAATGTTTGATTCAACTTATGCCGTTGGATAAGAAGAGTAAACAACAGTAAAAACAAGAAATACTGCGCTATCGAACCAAGAATGACACAAATTACAGCATTAAACATTCCACACCATGACACATACCACTACAGTAGTGCATACCACTCGGTCAACCAAGACGCCAACCAACGTCTTGGTTGGCCGAGTGGTATAGGCCCGGAATGCAGAGGACCCAGGTTCGATCCCCGCATCGAGACTATAATTTTTCAAACGTTTTCTAACCACAATTTTTTAAAGACATTTTTTTTTATTAAACAATGTTGAAATAAAAATGAAAATAGTACTTTATCATACTATCAGACCAGATAGTAACCTACCAGAAAGTAAACTACCAGAGAACATTTCTCTGGTAGTTTACTTTGACATGGTCTCAGGACTTTTCAGTGGTCATGATTGTACGTGTGCTCTAAGAGCAAATGTTCCTCGCAACAGCATCTCGAACCCGTGACCTACATGGAGCGTCTGGCCGATCATTACTAAGCTGCCAGTGGTAGGAAACCTTTCCGGCACATTTTTATTATTATTATTATCTTATTTGGTCTTATATTTTTATCAAATAAATTTAATCTTATTTAGTTATAACAATATCTAATTTAGTTAATTGCATAAAACTGGGTATTGTAAATTATCAAAATATCCGAGAAGGCATGTTTGAGTTCCAACATCCATTATACAAAAATTATAATATTCAGTGTTATAGACACATTTTACAAATCTTAACAACCTATTTTTTATATTTATATAGCAAACGAAGAACATGTTCAGTTTAATTTTGGGCACAAGACGCACATTACGACACATTACGCCACCCGTAATAATTTAAGAATTCATCATCATCATCATCATCACTCTTTTTTTGAACATTGACGTTTTTGCATAAAAATTCTGTCAAGTATTGTCCACTTAAATTTATAAGCAGTGCTCAAAACTTGATTAGCGTTTCTGCATCCGGAGGTTATATTCTTCTCTACCGCCACCACACGAACAAAATAAACTACCTTTAAATAATTACTTTAATTAAAATTATATCAAAATGTTGCCCATCGCTTCGTGTGAAAGGTCGGCTGACGCGTGCAAGATGCCGCGCCCAACCTGTTTCATGCAGTTAGTGCTGTCGGCATCCAAGAATAGCTATCGATTCTTTTATATATACACACACCAACAACGTCTAAGGATATTTTATGTTCACCTACTTCATGTTCTATCAGCTTCCATTCTTATCATACTGACACAATATTCTTTGCAGTTTTTCAATGACTTACCCAATTATTATCTTTCCGTCATAACATTAAATAAATTATGTAGAAATCAGTATTTTATAGTCAATATTTTTAGAATGATCGCCGATACAACGCAAAGTCAATAAAATATCCTTAGATAAAGTTGATGAGTGTAGTTATAATTTTTAATATATTTCTTAAAGGTACATTAGGGGTTCGTTATGATTTGGGAGCGAGACAATTTGAGAGGCTGCAGCCTCCTTCTGTGAATCCATCATATCGCAGAAGGAGGCAGCGGAGAGGGAGCGGGAAGATGATCCTCTTGCCGCTCCCCTCCGGCGCAGGCGGACGGGCCGAAGGAGGCGAGCTCACATTCGTCCTCCTTAGGTTCGACAAGGGTGGCCTGCACACATGGGCTAGCCCCCCGTGTGTGCATTGCACAGGTCACCCCGTCTTGGGATGTCTAGTGTTCCGGACACCCCTTGGCGCTGATCCCAGCGTAAGCTGGGAGGCCCTGGGGGGAGACTGGTGAATTGCCTCGCGACGAACCCCAGACTCTCCCCACTCAAAGGGCTAGGGGACACCGGAGTGGTTTAGTGGCGTATTCCCGACTGGACAATTGTCACCACCCCAAATCTCTCACGCGTGTGTCGTACAAGGCGATTAAGGGTTAAAACAGTGATAAGGAATGGACAGTACCACCTAGCATAATGTAGTACAGCAATTTCCGTGACCGATAAATGGTAATGAGCTCGCCGCCTATTACATGGGACCTAACATAATTGGCGAAACGTGGGTATTAATTCACCTCTGCCTCCTATATCCCTTCGGGGATATTGGCGTGATTTATGTACTATCGCCATTTTCCGGTCACTAGCAATATTGCGAAGTGGTGTATGTGGAATGCCACTGCCCATTGATTTGTAGAAAATGCAATGAGCAAATACCTACTAAGAGTTAAAACTGTAAGCTGCACATATATTATGCTGACATTTTACATAAGTAGGTACGAATGTATGACTTTAACCTGGCGGCGTCAGAAGACATCGCGAGCTATAATTTCACGCGCCAGCTGAATCCGTTCAAGTATATTTAAAAAAAAATTATGTGGGTTCATCGTATAATAAAAATAAAAATTCATCGATACAAGCCCATCACTAGCGCATCTCAACTTCAGCGTAGCGCGTCAACACGTCGATCCACATGCATACATTTAAGCATACAACTGTATACAATCCGTTGCAAAAGGTACTTACAATTCAATTATGCAAGCATAAAGTCATGCATCAATCACTATGGACCATCAAGCCCGTCAAAGTCTTGTTAATGTCGTTGTGAGGAAACCATAATGTCTTGTAATACGATAAAGGTGCTGTTTTTTGTGATATAGCTAGAAATTGTTAGAATTAAGTTCACAGTTTTAGCTTAGCTTTTACCTTCCACTTCATATCTTAAGATAAGGAATAGCAGGTTACGCCACTGCACTGAAATAATTGTATGTTACAATCATTGTCAATGTCACCTTGGAACACCCGAATGGTGGAGAGCAAACCACCAACAACAGCATACCCAAAGAAGGTTGGTGTTAGCCAGGCAGGCGGCTGTAAAACCTTAGCCAATACCTTGAGCAGTATGGATTGGGATCTTGTCATCCCATTTACTCTCTCCGTTCGTCGATCTCTCGGCATGTTCCTTCCCGTCTCTTTTCTTCATTCATTAATTACTAGCACCTTTCCGGTGTGATGGGTGATATGAATCAAAAGTAGTGGATGGCCTGAGGACGTCTGACCGATATTAATGTAAGAGCAAACATACTGTGCCGACACCGCAGTTAAAAAAAACTGCGAACAGGACAGAAAGTATATATTTTTAGTAAACTCATTCAATACCTCTGCGTAACGCACGCTCTTTAAGTATAGTTCCCAGGTCCAGATAAACTGGGAACAGGGCATGAAAAAGAAGACAGTAGCTTGACCCCGAAAGTTCAAGCCAATTAATCATACGCTTTAAGGGTATGATTAATGCATTCATGTAAATAAATTAAAGAAAACAATATGATGCAACATAAGTCTATTTTCCTCGCCAAGCATTCTCATAATCGAATCACCTTAAAACTTCCTCATTCATATGTAGTACCCAAGTTGGTAAAAGAGCGCTGTAACATTTCCTTGTGATAAACAGGAGTATTTTCCGAAACCTGCCTCTAGGCATTAATCAGACTCACACAAGAGTTTTGATTAGTTCCACTAGACATGCCAAGGACCTCCAAAGAAGCAACCAAATATTTCTAATACCAATCAAAACTTATGTCAATTCGACACGCCTTCGAAATCCGCTCAAAAACTGCTGTCAGAGCAATATGGCATTATTGTGCATCTTACGTAGTATTGTATTCTCTTTGATAGTGCACGCGATGATGTAAAAGGAAGAATACTTTCTGAATCCGTTCAAAGATATCTTTTCAATCTTGATAATTACGCCATCTAACGGTCAGACAAGAGGAACGATGGCGTAAAAAACGATTGCATGGACAATATCGCATCAGGAGGTCTTCATTGGAAATCCGAAGATTGCTTAGGCAAGATATGATACCTAATTGAGAAAAATACAATTTATTTTCTCTTGAAATATTACTCGAAAATATTTGAGCGATTAATTAAAAAGATATTCCACGCACTGAAAATATAGAAGTAGGCGTGAGATTATTTCTGCATCAAAGAACTTCATCATGGAAAAAAATATTGTTGTATTTTAACGTTGTTAATCAGGTGGGCTATAATAGTAGGTATAACAATTTGAATCATTCTTAAATTACTGTGTTATTTTATGTTTAATATTTTGTTATGTGACAGAGAGCCATCTTTTATACTTTGAACAAACTAAAGAAAAGATCAAACCGGTACCATGATGTATAATCATTACCTTGTCGTTACTAAGTTGGGTCCAGTTAAGACGTTCACCGGTAGATGGCGGTATCTTTCTCTACTTTACCTTAAATCTATACTAATATTATAAATCTGAAGAGTTTGTTTGTATTAATCTTAGGAACTACTGTCTCAAAGTGAAAAAAAATGTTTGTGTCGCATATGTCCATTTATCGAGGAAGGCGTTAATAACATTAACGCGGGCAAAGCTGCGGGCGCCCACTAGTACAAAATAAAATAAAAGCAAATTCAAAAATAATCTATTGTTTTTGCCAGACCTTCAAAATCTCTACGGGTCTGAATTGAAATAATATCTACTATAACAGTACAAACTTTTGCTTTAGTATCAATTTTTAACTACACTCAGCTTTGGTTTTGTGAATTGAATAAATAATAATATTAGGTCTTGGGTCAGAAATATTTGTATAAAATATTTTTAAAACTTGTTTGCAGATGCTCTAGGCTACTTTAATTAATAAAGTTGTGAGCCAGATTATCGATATTTTACAAATTTCCGCAAATTTCTTACTACAAAGAAAAAAGGTACAGCTATGCTATTCTCTAATCACAAAATAAATTTTCACTGCGGAATCCGCGGTGAAATGTCAAAAGTGGAAATATGTCTTCCGTAATAGTGACACCATGCTAAGGAAGCCGAAGTAGAGAAACAGTCCCAATATTATGTCAAAACATACAGATTTCACATCTCATCTCACTTCAACTATTCTATCGAATACCACTACAGAAAACTTTGGTTTTTATTCGCTAAGTTTTTTCGCTAAGACATCCAGCTGTTGGAACAATAGTTTATATTTTCATATCTATTATAATTACACATATATTATATTTTCATTTGACGTGTACACACATACAAAATACAGTTGAAAGGGGAGGTGGCCCAGAGAACGAGTCATGATTTTGAATGGATTCGTACTCATCACAATTAGTCGGACATTGACCACCAAAGAAGTCCATCGAAAACCTATATAGCCCTACTAACTAAATGGCACTTAAGCACTTGTCTGATAACAATAATATTTCTGATATTATACCGTCATTCGCATTTGAATTTGAATGCTTTATTTCGTACTCCATTAACTGTAAGCATTCTTCAAATGTTTATGCAAAGGGCGCAGCGGTGTGGCGCGTGCGCATGTATCGTGATGCCGCGAGCGGTGACGAACAGACATAATTGACGGGTTGATTTACATACAGGCTGTATTATGTTCAGTTTTAAAAACATTTTTTTTTCACTTTTGCAATTGAGAGTCATTAAAGTTAAACTTCAGTAACATTATTACTTCTTTCTTCTTCTTCTTCTTCCTGCCCTGTTCCCAGTCTATCTGGGGTCGGCGCAGTATGTTTCCTCTTCCATTCATATGTCAGACGTCATCAAGCCATCCACTCCCTTTTGATTCATATCATCCATCCCACCGTAAAGGTGCTAGTGATGAATGAATGTATAGAAAAGAGACTGAACGGACCATGTCGAGAGACCCATGAACGGAGAGAGTGATTAGAATGACAACATTCCAATCCATACTGCTCAAGGTTTTGGCTTAGGTTTTACAGCCGGCCGCCTGCCTGACACCAACCCTCTTTGGGTACGCTGTTGTTGGTGGTTTGCCCTCCACCATTAGGGTGCCCCAAGTTACATAAAAGAAAAATCTGAATGAATTTATCTACTTTTACCAAATAACAGCTATTTAAATTAAATTACATTAAAATGATTACCTTATAAATACCTACACCTTATAAATCAGATAATATTCGCGATTGCACTGATCGGACGTGTTGTGTTAATTTTATTCCAAATTTTTATAAATTTAAAGTGCCTCAGGGCTTCGCCCCGTCACGTGGAGCGCGCGCGAGGGTTCTTCTCCGGAGCCTCCAGCATCGGATGGGTATAGAAAAACCTTTTTGTGATTTTATGATTTTCGAGCGGGGTTCGAACCGGATCCCGCCGAGTGAGTCGTCCGAGTTCGCCTGGTTGACCGTTGGGCCACGAGCACACTTCGCGACGTAACAAAATTCGCAATCAAGTTCTACTAACATTTACCGTCGCTGAGCATTTGTACATATTCTACTGACTAGTAGGATTGCTATTGAGTTATCACAGGCACTCAGTATCTCCTAACTGTGGATCATCGCATGAGAGGACTCGCAGATTATGGTGAAATTGCAATATAAACAATTTTTTTACCATGTCCTGTAAAGGTTGTTTCATCGATGCTAAGGCTAAGAAATTATTGAAGTGCAGGGCATGCAAGTCTTCTTTTTGTCTGACATGTCTTAATATCTCGCCAGGACAACGGCCTCAAAATCAGGATTTTGAGGCCGTTGCCCGTTCCATCGCTTGCCATTAATGTTACTGGTATTTCTCTCCCACGTAACATGATACATAACCCGAAAAAATATTTCAACTTCAATAAATGTAACTATGAGAAAGTCAAATCGGAACTTAATAATATAGTTTGGTCGGAGGTCCTTGTTTGTGGAAGTGTTGACGGACAGGTGGATATTTTCTATGATATTTTGATGCGAATAATCAGAGATAATACACTATTTACTGAGCTTAGAAAGAAATCATACCCCAAATGGTATTCAAAGGCGCTGATAAAATGCTTGAAAGAAAAAAATAAATATCATGCTTTATTCAAAAAATATAGTAATCCTAGGGACTATGATGTTTATTCAATGCTCCGCGCTCGTTGCAAACGTCTCATTAGGGATTGTCATAATAAGTATATAGTTGAGGTAGAATCGGGACTGAGAGATGATATAAAAAAATTCTGGCGGTTTATAAAAGAAAAAAAGTCAAAGCCTGATATTCCCGATACTATTATATACGACGGTAAAGCTTACTCTGGTGGTCGTGAAGTGTCTAATCTGTTTTCCTTATATTTCGGCTCTGTCTTTGATAACCATCACCATCCTGATGATAACACATACAATTTGCGTACGTGTAATGTCATGGCATCCATAGTCATCAGTGAGAATGACATTGAAGAAAAAATTAAAAAATTAGATTCAACTAAAGGCGCCGGTCCTGACGGAATACCTCCAAATTTTTTGAAAACGTGTTGCAAGGAGCTTTTGGCACCATTGTCTATACTGTACAATGGTTCTTTGCGTTCTGCCACGTTTCCTTCGCTTTGGAAGACTGCCCATGTAATTCCTGTTCATAAGTCTGGAGACAGATCAATATGTGAAAATTACAGGCCTATTAGCATATTATCATCTTTTGCAAAGTTATTTGAAGTCTTAGTTTATGACCATATTTATTACCATATCTCACCGATGTTGTCTGAAAAGCAACATGGTTTTATCAGAGGTAGATCGACTGTTTCTAATCTTTTAGCCTATAAAAACAGTCTTTGTTCTGAATTTGCTAAGCAGGGACAAACAGATGCCATATACACGGACTTTAGCAAGGCTTTTGATAGGGTTAACCATGGATTACTGACTCACAAGCTATCTTCTTATGGTATTCATGGTCAATTGCTTCGATGGATAACGTCTTACCTTGCAAATAGGACTCAACTTGTGGCCATTAAAGGATTCTTATCTTCCCCTACTCGGGTAACTTCTGGCGTTCCACAGGGATCACACCTTGGACCGCTTTTCTTCATAGCGTTTATTAATGATTTGATCGAATCCTTAACATGTTCTTCCCTTTTGTATCCGGATGATCTCAAAATATTTACCCCCGTACATGATATTGCTGATTGTGAACGCTTGCAAAAGGATACGACAATTGTAGCAAATTGGTGCTCTATTAATCGCATGCAACTAAATGTGGCTAAGTGCTCTGTCATTTCTTTCACCAATAATAAAACACGCAAACTCTTGTACACATATACAATAAATGAACAAATCCTGGTGCGGAATTCTGTAGTAAAAGATCTAGGTGTCTTGTTCGATGAAGGTTTGACTTTCCGGCCTCACTACGAACACATTGTGAACCGTTGCAATCAGGTGTTGGGTTTTGTATTGAGGTCTTCTAATGAGTTCAAGAATCCTAAAAGCGTACTACACCTATTCAACGCTATGGTGAGAAGTATTCTAGAATATTGTTGTCCTGTATGGTCTCCTCACTATGTTGTCCACTCTGATAATATTGAGCGCTTGCAGAAGAACTGCTTAAAAATATTATCGTATCGTTGTGGATTCGGTCGCAGTGTGAATTCTTATAAAGAACGCCTAAATAAATTTAATGTTAACACTTTAGATTCTCGCCGCAATAGATATGACCTTCTCCTGTTACATAAAATCGTGCATTCCAAAATTGACTGTCCAAGTTTATTGTCACAAATCTTTTTAAATATTAATTACAGATGCCGTCACCCTAAACCCTTTAGATTAGACGTTTTTAAGAACAATACGTCTTTTTACAATCCCTTGGTCAGAATGCGTCGCCTTTATAATGAAATATCAGCAAAGAACCCCGAAGTTGACATTTTCAACAGCAATTTCTGCTCGTTTCGGAGAAGCATTGATAAAGCTCTGTGGTGTGGTCTTCCTAACTTTTGTATTACGTAGGAATTTTAAATATCATTTATATAAAACGTAATTTGAAAATTGTAAAATTTCAGTTATATTATTATTTTATTCTATTACTGAACATTACATTTTTATTTTAATGTAATGTATCTACAATTGTTTAATAATCACAATTTTTATGATATTAGTATTTTATAATTATTTTCAATGTCTATGCATGTTATGTACACTATTAAGGGTTAGGGTCCAGTTCCACGTACAATTATATTTATCCATTTGTTTTTTATGACTGTAACCTGTTTGTGTACTTAAAATAAATAAATAAATACTAAATAAATGTGTTGTTTTAAAATACATTTTTTTATGGTTCCTTATTTTAAGAAAGTCAACAAAATTGAATTACAGAAAAATTACTACTTATTATATTATATGTAAAATTACTATTTATTGTGAATAAATTTTGACTGATAAACCACACATAACAAAAGCAAGAAAAATACAAATTTCCAAAAATTATTCCTCACATTTCTAACTTACGGATATTTCACGTTTAATTCGTTGATAAATTAATTCTCTTGTCATCAGTACCTACTCTTCTAGATAAAGCCCTGAAATCTTTTAATTGTAATAATTTCTGTAACATATAATGTTCGAATAAGTATCAAATAAGTATTAATCGCATAAACCACCAGCCGCTATAAGAAGATCCATCATAAAACGGGCGACTCTCAAAAACGACCTTACCACGAGAATAGCAACTGATAAATAGGTGTATTCATAAACAATGTTGCAGTGCAGGTACAATCGATATAGTTCAAGTTCCATCACGAACTAGCGATGATGTGATTCCAAGTAGTTATGACGTGAGCTTCGAAACAATCAGGGGCTTGGAATTTGGTAAATCGCACCTGTAGCTGCATAATAATGATAGGTCTGTACCCAAATTTGTTCGAGGAGCAATCTCTTAAGCAGGCTGCAATTTAACTTATAACACCTACAATGTATTTAAATTACATTGTATTGTAACAAAGACATTTATGGTTAGCAAAATTATATGCGGGAATTGAACACGCGTCCCCCGCGTTCCGGGCAGATGCCTATTGTACCACCGAGCCACCCAAGACGTTTCTAATATTTTTAAAATGTTGAAATAAAAATCTAAATAATTATTGTTTTGTGTAAATAAATAATTAACGTGGTTGACATTGTCGGGGACAGTATCCACAAAATTAAATTCAGACACTCTTTACTGAGATTTTTTATTTGAAAGATCCTAGATAGGTGCTTCGGGACATGGGTCAAATATACCAGAGATATTTTTAATAAAAAACTAAAACTAACAAATTACCTACTAATTTCACATTGCATCCTTAATTTATTGCTGGCTGTCCAATACTCTCATGAATCGTCAAGATGCTAAACATCGAAAATTAATGTGTCCAAGAGAGAATAGGGCAGCGCGCAGTATGCCTCAGTCTATAATGATGGGTCTCGAAATAGTATTGGTCACCCATCTAACCACTGCGAAATCGAGCTCCATAAAACAAACGCTTGAGAAAAACCTTTTCTCGGTAATGCTTCTTGTAATTTATCTCGTTGCGTTACACGAATATTAATAACTATCTTCGCTAGAATGCTACAAAGCTAAATTGCGTATCGTTATGTGATTGAAGTTACCATGGCCCAAGTCATAAGAGTAAACTTAGCTTGGGAAGCTTGGCGTTATGCGGCAGAATTTATTTTTCTAAAAAATCATGTTTGATTGTGATTTAATTTGATGACGTAGGTACGGAACTAATACCCTGTTCAGAAGTATGCGCGAGTGATAGCCGTATACACTGCTAGTTATTAAGCGACATTAGTAAAATAATACATACATACATAAATCACGCCTATATCCCCAAAGGGGTAGGCAGAGGTGAACTAGCACCCACGTTTCGCAAATTGTGTTAGGTCCCATGTAGGTAGGCGAGCCTATTGCCATTTATCGTGCACAAAAGTCGCAGTACATTGCTACCGCTAGGTGGTATAAGAGGAACGCTGCTGCCCATTCCACGTCATTGATTTATCCTTAAAATATATACTCCAGCACACCTTAGTGAAATAGTATAGCACACTAACGGCATTATGCAATGCGCAGAAGATTTTGCACGTAATGGACAGACTGTAAATCGTGGCTTCTGAAAGTAGACTTCAAGACTCACGGCCTCTTAAAGAGTATCGGAAAGGGCTATGTTTGGAGTTTATATATGCAGTTTAATCAGAAATTAAGGGATCTTGGAGATAGGAGGACCTAGTCATAGCCCGGAGAAAAAGTATACTACCTACCTTACCTATACTACCTACTACCTTCCTTGCTGAAAAAGTATACTATGACATAAAAAAAATTTTAGATGATAATAAATAACTATGGGTAATTTGTAATATATTTTGACATTAGATATACATTTTATTAAACTTTGAATTGACAATTGACAATATTTAAAAATTTTATTACTTCTTATTACGTATATTGACTACTTGTTATGTTATTCCAATTTAAATATGTTCATATGCCAATATGGCGAAGCATGGCTGTACTTATATTTCTATTATTTCAAACCTATGTAATAATTACCCATGTTTATGAATGAATAAATGAATTATAAGAATCACAAATCATGGGCGGGGCACATTGCAAGGAAGTCCGCTACGGTGATAAGCTCCTGGACTAACGGTGGTATACCTATCGGGAAATGAAGTGAAGATCGTGGGAAATCGTTGGATGTGCTGTGCAGGCCTGACCGGTTCCTTTCCTTCCCAATTCATTGGGTTAGACATAATGTAGGTACTCAATATCTTTGTTGCTTCAGTTGATTTTAAAATGTTCTAGAGTCCACTTGAACCCCATGGCAGTACAATATAATACTTTCGTCGTGGGACACTGCGGTTGGTTCCTGGTAAGCAATGGCGATTCTTTTCTAACTTGCACCACACCAGGTCAAGGTGCAAGCTGATGATCATGGTACTCCACTTTGATGAATACTTCTTAATCAAACTACTTTAAGTTTGGTAACATTGCACAACGGCAATTAACATAGCAGCTCATTGCAGTAGCGGTCGTGCTGTTGATAATTGCGTTTTTGGTAAAGCGCGCGCAAATATGTTAAGCGACATGTCTTTCGTAAGAATTTCCTTCAGCATTCGCTTTCCGATCATCATACATGCATATAGGTATGATAAGAGGAACGTTGCTGCCCATTACTCATGGCTGTCTTAACCCTTAGTCGCCTTGTACGACACCCGCGTGAGAGATGGGGGTGGTGTCAATTATATTCTGCTCGGCCGTCACCACACGGCAAATTAAGTATGACAATATGCACTGCCATGCTTTATGGTTATTCAGTTAATAATATGGAGTTTCTTTTTATTAAACTGCATATAGTTGCTTTACATACATACATAAATCACGCCTATATCGCCGAAGGGGTAGGCAGAGGTGAACTAGCACCCACGTTTCGCCAATTATGTTAGGTCCCACGTAATAGGTGGCGAGCCTATTGCCATTTATCGGGCACAAAAGTCGCAGACAAAATCAAAAATATTTATTTACCTATACAGTTATTAAATAACTAGTGGTCAGTCTCTTTTTCAGTAAAAAATACTATGACCAACCGCAGTACATTGCTATTGCTAGGTGGTATAAGAGGAACGCTGCTGCCCATTCCTCATAATTGATTTATCCTTAGTCGCCTTGTGCGACACCCACGGGAGAGATTTGGGGTGGTGACAATTGTATTCTACTCTACCGTCACCACACGGCAGTGATCATCATGATCTCAGATTATGGTTCAGGTCTTCCAGATGACAAGTAGAACACCCACCAATAGCGTTTCCTAGGAAAACTTCTCAGGTCAGGTTGGTCAATCAAGCAGTCGGCTGGCATAGCACAGCTCCTGAAACAGTATAACACAATATATCTTAGGCTTCATTAGATTGTGATCAAACACTCAGCTTAGTTATTAAAATCTTCATGCCGTGCGCTCAGTTCATCTGGGGTCGGCGCAGTATGTTTTCTCTTCCATTCATATCGGACTGACGTCATCAAGCCATCATGATATAAAATGATCCAAAAGTTAGTGCTTTTGGATCATTTCTTATCATTCATTGTGATTAATGATCCGAGCACATGTGCTTGTGATAACTATATTCCAATCCATACTACTCAGGCAGGCGGTCCACTGTAATCTATAGGCTCAGGTTTTACAGACACCAACCACCGTGGTTAGCACTCCAGAATTTGGGTGCCCCGAGGTGTTTATTGGGCATTATGATCTACTTGCCAGCCTCTGCAGCCGTGCTAGCGTTATAAAGCTGGTGACGATGATTATATAAAGACGCGAACTCATTATATTATACGGAAACCATTATAAATCATTAGTAGAACAGTTTTTCTCCCGGCAGTCATGTACCGGACACAATTACGGAAACACGAATGCATCATGATGCTATTAGCATAGCAGACGAAGATACGTTTGGTGAGTTGGTTTATTTACCCAATTTATCGATAAGTGGACGTGGCCGGTAGCTGCAACCTTGAACTATTCGATTTCCTACCAATAATAGAGATCAAACTGAACGGTGAAATAAAAAGAGTTGGACATTGACGAATTACGGAACTTGTTAAGACACTAGGTACACACATTGATGGATTCGACGATGGATCACACAAGAAATAAATCAGTGTTGTTTACATACAATAATACATCAACGCAATGCTGCGACTAGCATTTTCAAAAGTTCATTGACGATTTAAAATGCATTTGCTCAGTATTTTTTTATAAAATGCGTAAGTGTAAGTAGGCGTAAATGTAGTCATAGGTAGCATTCAATACTTTGGTAAACACCCTAGTTCATTGATAAAAAACGCATCTACAGTCGGTAGCTCCTATCAATCCTCACTGGTTCAAGTGTGGTATATTCTTTCCTCCATAAACATGCCCTGTGCCCCAGCAGCGGGATAATTAAAAAGTTGATGAATAAAGCAGTTTTCAACTATATTTTTTTCTGAAAATACAGCAGCATTTGCTAAAAATCAGCTCCAGGGGGGTTCCTCAAGGATCCGCATTTGGACTACTGGTGAGTCGTTGGTGCTATTCTAACATACCAGTTGGTTTAGTTAGTTGGTCCTTTAATAGAATAGTCCTGTCTTTTATACCAGTTGATTTTGTGAACTGGCAAATGAATTAAGATAATATAGAAAACAGCCTGGATTGAAGTATAATTAAATACACGTAGTAAAATTGTTTGTGTATTATATTTAGCTTGCATACACGTTAGCAGTCTTTCCAATAAATAACAGTACAAAGATTTTAGTGGTTGGAAAAACTTCGAAAAATTATGGTCTTAAAATCTTTGTACTACTTTACTTACTTACTTTACTTACGTACTTTTCACAAAATAAACTTAGTAGACATCACCAATTTGTGCACAATAGATACTTCACCTCACCAACTGACAGAATCACTTCGTGATCGTAGTTCCGGCCTAACCCAAAGCAGGCATGTGATCTATTTCCTATCTAAAGTTCATCTTTTTGCGTCACCGTCGCAATACGAGCTCTATTTCTTAGCACTAAAGCTAGATTTAGCATATTGTTACCTTCAGACACCTAAAAATTTGTCACACAGAATTTGAAAGGGTAACAGCCAGACTTAAGGTCGAGATTGAAATGGAGCTAGCAGTAAAAGGAATCGAAATAACAGTTTGACTCGAAAACGTGCCACTTTCGGCGCCTACGCAATATAGTTCGTGATTGAGAAGGATTTATTTGGAGGAGTCATTTAGTACTACGATATAACATTTCATTTTGTAATGTGACGAGAGGAGCACGATGTTTGAACAGGATGCTTCTAAATGCTACTTACATCGTTCTCTTAATTGCTCGAGTTCATTTTATCTTTGGTATTCAGGACATAAAACGCTTGCAAATTGCTATAAATTAATATAATTATCTATGGGCAGAGCGGCCGCCTGTAAAACTTCTACCAAAACCTTGAGCACTGTGCATTGGAATGTTGTCATCCCAATCACTCTCTCCGTCCTTCGGCCTTTCGATGTGGTCCTTTTCGTCTTGTTTTTATATCACTAGCACCTTTCCGGTGTGATCGATGATATAGATCAAAAGGAAGTGGATAGTTTAATGACGTCTGGCCGATATGAATGGAAGAGAAAACATACAAAAATATTGAAGAAATTACCAGGATTTTAACCCGGGTCAATAGCTAGTGATCTGACCAGCCGTTAAAAGTAAAATAATAAGTCCTAATGGCCATTTTCCCCTGTACCCTAATTGAATATGGCAGTGTTGAGATCACTGCTGATGTTAAATATGTTTAGGGCCTGTTTCACAATCGACAGGTAAGTTCGAAGTAGCTTACTTGGTAGTTCAATTGACATATATTTCATATTACAACTGTCAAATGATCTGCGAAGTAAGCTACTTAGAACTTACTAGTCGATTGTGAAACAGACCCATAAAATAAAAAACTTATCTAATATTCCAAAAATAAATACCTTTTTTGTCATTATTAATGTCAGTGTTTGAGACGTTAAAGTAGGGTATCGAATTGCTAATTGTGCTTGAACTACGGTCACGTACCACGTTGGTGTTTGAACCCGATAGAAGAGGATTACATAAAATTACGCGCAACTTTTTTGGCAACTTAAAAGCTTTGCGCCATTCAATTACTTGTCATTCGAGAAATACTTCACTTATGGTGTATTTGAATGTGAGTATTATTGAAACAGAGTAATGAGGGTATGACTTCCATGCTGATCTGGGAGCGAAAAAAAACTCTTAATGATGCCTGGTTAACACCAATAACCCAAATAGTGGAGGGCAAACGGCAACTTACAGCCTTAAGCCAAAAAGCACGTAAAAATTCAAAAAACATTTATTTATATTAATAAAATATTATTATAAAAATGTAAAGAAAAAAACAGTAACTAAACGTACCTAAAGCCAACGTAGATAGCTATTAGTCTTTGAAGTGAAAGAGTGAATCAAAGGTCGCTAACTAGGTAGCTAAATCGCTAACCTATCTCCTTACTAAATAATTATAATATATAACTTGGTTACAGGCAAAAGGTGCTTTAAACGACACCTACGGGAGAGATTGATAGCGGTGACAATGTATTAATTGTATTAAGCTTTGCCGTCACTACGATTTCTACAATAACAAATCAAATTATTCTTTTTAATTACGATCTTTGTTGAATATTGATGATCCACTAATTCGAAAAGAAGATGTTCTAGCGTAACGTGATTAATTTTCCATTGCACAATAATTAAGTGAACATCAGACTAACTAAATTGGATTGTTGACAGGCCGATTTGAAGTGTGTAAACTCGATCATGCAATGACATCGGATCTCGAAATTAAGCACGAATTTAAGCACGAACGGTTGATTCTATGCAATAACAGAAATGATTCGTGATTAAAGTGCACCAGACACCAGAAAGCATGGCTTTATTTTTTATTCTTTCCAAATCTGTTTGCAATAGAAGTTTACGGAAACATCACGACCTACTACAATCCATTGTAAGAATGTGTGTTAACGCCAGCATTTGTCTCTACGATTCGATTTTATCTTTACTTACCCAAAACGTTTATCTACTCTGTGCACTGAAAAATGTTACGTAATGTGTGTCGACTAAATTTGACCGCGCTACAAACCTCCACAAGTTTTAAACCTAATTAATTATTTTTTTCTGAATCCAACAAAATAGCATTTATTTACATCATTTTCTTGCTTAACAATGTGCCGTTCTTGCACAATGAGTCAGTCCGCGTTAATAAAGTAAACGTCTCAGCAGCGCAGTGGCTTTACGCGTTCGGCATTCGATTGGCCGGTCAGAGTTTGGAAGAGTGACCAAAAATGTATTGTCTCTAATTCCTCCGTGGTTCGGAAGGCACTTGAAGCCGTCGGTATCGGCAATATGCCATTCTCCCTATATTGTTCAATCCATAGGGAAGGTCTGTGCCCCTGCAGTGGGGACATTAAAAAGGCTGGTGATGATGATGATAAAAAGACAGCTGCTATAGTTGATATATTTATTAAATTCCTTTAATAATAATTTTAAAAAAATACGGTTTGCTTTTTTGGCTATCGGACAAAATGTCCCAACTTCGAATACTGGCAGGCAAACGTTTATGATCAACGCAGACATTTGGTCTCGAGTCATAGTTGTTTATGTAGTAAATTAAAACTGTTATCTATTATCCATACCACAAGTGCTTATGCTAGCCTACTATTTTGAATATAATTATAGAAAAACACCCGTCTAAAGTTTACATACCTACTATATGTTGCGAATTCAAAACACCTATCGCCACGATTATACCTAATATTTACGCGTGTAAGTTTATTTCTACCATAACACCAGTAGTAGAACGTTCAAAGCTTGATAATGATGAAGCTCCTAAAACCGATATTGTAAAGGATAAAATTCACTGACATGCCCTGACAACAGCTTTCAACTCAGTAACTATTTATCATAATACTATTAACTTTTGAATTACCAAGCGTTACGCAGTAATCACATGCAACGATGTGTTAGCAAAGCTCAAGTTCATGTCTGTGACGACACCGAAACGGTTTCGCTGTAGGCTTTTTGGCCTCTGCACCTCGACCCGCGACCATGGAGTTCCACAAGGGACTAATTTGGCAAAATTTCGAAATTGTTCTTCAATGCCATAACCACAGTGTCAAGGATGACCGGGCAATGATTTAGCATGCTGGCCAAATGAACATAGGTCTTCTGGGGGTGATATTGTTCACCCATCCAATGGCCGGCCGGCCTTATCTAAACATTGCTTAGATCACGCTATCACATCCCGAGTGCCTTAAGCCACTGCGTCATCGAGCTCCTTCTCGATATATTTAGTTAGGATGTATTAAATTGTTTGCGGATGCTTCACCGATTACTGTTTTTTTATGCTAGACAGGGAAGCTCTTGGCCTTCATCTCACCTGATGGTAAGCGACGATAAGGGAGGAAAGGGATGATGGAATCGAGCTTCACCTGGAACTCAACCACACAGGAGCTGGCTAACTTGTCACAAATTGTCGGAACACAATAATGTTTACATTATTATTATGGCGATAGATTTTGATAAGATGGCAGTCAGACTTGAAAAAAGTCGCACCCTACCACCAACCAAAATATTTGTAAGACTTATGATACGTGAAGCCCTAAATAAAGTATACTGTGGGAATGAACGTAATAAACGTAAACATAATATTATCAAATACGCCAGTTCAATTAGGGATACAGAATTACGCAATTGGTTCAAGGCTCCTCGATCTAAATTCGCGTCTTCTTCGTTCTCAAACCAAGCTATTTCAAAGCACTTGGTCCACTTCGAGCGAGCGGATACCTAGCTTCTATTTATTGCTCCATTAATCTAATTAGCATCGAATAACGATTCGAACCACTGCAGGTTGTGTCTGTCGCCTTAAACCGTAATATATCTATATGTAGCCCCTAAATGTCTCCACTGCTCAAGCACGGAGGAACTCGAAATAAGAAATTTTCCGCCACCCATCCAATGACCGGACTTAGCGAGCAGTTTTTAGTTTAGGAATCACAGGCCGAGCGTGTTTACGAGTTGATAAGAAGCCTCCTCAGTCGCCGTGTAAGCCCCCCTTCGGGAGAGATGGAGGATGGTTGGACAATTGTATTCTGCTTCACACGGCACGTGACATAATTTACTATTAATGGTTAATTTGGGTCCTGTGGTGACGGCAGGGCAGAACAAAATTGTCACCACCCTGGTCTCTCTGCCTACCTCTTAGGGAGGAAAAGTGTGAGTTATGTATCTATACTAATATTATAAAGCTGGTTGGTTGGTTGAACGTGTTAATCTCAGGAACTACTGTCTGAAATTTATCCATTTATCAAGTGAAGCCGCGGGCGACCACTAGTGCATGTATATTTATCTTAAAGCACCGCTTAACTATCTCGCAGCTACACATCTCCAGTGGTACAGCAGCCTAAGCCGCGGCGCTTTGAAAACAATGCGCTCACGTAGACTGAAACTACTTATTTCGCGTAAAGCCACGCGTTCTCAAAAACGTCCGACTCTCACCCGCATTTCGTCAGTGCGACAATCTGATGATTGTACTTGCTCAATCATCGCGAGTGCAAAACGCAGCATCCAAATTCAACTCTTGGATTAACAGCTTTAAGTCAGATATTCGCTTGGAGGCGTTGCGCAATAATTCATGAAACATGGAAAGCTTTCAACAAATCACCGATAGACCTAATTAATTAGTCATGTTAGCCAATTTAATAGTTAACGCAATACTTACTTGTTAATATTTGCAATTAGCAAGTTAAGCAAATTGTATCCCATCTCGGTCTAAGTAAAAATGTCAGAAGTTAACACAGAATTGATAAAATGCGTTGTCTCAAACATGCACCAATCACAAGTTTAAACAAAAAAATAGAATAGCACTCACATAAAAAAATCAGACAGGTAAGTTCGAAGTAGCTTACTTGGTAGTTCAATTGACATATATTTCATATTACAACTGTCAAATGATCTGCGAAGTAAGCTACTTAGAACTTACTAGTCGATTGTGAAACAGACCCATAAAATAAAAAACTTATCTAATATTCCAAAAATAAATACCTTTTTTGTCATTATTAATGTCAGTGTTTGAGACGTTAAAGTAGGGTATCGAATTGCTAATTGTGCTTGAACTACGGTCACGTACCACGTTGGTGTTTGAACCCGATAGAAGAGGATTACATAAAATTACGCGCAACTTTTTTGGCAACTTAAAAGCTTTGCGCCATTCAATTACTTGTCATTCGAGAAATACTTCACTTATGGTGTATTTGAATGTGAGTATTATTGAAACAGAGTAATGAGGGTATGACTTCCATGCTGATCTGGGAGCGAAAAAAAACTCTTAATGATGCCTGGTTAACACCAATAACCCAAATAGTGGAGGGCAAACGGCAACTTACAGCCTTAAGCCAAAAAGCACGTAAAAATTCAAAAAACATTTATTTATATTAATAAAATATTATTATAAAAATGTAAAGAAAAAAACAGTAACTAAACGTACCTAAAGCCAACGTAGATAGCTATTAGTCTTTGAAGTGAAAGAGTGAATCAAAGGTCGCTAACTAGGTAGCTAAATCGCTAACCTATCTCCTTACTAAATAATTATAATATATAACTTGGTTACAGGCAAAAGGTGCTTTAAACGACACCTACGGGAGAGATTGATAGCGGTGACAATGTATTAATTGTATTAAGCTTTGCCGTCACTACGATTTCTACAATAACAAATCAAATTATTCTTTTTAATTACGATCTTTGTTGAATATTGATGATCCACTAATTCGAAAAGAAGATGTTCTAGCGTAACGTGATTAATTTTCCATTGCACAATAATTAAGTGAACATCAGACTAACTAAATTGGATTGTTGACAGGCCGATTTGAAGTGTGTAAACTCGATCATGCAATGACATCGGATCTCGAAATTAAGCACGAATTTAAGCACGAACGGTTGATTCTATGCAATAACAGAAATGATTCGTGATTAAAGTGCACCAGACACCAGAAAGCATGGCTTTATTTTTTATTCTTTCCAAATCTGTTTGCAATAGAAGTTTACGGAAACATCACGACCTACTACAATCCATTGTAAGAATGTGTGTTAACGCCAGCATTTGTCTCTACGATTCGATTTTATCTTTACTTACCCAAAACGTTTATCTACTCTGTGCACTGAAAAATGTTACGTAATGTGTGTCGACTAAATTTGACCGCGCTACAAACCTCCACAAGTTTTAAACCTAATTAATTATTTTTTTCTGAATCCAACAAAATAGCATTTATTTACATCATTTTCTTGCTTAACAATGTGCCGTTCTTGCACAATGAGTCAGTCCGCGTTAATAAAGTAAACGTCTCAGCAGCGCAGTGGCTTTACGCGTTCGGCATTCGATTGGCCGGTCAGAGTTTGGAAGAGTGACCAAAAATGTATTGTCTCTAATTCCTCCGTGGTTCGGAAGGCACTTGAAGCCGTCGGTATCGGCAATATGCCATTCTCCCTATATTGTTCAATCCATAGGGAAGGTCTGTGCCCCTGCAGTGGGGACATTAAAAAGGCTGGTGATGATGATGATAAAAAGACAGCTGCTATAGTTGATATATTTATTAAATTCCTTTAATAATAATTTTAAAAAAATACGGTTTGCTTTTTTGGCTATCGGACAAAATGTCCCAACTTCGAATACTGGCAGGCAAACGTTTATGATCAACGCAGACATTTGGTCTCGAGTCATAGTTGTTTATGTAGTAAATTAAAACTGTTATCTATTATCCATACCACAAGTGCTTATGCTAGCCTACTATTTTGAATATAATTATAGAAAAACACCCGTCTAAAGTTTACATACCTACTATATGTTGCGAATTCAAAACACCTATCGCCACGATTATACCTAATATTTACGCGTGTAAGTTTATTTCTACCATAACACCAGTAGTAGAACGTTCAAAGCTTGATAATGATGAAGCTCCTAAAACCGATATTGTAAAGGATAAAATTCACTGACATGCCCTGACAACAGCTTTCAACTCAGTAACTATTTATCATAATACTATTAACTTTTGAATTACCAAGCGTTACGCAGTAATCACATGCAACGATGTGTTAGCAAAGCTCAAGTTCATGTCTGTGACGACACCGAAACGGTTTCGCTGTAGGCTTTTTGGCCTCTGCACCTCGACCCGCGACCATGGAGTTCCACAAGGGACTAATTTGGCAAAATTTCGAAATTGTTCTTCAATGCCATAACCACAGTGTCAAGGATGACCGGGCAATGATTTAGCATGCTGGCCAAATGAACATAGGTCTTCTGGGGGTGATATTGTTCACCCATCCAATGGCCGGCCGGCCTTATCTAAACATTGCTTAGATCACGCTATCACATCCCGAGTGCCTTAAGCCACTGCGTCATCGAGCTCCTTCTCGATATATTTAGTTAGGATGTATTAAATTGTTTGCGGATGCTTCACCGATTACTGTTTTTTTATGCTAGACAGGGAAGCTCTTGGCCTTCATCTCACCTGATGGTAAGCGACGATAAGGGAGGAAAGGGAAGATGGAATCGAGCTTCACCTGGAACTCAACCACACAGGAGCTGGCTAACTTGTCACAAATTGTCGGAACACAATAATGTTTACATTATTATTATGGCGATAGATTTTGATAAGATGGCAGTCAGACTTGAAAAAAGTCGCACCCTACCACCAACCAAAATATTTGTAAGACTTATGATACGTGAAGCCCTAAATAAAGTATACTGTGGGAATGAACGTAATAAACGTAAACATAATATTATCAAATACGCCAGTTCAATTAGGGATACAGAATTACGCAATTGGTTCAAGGCTCCTCGATCTAAATTCGCGTCTTCTTCGTTCTCAAACCAAGCTATTTCAAAGCACTTGGTCCACTTCGAGCGAGCGGATACCTAGCTTCTATTTATTGCTCCATTAATCTAATTAGCATCGAATAACGATTCGAACCACTGCAGGTTGTGTCTGTCGCCTTAAACCGTAATATATCTATATGTAGCCCCTAAATGTCTCCACTGCTCAAGCACGGAGGAACTCGAAATAAGAAATTTTCCGCCACCCATCCAATGACCGGACTTAGCGAGCAGTTTTTAGTTTAGGAATCACAGGCCGAGCGTGTTTACGAGTTGATAAGAAGCCTCCTCAGTCGCCGTGTAAGCCCCCCTTCGGGAGAGATGGAGGATGGTTGGACAATTGTATTCTGCTTCACACGGCACGTGACATAATTTACTATTAATGGTTAATTTGGGTCCTGTGGTGACGGCAGGGCAGAACAAAATTGTCACCACCCTGGTCTCTCTGCCTACCTCTTAGGGAGGAAAAGTGTGAGTTATGTATCTATACTAATATTATAAAGCTGGTTGGTTGGTTGAACGTGTTAATCTCAGGAACTACTGTCTGAAATTTATCCATTTATCAAGTGAAGCCGCGGGCGACCACTAGTGCATGTATATTTATCTTAAAGCACCGCTTAACTATCTCGCAGCTACACATCTCCAGTGGTACAGCAGCCTAAGCCGCGGCGCTTTGAAAACAATGCGCTCACGTAGACTGAAACTACTTATTTCGCGTAAAGCCACGCGTTCTCAAAAACGTCCGACTCTCACCCGCATTTCGTCAGTGCGACAATCTGATGATTGTACTTGCTCAATCATCGCGAGTGCAAAACGCAGCATCCAAATTCAACTCTTGGATTAACAGCTTTAAGTCAGATATTCGCTTGGAGGCGTTGCGCAATAATTCATGAAACATGGAAAGCTTTCAACAAATCACCGATAGACCTAATTAATTAGTCATGTTAGCCAATTTAATAGTTAACGCAATACTTACTTGTTAATATTTGCAATTAGCAAGTTAAGCAAATTGTATCCCATCTCGGTCTAAGTAAAAATGTCAGAAGTTAACACAGAATTGATAAAATGCGTTGTCTCAAACATGCACCAATCACAAGTTTAAACAAAAAAATAGAATAGCACTCACATAAAAAAATCCTTGTCTTGGCATGGAATAGTATGATTAGAAATCCCAGAGCACTCTGGAATGCTAGAAGATGCACCAATCCACAAATATTTTTGACAGTTCAGGATCAGGGTAGAAAGGAGAAGAGGATATAATTATTCATTGCAGTTTATAACGACATTTTTCCTTACCAAGATTCGAACCCGGGACGTCTGGACCATTGAACTACTATTTATAACTCAATAGTCTTGACCGATAAAAAGTTACTGTAAGAACTCTTATTAGCTTAAAATCGATCAATATCGAATAAAAACTCATATTAGGTTAATATTGATAAATCTTAAATGAAAGCTCATATTAGGTTAAATAAAATCGACCGATATTTAATGAAAACTCATATTAGTTTGAAATCGAACCATGACCATTTCCAGACACAGCGAATCGACAATTAAGTCTTTAAAGATTTTAATGTTTTTTTTATTAATGTATGCACTAATAGCCTCACTAATAACCTAGAAGTGTTATTGCATACGGCCATACCTATTATATAGAACTGATTGATCCAATAAAAAAAATACTAATTACATACAATTGCTCTGTAGGTACGTCAAGTAAATTAAGTCATGAATTAGTAACATCAATAGTGTTTTTTTTTAACCAATGATTAAGCTTAACATTTGAACATACGTAGGGAAGGAGCCTGAAGTGAGCATGCCGCCTGGTTATCATAATTCAATGCATACCGCATAATTGATATGAGCGGTGGGAACTTCAATTACTTCCTGCCTCCTTAAGAGAGGAGCAGACAACCTCATCATCATCATCATCATCATCATCACCAGCCCTTTAATGTCCCCACTGCTGGGGCACGGGCCTTCCCTATGGATGGAAGAATATAGGGAGATTGTGCCATAACCCCCCACGCTGGCCCAGTGCGGGTTGGTGGATATTAACGACTGCAGATGCAGCCGGGACCACCGGCTTAACGTGCCTTCCGAAGCACGGAGGAACAGGAGACAACTTGGCTGGCAACAATTTATGAATTTAAACAATAAAGAACCATATTATTATTTTAGCCGTGTGGTGACGGCAGAGCAGAATACAATCGTCACCACCCCCATCTCTCCCGCCCAGTGTCGTACAAGGCGACTAAGGGTAAGGTACAGCGATGAGCAAGCAATGGGCAGCAGCCTTTTTATTATTCCACCTAGCAATATAACTGCGATTTTCGTGCCCGTTAGTTGGCAATGGGCTCGCCCCCTATTACATGGGAGCTAACATATCGGCGAAACGTGGGTGTTAATTCATCTCTGCCGGGGCTCATAAATAGGCTTGGTTTATGTAATATGTATAAACAACCAGAAGAAGACTTATAACTGTAGTTATTATAAGTATTCTTCTCCCTGTCCTTATCCTACTCTATATATATATATACTACCCTCTTTCTTATGAACTAAGACGATATCTTTCACACAATCCATCCGTCGCTTCTTCGGTCTTCCTCTCATTCTAGGTCCATCCACATCAATACTTAACATCCCTCTAGTTACGTAACATTCATCCCTCCTCATCACATGCCCGTACCACGCTGACCTGTTACTCCTCAATTTTTCGATCATCGGCGCTACTTTCAGACTTTCTCTAACGTGCTCCATTACAGTTGAAAGTATAAAAAAGTATATCTTAAAGAAAATTGTCGTTAGACTAAGTTCGAAAAAATTATAGTCCTGATGCGGGAATCGAACCCGCGTCCTCTGTCCTTTTTCCAACCACAATTTTCTTTTTTTTATATTTATCTATTGTTCAAATTAAAATCAAATAATAAAAAACTTTAAGCATGTTATAAAACAGCGAAATCAATTTAATCTTAGTTCGAGAAACGAGCGTTAATCTCTTTTACAAACAAAATCTGCTAATTGAGATTTTGCATACCAATCAATATTTGCATACCAATCAACATTAGCATTACATAAACGCTTCTTCGATCGTCAATTACAGTGTTTAAATGACGACCTTTCATGTCCATTAGACTCTACTGGGCGAGGATTTTATATAAATCACAATCAGCAATGAAATGAATCTATATTCACACTGTCCATAAAAGAATCATTGGAATTTAACCTTTATTGGATGTCCTTGAAAGGTTCTTTTGGCACGGACGAGTCTGAGCTTGTAACCTACCTAATAACACCACATTGTGGTTTGTAATACGCTGTTTTCCACCGATTTCTTGATCATCACATCATCATCACTACCACACCTTAAAGCCACGGGTGCGACAAACCGCGCTGCTAGCCGCTTTTGCAGTAACTCTCACAAACATAACATATATCACGCCTATATCCCAGAAGGGGTAGGCGGAGGTGAAGCACACATGTAGGTGGCGAGCCTACTGCCATTTATCGGGCACAAAAGTCGCAGAACATTGCTAGGTGGAATAAGAGGAACGCTGTTGCCCGTTCATCACTAATTTATCCTTAGTAGCCATGTACGACACCCGCGGGTGGGATTTCGGGTGGTGACAATTGAATTATACTTTGCCGTCACCACACACCACAATCTCACAAACGGTTGCATATTAAACTGCAAAAGCTCGTAGCAGCGCGGTTAGTTGCTCCCGCGGTTATCCGCTAGTGCGTAACGGACCTAACCCCCGAATACAAAAACGCTACTAAAATTTTGAGCACTGCTTATATAGTTAAGAAGACAATCTTCTTCTCCCGGCCCTGTTCCCAGTATATCTGGGGTCGGCGCAGTATGTTTCCTCTTCCATTCACATCGGTCAGACGTCATCAAGCCATCCAATGCATTTTGATTCATATCATCCAGCACACCGTAAAGGTGCTAGTGATGAATGAATGTATAGAAAAGAGACGGAACGGACCATGTCGAGAGACCGATGAACGGAGAGAGTGATTGGAATGACAACATTCCCATCCATACTGCTCAAGGTTTTGGCTTAGGTTTTACAGCCGGCCGCCTGCCTGACACCAACCCTCTTTGGGTGTGCTGTTGTTGGTGATTAGCCCTCCACCATTCGGGTGTCCCAAGGAGTTTATTGGTCTACACCTGGCAATCTCCCTTAGTCGACTTTTACGACACCCGTGGGATGAATCCGGGCTGGCCTATTCTACGTTATTTGTTCGCTCCCAAGCCAGCATAGAAGACATAGTTAGTTAAGCAGACAATACCTGTCAGAATTTGTATGGAAAAACGTCAATTCTGACAATATTTGATAAACGTTAAGCAAGACTCGGATATATCGGATTTAAGATAAATTTAATTCAAATAACGTTAATGAGTATCTAACGTCAAAAAATGACAATTCAAAACTAGTCGCTCTTTTGCCGGGTCTATGGTCTAGATTTGAATGAAATTTTTTGACATTAAATACATTAAATACTATTGACGTCTCTGAGTGCGCCAGTTAATCTCCTTTTTCCTTGGTGCCTAACAAAATGGTAAACGATACAACATTATCTATGAAACAAACCAATGTCAATTATTGACAACTTCTCTTAATATGACACGGCGGTCGCCTTGTTGCTTTCTCTGTGATACGTCAGTTTCTTATTTGATAAGCTACTTGTCTAGAGGGGTGCTCTGCCGTAACCACGAGGTATATGAAACACCACAATCAAAAAGACATTAGGTATATTGACATTAATATTTGTGAGTATGTATAGTGTACATCGAATGCGGAAATTTGGTTTAATTTCGAATTTGATCATAACATTTTCGAATTATGCTACTGATAGTAGATTATATTTATACCTCCTTCCTGCCCTTATCCCGCTCTAGGTTTTATTATAATATTTATTTATACCAAAAGCGATAAATCAAGATTTCTTTATTTTATCGCCTTTGGTATTAATCCACTATGCCACACCTGGCCATAACGTGGACTTTTCCGCCTCTATAATCTTGGTTGTAATCTACATATGTCACCCCTGATCAGGACGTGAGGCTTTCGAAAAAGTCCACTTTATAGTCAGGTGTTAAATTAAAATATTTAAATAAGTAGGTACTACTCCGAAATCTTAATTGTAACTTTAAGCGCAACGTTTGACCTAGCGGTAGTCCAATGATTATATTTGAACTTTACTCGATGAATTAATTATAAAAATGTAATAAAGAACAGTAGTACAGCCAACGCTAAATAAACAGACAATGATTACTTAATTTTTTTAATTAGAAAATTATGTAAATGTTTTTTTTAATGCTAGACAGGGAAGGTCTTGGCTTTCATCACACCTGATGGTAAGAGACACCTGAAACCCTCAACCACTGAGGTGCTGGCTATCGTATCACAAACTATCGGAACACAATAATGCTGCTAACATATTCCATACATAGTTTTACCATACATACTTTTATTACAAAGAAAAAGAAAAACATTTCGAAAAATTATGTCATGATGCGGGAATCGAACCCGCGTCTTCCAATCGCTTTCAGACATTTGAAGTCATTATGACACCACGACCTGACAGGCTTTTCCTATGAATGCTAGAGTAGGGCCATAACCCACCACGCTGGCCCAGTGCGGATTGGCGGGTGTTAGATTTCACGAAATCTAGCCCAAAAAAATCTACTCCCTTGTGTTAGAAACGATAAAAACAATCGAAACATCAACGCATCTCTCTAAAAACCAATTTTCTAACCTCTTGACGCCACTTGAAGCTATTAAACGTAATGAGCTTTATATACCGTGCGTAGCAGGTAGATCTGTTATAATATGATTACCATAATTATACGGTGCGGCTGGAATCCCTATAATGACGGGTTTTCAATGAACGGCACTGATCTTACTAATCACTGTTAATTAAGAAACAACATAAACCTACTGGAACTTGAATTAAAATTAGAAAAACGTGTACATAACGCTAAAACTGACGCACCAATAAATATGATCAATGCTGCACATTTAGAGTTGAGCGAATTTGATCTCAAATGTGAAAGAGATAAAGGTTGATCACGCGAAGGGTTGTACGGTTGTACCTTCCGAATGTGCACCAAAAATCACAGTGACTTTCAGTATAAATTGGACGCAAACGTAAGCTCTGATCACATTACGTCAACATCCTTTTGAGAGAACGCATCTTTCTGCATCATGAAATTCGTTAGTATCTACTATTGGGCAATAGTGAATATAATGCGTCTTCCTTTCCATTCGAGTGTCACAAGATTGTGTTTGGAATAAACATCTTTATCAATTAGCTGCAACTTTTGAACTTTGGCCAGTGGAAATGTGATTCAGTGATTACCGAGTGTGAATTGTGTTGGGTTTTATATGCGATGCGAAATTTTCGATGTTGACAGTTCTTCTATTTCTGTCCTAGTTGTGGTCTTGCTTTTAAAGCTGACTTATAATCTATTATTTGATTTGTATTTAAATATAATAATTATAAATGTTAGAAAAAATGTTACCGAGAAAATCGGATTGCGGGGGACGCGGGTTCGATTCTCGCATCAGGCCAATCATTTTTCGGTTTTTTTTTTTCACTTTTATTTTTCTCTGATCTAAATATGTTTCCAAAAATATTGTTTGATCTATTAATAAATTTTGTTAGTAATGTTACTTGAACATTATGTAAATGTTGGGAATTTGTGAAATTTTGCGATGTTATTGCCTACTTATTTTACTTGGTCAATATTCTCGTATTATTCTTGTCTAGGCGCTATAAAAACGAACATTACTAAAATTATATAAGTATTATTATGGAAAGAATGCAAAAAATAACAATAGACTACCGCAGGCCGAATCAGAACTTCCCAACTAACTGGAACTTATTGACAGCTGCGATAAAAACTTGCATTACATTTATAAAATAATACTTTATTTGTTTGGTTGGTTGAACCCGCTAATCTCAGGAACTACTGAATCAAATTGAGGAAGTGTTAGATAGTCCATTAATCAAGGAAGGCTGTAGGCTATTAAGTAACCGAGATTAACGCGAGCGAAGTCGCGGGCGACCACTAGTGTTGTATATACAGCCTTCGTTTTGTCATTCCAGTTCATCGTCCTCGCCCTGGCCTCACTAGCGGCTTCCGCGAAGCTGGACAGCGTCTACCTGCCCCCCAACGCCAGGGCGTCGAGCGGAGCCAGTGCAGGGCTCCAAGCCCCCTTCGCCCCCTCAGCACCCGCCTTCGGAAGCACCGCCTACCAAGCCCCCAGCTACAACGGCGGAGCGTCAGCCCAAGCGGAAATTCTCAGATACGAGAACGAAATCAACGAACAGGGCTTCCATTATGCTTATGAGACCAGCGACGGAACTAAAGCTGAACAGCAAGGTAAGATCAATTACTAACTAGATTACCAATCTTTCAAAGTACGCTTCCGTGGTCTAGGGTCGCCCACCGGAATTAGATCCCGTGATCAATCCCCTGGAAAGTACACATTTTTATACTCGATTCGGTAGGTGATAGAGAGAAAGCAACTTTCTTAAATTGATAGGGGTTTTTCCAAGTCCGCATGGCTAGCTACCACCATCTTATCAAAATCTACTGTCGCCATGTCGCTATCTATATCCTTCCTATGCGCCCTGTTTGGCGTAGCGGTATATGCATCTGCCTGGATTGCGGAGGGCGCGGCTTCGATTCCAGGATAGTAATTCTTCGAAATTTTATTTTTAAAAAAACTTTATTTTCTTTTAATAATTTGTCCATCCCACCGTTTTCCCTATTTAACTGTATCTATTAGAATGTTTATCATGTAACTATGTCATATTTGCAAACTTACGAATCACGTACGACGTTCCCTCGCATCAATGCCATCGAATTTTCTATTCGACACGTAAGTTTTCGTGTAAACTAGACATCAATTTGTGTATTGTGAGTATAGAATATTCGTGAGCAACGTCCGCGATTATGGTGATTCCTTTCAAATGACTGGTTTTTGTGCCGCCGTCTCTTGTAGATATTATGGTTGTATTGGTATTCGTGAAATATATTAGAATGTGAAATGCAAAGGTTGAAGGCAAGATCGAGAGCATTACTCGGGTAAGGACGAACATTCGTGGTGTTGGCGCGAGTGCCAGTCTGAAGCTAATAGCATAATGGTCCAGAGAGGATCGTGTAAGTCGCAATTTGTTAAAGTCATTCCAAATTTATTTTTTTATTTAAGGGGTTACTTTGGGGAGGAGCTCAACGTTTGCTAAAGACGGTCTGACTAAACGGATGGGTGACTAAAAAATTGTGTTCGATTTTTCTGCGCTTCGAAAGGCACGTTAAACGTTCTACATAAATCACGCTTATATCCCGTAAGGGTTAGGCAGAGGTGAAAATTAAACAACACCCACGTTTCGCCAAATGTTAGGTCCCATGTAAATAGGTGGCAAGCCTATTGCCATGGTCGTTCACGTAAATATATGTATATTGCTAGGTGGTATAGAAGGAATGCTGCTGCCCACCGCTCATAGCTTTGATTTCATGATTTGATTTCTATACACACCTTCCCCTGTGGGCAAGTGGCTATTCTATTCGAACGAATGCAAATAACCTATGTCAATTTTTACAGCTTTTCATACAAATAGGTGACACGACGGTCGCCATCTTAATTTCTCTGTTATACAACAGTTTCATACATTTGACCGGACACCTACTTTGTCTTCCACGCGTCAACACACCAGCACTCAATTATCTTTTCACACCGCGTTAGTAATTATTGAGCGTTGCTCAAAGCGTGTTCGTATTAAGATGTGTATCTGGTTGCGGTCGGTCACAGGTCGTGGGTTTTGCGGTAAAACGCCAGTCGTCATTCCATTGATACAATAACACAATAAACAACCGAATGATGACACCAGTGGTGTGTCTCGTGGTGTAATTAGGTCAAAATTACACACATACATACATTTGTCACGCCTTTCTCCCACAGGGGTAGGCAGAGATCATTTCTTTCCACTTGCTACGATCCTTACATACTTTTTTCGCTTCATCCAATCTCATCAATCTCTTCATGCATGCCCGTCGGTTTCGGGTACTCTTGACCTGGCCCTTTTTTAATAAACTTTCAATTTGATTATGAAAGATCCGCCTAGGCCTTCCCCTTCCCATTTCTCCATTCATTTTCGCCATGTAAATCCTTTTTGTTACTCTCCTTTCATCCATTCTTTCGACGTGACCAAACCATGCGAGCATCCCTTTCTCAATCCTTGTCATTACATCTTCTTTCAAACCACACATTTCTCTTATCACACTGTTATACAATCGATCGCTCAACCTTACCCCAGCCATGCTCCTCAACGCTCTCATTTCTACTGCATTTATTCTACTTTCATGCTTCTTCTCCCATACCCAACATAGGCGACAATATTGCGTAAACTAAGGAATCTTCGCTGAGGCCGGTCCTTGGATAGGTGACCAAAAATGTATTCCTCCATGCTTCTGAAGGCATGTCAAGCCATTGGTCCCGGCTGCCAACCCACACTGGCCCAACCTGGTGGGTTGTGGTTATGTCCATAGGGAAAGCCCTTGTAGATAGGTACCCAGCAGTAGGTAGGGATTAGGACTGGTGATGATGATAGGTGACAAATAGAACATTTATTAACATAGAACGCTAAAATATCTCAGATCGTAAGTATTTGATGATAAGTATGCGATCTGAGGCTTTCTTTTCGAGGTAAGCACAACATGTTATGTCGCCCCCTGACATTGAGTTATAACTAGTAATAGTAGTTCAATGCCCCCAGTTCAGGAAATGGGATTATCTGTCTTTTCCGGCTCTTTCATTTTATTTTTATTTTTAACATTCACTACTACATTATTCATAATGTGTGTGACGTGTGGTGATGGCAGAGCAGAATACAATTGTCACTACTTCCAAATAACTCCCGTGGATGTTGTACAAGGCGACGAAGGGTTAAGATAATGACGAGTAATGGGCAGCAGCGTTCCTCTTGTCTCTCTCTCCTCTGACTAGCATAACATACTTAGAATAAAGTGCACGATAAGATGGCAATAGGCTCTCCACCATGAGACCTAACCTAATTGGCAAAACGTGGATGTTGATTCACCTCTGCCTACCCTTTCGGGGATAATTATTACAGGCGTAATTTATGTATGTATGTAATAAATAATGCTTTTGAAGAATAATTATTAGTTAACTAACCTACTGTTGGCACCAAGCAGCCTAAGTAGCTTTAACTAAGCAAACATTGTTCGTGAAAGGTTAACGATGAAACAAAACACTTATTTTGTGATTCGTTACTAAGTTGCTTCGCCCACGACTGGGTTCAGATTACATTCAAATGGTACGTTACCCAATCGAGGATTTTGGTAATTGTCTTTCGTTGTTGCAAATCTTAATGTTTATTTAATTTAGCTTAAAAACATACAAGACGAATGAAGATTACTTTGATAGTTTTCTTTTCGATAGAAATTTGTCGTTAGAAAAAGTTCGATAAATTATAGTCTTAATGCGGGAATTGAAACCGCGTCCTCCGCATTCCGGGCAGAATTTTTTTCTACACAAAAATCAAAATAATAATCTAAGTAACGTTAATTTCATCTGTTTGAGTAATGTAATAGACACACTGATACTTTGGAGCGTTATCCCAACTACTTCTTTTATCGATCTCTCGACGTGTTCTTTTCGTCACTTACATACATACATACATAAATCACGCCCATATCCCCGAAGGGGTAGGCAGAGGTGAATTCTCACCCGCGTTTCGCCAATTATGTTAAGTCCCATGTAATAGGTGGCGAGCCTATTGCCATTTATCGGGCACAGAAGTCGCAGTACATTTTCTGGACGGTAGTATAAGAGGAACGCTGCTGCCCATTCCTCATCACTGATTTATCCTTAGTCGCCTTGTACGACACCCACGGGAGAGATTTGGGATGGTGACAATTGTATTCTACTCTGCCGTCACCACACGGCTATTTTCGTTTTTTCGTCACTTCTATACATATATATTCATTCATCACTTTCCGGTGTGACGGATGATACGAATCCAATGGGAGAGCACGGCTTAATGACGTCTGGCCGATATTAATGGAAGAGTGACAACATGCCAATCCATACTGCTCAAGGTTTTGGCGCAGGTTTTACAGCCGGCCGCCTACCTGATACCAACCCTCTTTGTAGTATAATATACCATGCGACTAATATTTCAAAGATAATGGACTCATTTTACTGACTAAATTTGCTGTGCAACATTTTTCATAAAAATCGAATCATAATCTTCTATCTTCTATATCTCTTATACTTATAAAAAAATGAATTGCTGCGCGTTTGTCTCGCTAAAACTCGAGAACTTCGATTTAGCTAATTCTAGTTTTGAAATGATTGTCTTGGGCCAGGCAAGGCTGGAAAGGTGAGAAAGTATGGAAAAATTGCAAGGAAAACAGCAAAAACAATAATTTCATTTCCCCATAAAAACTACTTTTCTGTCAAATATTTGACGTAACCATGGCAACCAAACCGTAATGATGGCTACGGGCAAATTTATATGGCATAACATCGTATGCCAGGTCAGTTCTAATATATTACAATATAATTGACGGCCGCCTTGGTCGAATGCTCAGATTGCTGGGTATTGGCCAAGAGGTCCCGGGTTCGAATCCTGGTAGGGGCAAACTTTGTGATGACCACAAATGTTTGAGTCATGGTTGTGTATATGTTTATGTAGTATATTTTCAACATTTACATACATAATTATATTAAAAATATGTCCGTCATCTAGTATCCATAACACAAGTGCTTAGGCTACTTACTTTGGGCTAGATGATAGGTGTGAGTGTAAAAAATATTTATTATTATTTATTATAATTATTCTTATTTTATACGTCTACAAAAGCTAAAACAGACGCCTACCCTGTCTACAGGTCGCGTGATCCCTGGATCGGTTCCAGAAGAGGGCTCCCTACAGGTCTCCGGCTCCTACTCCTACGTAGGGGACGACGGCCAGACCTACTCCGTGACGTACACCGCCGACGAGAACGGCTACCACGCGGAGGGTGCCCACCTGCCGACCCCTCCCCCCATTCCAGAGGAGATCCTGAAGAGCTTGCAGCTGACGGACGTCCGTAGTAAGTGAATATAATAAATAAATAAATATTTCCTACACTTACATCTATCTTCTAGCTCAAAGTAAGTGGCATAAGCACTGTATTATAGAGGCCAGTCTACGGATACATTTTAGTGTAAATTATAACAGTCAATATAAAGCAATGGTTAATGACAGGTAAAAACTGAAAAACTCTTTTGATTAACGCAATGCCGTTAATCTTACTATGTAGGTACTCAGTGAAATCACTAAGGAAATCGTGGTTAGAAATTAATCGGTAAATCCTTAATTATTCGGTGATTTTTATTTTTCACTGTAATTTCTAACATATGTTAGAAAGCAGGCATTTTTTCATAACACCGTGCATTTTTATTATTATTTTGATGTTTAGGTATAAAAACGATTTGCAAACTGTTTCTTAAATATTAATCATAAGAAATAATATTGATTAATCAAAAGAAAAATAATATCAGCGAAAATTCGAGTTGCCGTGTGGTGACGGCAGAGTAGAATACAATTGTCACCACCCCAAATCTCTCCGGTGGGTGTCGTACAAGGCGACTAAGGATAAATCAGTGATGAAGAATGGGCAGCAGCGTTCCTCTTTTACCACCTTGCAATGTACTGTGAATTTTGTGCCCGATAAATGGCAATAGTCTCGCCACCTATTACATGGGACCTAACATAATTGGCGAAACGTGGGTACTAGTTCACCTCTGCCTAACCCTTCGGGGATATAGGCGTGATTTATGTATGTATGTAAAATTCGATTCGGGAATCAAACAACCTATTTTTCTTTTTGCTAACCCATTTTATCTTGGTGTATGTGGGTGGACCTATTATTATGAGAGGAAGTCTGAAGATCGGTTCTTCAGACTTCCTCTCATAATAATAGGCCTCATATAATGGCTAGATTGTGTGAAAGATTATATTGAGCTGCAGGGAGTTGAGCAAAGGACGCAATAAGATTTGACATTAAAATAAGCTTTATTATTTTTTCTCAACAGATCAGTACGACAGCAAAAAGAGCAGTTACGACGCTGACGCTGGCTATTAAGAAGCTTTGCCGACTGTACTCCAACTTTACGCTGTACAGTCAAGCACAGATTAATCAAACCCTGTTTTTTTTTTAATTTTGTAAATTTTTTATTGTTTTTTTTTTCAAATATTTTGTGTTTGATTGGACAGATGGCCAGTAAACTGTGTTCAATTTAGACGTACCTGTTGAGTTTTATGAATAAAAATTGTAAATAAATATCTTTAGTGCCTAAATAATAAAAATAATAAAAACATTTTCAAACATCTCTTATTTTTTCCTTATTCATATAAAATAACTTGAGACAATTTTTAAGAATGTGCAAACTGCGTTTTTAAAACGGTCGGGTCCCAAGTGATAAATTTTTGACAGCTTCCCTTACATTTGACAGCTTCCCTTACATTTGACAGCTTCCCTTACATTTGACAGCTTCCCTTACATTTGACACGACGGGCGCAATGTTGGTTTCTCTGTGATACGTCAGCTTCATACGATTGTAATCTATTCGATCCTCACGATCGAATAGATTGACCACATATTATTATGTGGATTATTGTGTGTGTATATTAGACGCGTCTCCCGCAAATAAAACGCGCCAAAAAAGGGCTAAAGCAAACAAATTCTACAAATTAATAACAAATGTTGGAACAAATGACATTAAATTTAATATTGTTATTAGTTTGTTGCTATTTAAGTATAGATCAATTATTTCAAGGAAATGAAGTAGGATAATGATTATTAGTTTTTTTTCTATATTACCTTTGGAGTGTTAAATTATAGCAATGTTGTTGAGTTATGATTTTGAGATGTTCCGTTGTGCATTGTTTAATTTCAATAATGCCTTTAAAATTTGGCAATAAATAACGTCAGATAATAGGAAATAGTGCAACAATTATCATGTTCAAATAATCAAGTTACATTTTCCAGCTTTAAGTCCGGACCCACAGTTTTGAGCAGCTTTTCCCTTCACAAATCTTAATAGCAAATTCACATCTAAGCTAAACGTTAAAATGTTGCTCGTACAAACAATACATATAATAATAGAAGTTTCTTCGCATTTTTTAAGAAAATTCAAAACATTTTCTAATATAGTTTATTTACATTTAACTAAAGTATGTAGGTACCATTTTGTTCGATAACTTTTTGCCATCTTGTAGGTAGGGACATGATCCCATTGCTATAGAAATTTTGGGACTTCTGGTCAAAATACCGCGACAAGTGGTTTTGGCAGTCCTCTCGTGATGTTAACCTGACACTGTCTAAAGAATTCTGAAGAGACCGAAACAGGTGTAAATCTGAAGGTGCAAGGTCAGGACTATACGGCGGATGCATTAACACCTCCCAGCCAAACTCTCTTAATTTTTGCTGAGTGGCTAAAGATGTGTGAGGTCTAGCGTTATCATGATGAAAAACCACACCCCTTCTGTTGATTAATTCCGGCCGCTTTCTCTCAACTTCTTGCTTTAATCTCATCAGTTGTTCGCAGTAGAGTTCAGAATCGATGGTCCTGCCTGGTGGTAACAGCTCATAATGAATAATGCCCTTCCAATCCCACCACACACACAGCATCACCTTGTTGCGAGTTAACCCGGGTTTCGCCAGTCTGTGAAGCCTGACCGGCCTTTGACCACGACCTTTTTCGCACGTTCTTGTCGTACGTGATCCACTTTTCATCACCAGTTATCAGCTTCTTCAAAAATGGTTCGGTTTCATTACGTCGTAATAAAGAATCACAAATGAGTACACGGTTCATTAGGTTTCTTTCAGTGAGCTCGTGAGGTACCCAAATGTCGAGCTTTTTTGTGTACCCAGTTTTTTTCAAATGCGCCAAAACTATTTTGTGGTCAATTCACAGTACTTCAGCTACGACGTAACTACTGACATGCCGATCTTGCTCCACTTTTTCAAAAATGGCATCCATTTTATCTGTAATAGGGCGACCAGAGCGACGTGCATCTTTGACATCAAAATTTCCGGATTGAAAACGCTTAAACCAAATTTGTGCTACTCTCACAGACACTGCACTAGGTCCATAAACATCGCAAATTTTTTTCGCGGCTTGCGTTGCATTTTTACCTTTTTTGTAGTAAAATTTTAAAATGTATCGAATTTCTTCATTAGATTCACTCATCTTGGCGGTACGAAAAACAAATGAAAATCACACATTTTCCTAATTTGAATTTGGAATTATGTTCTTTAAAATTTAAACTTTCAATGATACCAAAACCAGCCAGATACAAATAGTATAGCCAAAGAGATTTTATTACAAGTTTATACATACTATAATGCGAAAAGACTTTTTCCCCAACCTAATACATACATACATAAGTCACGCCTGTATCCCCGAAGGGGTAGGCAGAGGAGAACTAGCACCCACGTTTCGCCAATTATGTTAGGTCCCATGTAATAGGTGGCGAGCCTTTTGCCATTTATCGGGCACAAAATTTGCAGTACATTGCTAGGTGGTGCAAGAGGAACGCAGCTGCCATTCCTCATCACTTATTTATCCTTAGTCGCCTTGTACGACACCCACGAGAGAGATTTGGGGTGGTGACAATTGTATTCTACTCTGCCGTCACCACACGGCTAATACAAACACATATAAAAACAATACACCTTGTCTTAAGTTAACAGTCAACTACTTAATAATTATAATTCACTCCTATTTGTATATAGGCAGATGTGAATTTTCGCCATTCTAAAGACCAATGTAAATAGGGTACGATCCTATTACCATCTAACGGGCACGTAAATCGCAGTACTGGGTGGTTCCTATTCTATAACACTGTAGTCGCTTTGTTGGTAATAGGCTTTCCACCTATTGCATGGGACCTGACATAATTGTCGAAACGTGTATGTTAATTCACCTCTGTCTACCCTTTCGGGGATATAAGCGTGATTTATGTACGTATGTAACATTGATAAATCTGTGTATGTAACAGTAACTTTTTAACACAATTGCTCGTAAATTGACTCTTATTACACCGTTTTAAGGTCTATAATGCAGCATATTATGCACTCGTGCATAATATATTACGTACTAGTCCGTAATATTATATTTTTAATTCTTTTTTTTGTTGTTAAATTCTCCCTATATTTTTAGGGAAGCATAGGGTCTAGCCCATTCAGCCATGTCTTTAGAATATTTAGTCTGTATTCATGTGTGTGAAATGAATAAAAATGAAGTTAATTTTACGTCAAAAGAGAGATGTCACACATTTTAACGCATTTAGGAAGTGTTCGGCGCGAATTTAATGGTAACAGAGTTCATGATGACGGATGATAAGGTGCTGAAAACCACTATACAATTGACAACATTTCAAAAAAGACAACCTCCCAAAATAAAAATTCCGTTTCTTAATTTTCCAATCCTGACTCCGAAAATATTTTTATTAATTTTTTTTATTACTTAATTACAGAGAAAAAATAAAATGTAAAAATCATGCGATGACGTCACGGGCGGGGATGTATGAATTAAAACGTTTGCCTTCCTAGATGGAAGAATAAAAAAGTTATCATAGACATGATGACAGACGTCAGTCATAAATCAAATCCAATGTTATTAATTGTCATCGTCGAAATTAACAATATTATAGTAGCAAGAAAGTAAAATCCTTCATAAACTTTAATTTAAAACGTTTTTGACTTTAAAATTAATTTCAAACATTTCAGATAATAGTTATTTGTTGTACGTGAGTGCAAAGTTGTTTTTTAACCGCGTGCTCAATTTTGATGACCGAGCTAGCGAAGGATTCTAAAATTGAATCACGAGCGTAGCGAGTGATTCAAAAATTAGAATCCTGAGCGATAGCGAGGGAATCAAAAGAGCACAAGGTGAAAAATCTTTGCACTCGAGTGCAACACGTAACTTTTCATCCCCCCCAACGAGGAAATTGCAAAATACAAAAAAAAAATACAATCACAACAGTTTCTGTTTTCACCCAGAAACTTCCACAACACCCTCCCATTAACCCAAACACACTCTCAACACCCACCCAGAAACACCCACAACATTCACACCCGCAATACACACCCATCCACTCAGACACACCCAAAAAACACCCATTCACCCAGAAACACCCACAAAACACCCATTCACCCAGAAAAACCCACAAAACACCCATTCACCCTGAAACACCCACAAAACACCCATTTACCCAGAAACACCCAAAAACACCCATTCACCCAGAAACACACACAAAACACTCATTCAACCAGAAACACCCACAAAACACCCATTCACCCAGAAACATCCACAAAACACCGATAAACCCAGAAACACCCACAAAACACCCATTCACCCAGAAACACCCACAAAGCACCCATTTACCCAGAAACACCTAAAAAACACCCATTCACCCAGAAACACACATAAAACACTCATTCACCCAGAAACACCCACAAAACACCCATTCACCCAGAAACACCCATAAAACACCCATTCACCCAGAAACACCCACAAAACACCCATTCACCCAGAAACACCCACAAAACACCCATTCACCCAGAAACACCTACAAAATACCCAATCACACCCAAAAAACACTCAATCACCCAAAAACACCTAATCACACCCAAAAAAACACCCAATCACCTAGAAACACCCACAATACTCACCCATCCATTTAGACACACCCACAAAAACCCATTCACCCAGACACACCTACAAAACACCCATTCACCGAGACACACCCTCAAAACACCCATTCACCCAGACACACCTCCAACAGCCACCCATCCACCCAGCCACACCCGCAACATTCATCCAGACACACCTGTAAGTACCTAATAAAAATTACCGTCCCTAATGAAGTTCCGAGACGGTCAATCAGCTTGAGTCAAGCACGTTGATTTTCTGTATGTTTTTGTTCCGTTGCTAGCGTAAACAAATCAAACAGACCTAAAAAGCTTTTAAATGCTTGACTCAAGCATCCAGCAAGCATTGTAGACGATCAAAATGTTTAAAGCAAGATTGACGCCAAGCTGATTGACCGTCACGGAACTCCTAGGTTTTAACAAATTTATGACGTGAAAAGAAAATGGCGCGCGCAAAGCAAATTACAAAAAAAGTACACCAAGAAGGTTCAGAGTCTGAGTTTTTAACAAATTAAAATAGGTTGCATGACAATTTCGGCACCATGGAGGTAGAAATAAATATGTATAATGATGTTTTGAATTCACAAACTCATTGCACACGATGTTCTAAATTCAAATTTACTTTAACCTCTAGAGGATAAAAACGGCTTTTGCACTCAGATATCGAAGAGCAAAAACGCTTTTTCCGAGATGGTGGGATGAAAAATGTTTTTTCACTTCTCATGCTCTGAAAGTGCTTATTTGTGCAGGATATAGGCTGCACAAAATCGAATTTTGTGCTCTAGAGCATTAACGTATCTACTCATAAATGTGTCGATAGTAAGGCAAAGAAAATGAGCCATGCAGCCAAACACAATAAGAAATTCAGAGATAGAATTTGTTATTTTTAATATTTACTTAAATTTATTTGCCTAATATGTTTTTTAAGACATAAAAGATATTACAATTTTAATTCAAGCAGGTACGGTAGGTTATTAAATTAATTAAAAAAAAATATTATTTCAAAATTAATTTAATACTTTGCTGTATATGTCTGCAGCCCAAGCCTAATATCAATGGGAAAAACAATTTGCGTCAGTATTCAAAACTGTACTAATTTTAGTTTGAATTTTAGAAATGTTATGAGAAATTTTGATTTATTTCCTCGCAATCGAAGTGAAAAGCAGAGTTTCTACCTCGTCCACAAAACCATTTTTATCCTCGACATTACTATCAGCCCTCGCCTACGGCTCGGGCTGCTATAAGTCTCGGACAAAAATGATTCGTTTTGTGCACTTGATGGAAAATCTACTATTATTTTCGACACCGGAAACGCCAGTCCGTGAATTTTGACAAGTGATATTTTTATTTTTCGAGTCAAGAGTGATTTCGCCATTCGTCTACGCCAGTGACGTCATTTAGCACTTACGTCTGTTTAGAATGACCGGTATTTCAATCAAGATTTTTTGTATGAAAACGACGGAATTCAGAAGAAATAAAAAATATGGGTGTCTTCATTTTCGGTTTAATTTCATATAACATCATAATAAAGGTATGTCGAAAAAATGAAATGTTGTCAATTCTCAACAACATACACATCACGAGACTTATTTTCAATAATTCCTCATAATTGAACGTCAACACAGATCCTTAAGCATCAAAATAACACCACTTTAATTGCACAAAATCCACGCTGAAACAATTTTTGAATTAATGAAAAAAATCTGACTGTCACTATTGAAACGCGCAAACCCTCCAAAGTTTATGCTTACTGAATTTGTCTATGGACATTGAATATTTTTACGAATATTAAATTATTATAGAGTAAAAATTATAAATTAACATTTTATTCCATGTTTATAAACATAAATAAACTATCGTATTTAGAAACACTATTTATTTTATTTTTTATTTTGCTGCTGCTCCGATGCACAGCCGGTTTTTCTGTGTCTTTTGAAAGTCGTCATATTTGTTTTATTAAATTAATATTGTCTCAGAGTGATTTTTACTGTTAAAAAAATGTGTAGTTTTGTGAAATAAGTGTCTATGGCGATGAACAGTATAAAGATTTAGTGAAACAAAAGTGCATTTGATGAGAAAGGCGATGAGCATTTTCGTGGTCGATCTACCTCGTCAATCTCCATTAATAGGCTGTTAGTGTAAATTTGCCGCCAAACTCTCCCAAAATGCATTAAAACGTGATACATCCGCGTTTTAATGCGATTAAGACTGAAGAAAGTGTCTACATCAGGTGATGCTGTATGTGCTGGTTTCCTTTGCCGTCCCTAGTTTAAGGAGAATTAAAAAGAACAAAAGCCAAACTTGTAGGCGCAATTCTCCGTAATTATTTGGTAAAATTAATAACAATACAAGTTTGTTTTTTCCTCGCAATTGTGTTGAAAAACGTCGTATGCAACTCGTATGCATTGATCATTACCAACGTAGCATACTCGTAGCATAATATACTATTATAAAACTATTTGATTTTGATTTCAACATTATATAAATGTTAGAAAAGGGTCAGGCACCTGCCCGGATAGCAGCGGACGCGGGTTTGATTTCCGCATCAAGACCATAATTTTTCGAAATTATTTTTCTAACCACCAGAATAACTTTTATATTAAACAGAGTACAATGTTGAATTAAATAAGTATCTAATATTGTGAAACTGCAAATGTAATTATATTATTATAAAAGGTATTATAATGTGAAAAATGAGGTCAACAAAAGAAGAATACTAATATGCCTGACATTTTATAACATAACATGTCTCACAATTAATATGCAATGACAATTTTTCGACAAATATTAATTGCCGTGTATTTGATGTCAACTCTGCCATAGATCATGACTATGTCCGAATGACACAATCACAGTTATACACTAGATTGACTAGATCAAGGTCAGATGTGGTCAGTCATCAGTGGCGTCATCATAAGCAAGTAGCCTGTGGCTATATTTTGGATCATACCAATATTTATCCATTATAACGGAATACGCTTAGAACAGTTAATTTGTGGGCTAGAAACTAGTCGATGAGGACATCGATAGAAGGCAGCTAAAAGTCCAACATAACTTACTAACCTAAGTACCTACTGTATCTACTGGGTGTAACAGAGAGGTGTAGTCCTAATTAAAGGGATTATTCAGGCCATCAAACTGAACAACTTTCGCTAAAGGACCAAAATCGTAATATCAAAAAATAAAATCACTTCCCCATACTAAACCGAGAACCAGCTGACATCAGTTTGTATGGGGGAGTGTTTATTTTTTCTGAGTGTACCTGTACCCCATTAAAGATGATGAAATTAAACATTGTAGTGTTTTTCATTACCTATACGTTTTAACACAATTATATAGCCATTATCACATTGACCCCGTTGATTATTAGTGTATTTTTAAGTGCACGATAAAATCTGTAAAACCTAGACTGCAGGGTCAAGTGCCTGATAACGTATTATTTTTAGGATGCCTGTTATCCATTGTTGGTTGAAAACGAATTTTAGGTACCTAGTTATTCGGGAACACGAAATTGTTGGTAAGCTTTGATAATAATTGTGAAAATACATTATCAGCCTCTTGGTATTCCCACTGCTGGGATAGAAGTTTTCTCTATGAATCGAATAATATAGGGAGAATTACCTATTGCACACCCGGATATAGACTAATAAAGATTTTATTGTTATAATTAATAACTTGTGTTATAAATTAATTTTTAAATTAAATCTTCTTCTTTTTCTTCTTCTGCCCTTATTTTACCTAAGTGCCGGTACAATCCGGTACAAGCCGGTACATCTCTTCCATCCTTCTCAATCAGACCTGTAGGCCTATTCCCTAACTTTTTTTGACAGTTGAAAGTGATGATCACCGAACCATTCACGAATACATTGCTGTTATCACAGGACAAGTGTCACAATAGCATTATAGTAAAGTAGTAATGGATAAGTAAATAGTTCGGTGATCATCACTTTCAACTGTCAAAAAAAGTTAGGGAATAGGCCTACTGAGCACACCGTGAATTTTTGGTCCTCATAAGATCTTTCAAACAATCCTTCTATCGTTTCTTCAGTCTTCCTTTGGTGTGAATTCACTTCTTTATCATTTTCTCAAATTCCATCCACCGATTCTTTGATCTTTCTTGAAATACTTAACATTTTTTAATTACATGACATTTCATCCCTCATCATCACATTCTAATACCACGCTTACCTGTTGCTCCTCAATATTTATTTTTTATTTTCTCAATATTTCCTTTTGCTTTATTAGTATCAAATGTATGTCAAAAAAATGCATACATAAATCACCTATTAGCATAGGCAAAGGTGAATTATCACCCACTTTTAGCAATAACTTTAAGTCCTTTCAAAAAATTTTGTCAGAATTTTTTTTTTATATTTATTTTCCATAAAAACTTAATATTTGTCTTAAAACAATGTATGAGCTGAGCTTTCTCAAGAACGGAATGTTTACTGTCTTTAATTTTATTGCATCTAACGGTCCTCTTATGTTGGGTCATCTCTTGCTAGGAGGCAAACCAAGTAATTACACGGGACAGTTAGATGTACCGAATAATTTCAATACGTTCATTTGAAGCCTGGTGATCTCAGTGTGTGGTGTCAATTCTGTGAATATTTATGCGTTTCAAAGCCTTTATTTATGTTCAATTTTATTGTAATTTTTTCACGAAAGAGTTCGTTGGTATTGTAGACACAAGTTTACAAGTAAAAAGTTGACAATATTCCGGAGGATTAAATTTGTGAGGGAACAGTTATTGATTTACAGACACAATTGAAGTGTTATTGTCACTATGTTTGTTTAATTATTTTCATTTTAACTATAAAACCAATACAGGCTAAGGAACTATCCAAAAGTGCATGAAAAAGCTCTGCGTTACCTTATTTTCAAAGCCGATTTTATCTGTGCTTAAAATTATAACCAAATTTCCAATCACATAAAATACGAATAATAGTAAGTGCCAGAAACGATACTCTACATACGGGAAATCCAGATAAACTTAAGCAATGTTTGCTAAAGCCGGTCATTGTTGATCAAAATATAGAATCTTGAATTCATCCGTGCTTCGTATTACCGAAAATGCCGTAGGTATGATGATAACTAGCACCATAATTGCCCAATGATATTCTTGAACAAATGATTGCAACAGATTTATGTAAATTGCCATCTACGCTGCAATTATTAAAATAAAAAAGCATAACTTAGTTGGGGAGCACCTATTATATTAACTTTATACCTTCATATTCTTTATTTCACGCTCTGAAAAGACCATGTCGACAGATCGATGAACGTAGGGAGTGATTAGGAAGATAACAATCCAAACCATACTGCTTAAAATTTTGGGTTAGGTTTTACAGCCGACTGCCGGCCTGACACCGGTCCTCTTAGTTTGGGTATGCCGTTGTTGGTGGTTTGCCCGCCACCATTCAGGTGCCCCAAGGTGCTTATTGGTGTACACCGGGGAATCTCCCTTCAACATTCTATGTTATTGTTTCGCTCCCAGGCCAGCATGGAAGATTACGACTAGTCGACCTTTGGGTTAAATGAAAGAGTAGGTAGTTGCCAAATTGCATTAATTTTGTTCGATAGAAAGGTTGTATCGTTTGCTACTGGGCTATATGCACTGGTCGTCGAATTTTAGACAGTGACAATTTTGCTTGTTTAGTTTTCGTTAAAAATAGCAACTTTGTATTTTTCACTACCGACGCGATAAAACTTCGTGCAGTGATAACGTGATTCGGCGAATACAGACATTTCTAGTAAATTAACTTTTTTAGATTGTTGTTTGCACTTGTTTAACAAAACTTTGTTATAAATATATTTTTTATGCTACATTATGTTGACATGCTATCTATTAGGCTCGTAGATGGAATCGAGTCTCACTTGGAACCCTCAACCATCTTATCAAAAGAATGTCGGAACATAATAATGTTGTTAACATTATTATTTAGGCGACAATTTTGAAAAGATGGGATAGCTAGCAGCTACGTCTCAAGGCCAACATGTGACCGAAGATTACTACTCTAAATTAAAGGGAAAATATACAAAACCAAGAACTTTGTGGAGACCGCGACTCGATAAACGTAATGTGGGAAGCCCTGCGACAAGATGGGATGATGGCATTCGTAGGCTGGATGAGAGTGGCCGAAAATCGGGAGCAGTGGCGTGCATTGGGAGAGACCTATGTCCAACAGTGGACTTGATGATGATGATGATACAAAACCATACTTGATAATTAGGTTTTTTTTATTTAATGTTGTTTCAGAAGGAATGGACAAAGGTACTGTTAACTAAGAAGATGCTCAAAATGAGTTATAAGTGTTTGAAATGTCTGAAATGTATGCATGTTTGTCAGGTAACACCTTAAGTGGGACCACCAATCAAAATATGAACGTTATGACCTCATCAGTCGATTTTCCGTCACATAAAGCCTATATTCATTAAAAAAAAAGCCGTTTTTTTTGGTTTGTTAGATAACACCTTTGTTAACTAACCCCTTTTATGTGTTTGCAGAACAACAGGCTTCCAACGCGGCATTCTTCTGAGTCGTCATCTGTTGAATACTACACGAAACCCGCCCACCATCTGACCGTGCCCGTGATAATACACTTCGACAAAGCCCTCACGGACCGACTGACGAAGAACTTCAAGATCAAAACCAGGAAGAAACTCAAGGAAATCTCCAGAAGCATCCTGAGGGAAGTGGAGAGCTACTTCCGTCATCCCAGCTTGAACAAGACCATCCACTTCGCGTTGCATGACACAAGGTTGTAATTATGTATATTTATGATTTAAGGGAAGATGTATATGTTTATTTAATTTAGTTAGTACTGATTTTTAGTTAAGTATGGATGTGAATGGATCTGGAATAAGAGGAAAACCGAAGAAGGGATGGATGGATTGTGTAGAAAGAGGGGAGTTCATGCTGAGCTCACGTCTAATAGATGAGAGTGGAAGAAGAAGACATGTTGTGCCGACCCTACTTAGAGTAGGATAAGGGCAGGAAAAAGAAGAAGAGTACTGGGGGTCTAGACAAAGTAACATACCGACAAAGATAACGAAATTCGATAAAGCAAAATGTATGGGATTTGACGTAAGTTGTAGTGAAATCACGTGACCAAAATCGTCCTCGTAAGTGCCTAGTTACATTGCATTGGTGGCGCAAGCTAAGACGCTGTAGATACCAAAGTAATATGGCCGATCGTGACGTACTTCGACACGTTATCGTTATGAAACGATTGCCACTTGGCTACGGGCCCCTGATCTTTTTTATTTCTTTCATATCTTATTCTTGCACCTATTCCCCGTTACCATTACCATATTTTTTATTTCTATCACCCTCGATTGCCTGGAAGAGATTGCTTTTTAGAAATAAGGCCGCTTATTATTGTACTTTTTCTCTTTTAGGCTGGAGTTCACCAACACTTCAACAGGTGATTAAAAGATAACCGTCAGATTTTGACATTTTATCGTATGGAAGAACCGTCAAAAACTGGTGGTTGTTTTTTAATCGCTTGATTTACGTGTTGGTGAACTTAGGCCTTAATTTTGCTTTTTTTGTATGTGTGCAATTTATTATTTTTAAGGTTCTTGAGACGGAACACGGTGGCGATGGACGAGAATGGGTCGGAGTACCTGAGGAAGTACTGCAACTGGCAGGGGGAGAGGAAACTGGTGGGGAAGAGATGGTGGTACTCCATTCTGCTGACAGGCCTGGATATATTCTACTACAATACAAGGGGCGAAGAAATCAGGAGTACCACAGGTGAACAACCTTTGGTATTTTATGTCTCCCTTTGTAAACTACTCATTACAACTTAAACCCCCTTATTATAAAACATGGACTAAAGTTACCTAGTCATCGTTTAAAATTGATGCTAACTCTCTGTTTCATTCAGCAAAAAGTGACAGAATCAGTTTTAAACTATGACTAACTTTAGTCCATGTTTTATAAATAAGGGAGAAAGTGTCTGTAATTTTAAGACACTAATTGTACACTGGCACTTAAAAGCTCAATGTCTTTAAAGAAAGAAAGTTCTTACATGCTGGCTTGGGAACCAAAAAATAACGTAGAAAGACTCATCCCAGGAGTGTCGTAAAAGTCGACTTAATTTCCATTAAAATGTTTTTCTAATTTCCCCTAGTATTTTTCAACTTTTACGTTATTTAAACAACGGAGAAGACGTAAAAAGAAAGATCTTTAGTAAAAATTTTCGCTTTGTGCTTATTTGACATGTCGTCGACTGTACCTACCAAAGTCACAATCCTAATTTATTACATCACGTTTCATTTTGAAAGGTAACCAGTGCTATATAGAGCAATGATGAGATATAACTAGGACAGAGGAATTGAATTAATTTGGGACAATTTAAAGTTTTATTTGTGGCGACGGCCGCCTTGGTCGAATGCTCAGATTGCTGGGTATTGGCCAAGAGGTCCGGGTTCGAATTCTGGTAGGGGCAAACTTTGTGATGACCACAAATGTTTGTGTCTGAGTCATGGTTGTGTATATGTTTATGAAGTATATTTTCAACATTTATATACATAATTATATTAAAAATATGTCCGTCATCTAGTATCCATAACACAAGTGCTTAGGCCTTTGGCCGTGTGGTGACGGCAGAGTAGAATACAATTGTCTCCACCCCAAATCTCTCCCGTGGGTGTCGTACAAGCCGACTAAGGATAAATTAGCGATGAGGATTGGGCAGCAGCGTTCCTCTTATACCACCTAGCAATAGCAATGTACTGCGACTTTTGTGCCCGATAAATGGCAATAGGCTCGCCACCTATTACATGGGACCTAACATAATTGGCGAAACGTGGGTGCTAGTTCACCTCTGCCTACCCCTTCGGGGATATAGGCGTGATTTATGTATGTATGTATGTAAGTGCTTAGGCTACTTACTTTGGGCTAGATGACAGGTGTGAGTGTAAAAATATTTATTATTTATATTTATTTATTTATTTGTTCCCCGAAATGGTCGCAGCGTTCGTACACTCAACGGCACATCAGGCTTCCACAATTCGTCAAATTATCTCAATCGGTTCTGTGCTTTACTTCAAACAAGTTAAGGTTGACAATCGGTTGAAGAAATTTGACAGTTTTGGGTAGTCTGCAGTGCCGCTGACCGGTCACTTAAAATGTGGTAAGAAGCTTCGTTATTGTCTGTTATTGTTTTCAATTGCACCTTAGCGCTTGGTAGGCAGACCTTTATTATACAAACATTTCAATTATCTACGAGCACATCTTTTTCCTGTCTTGTTCCCAGTTTTCTATCTATTGTATTCTGTTCTGTTCTGTTCTGTTACAATTATTATCTATGCAAGAAGGTAAACAGAGTATTTTCTTTGCATTGTCAATTAGAATTAGAACCCTGGAAAATAAAATTATTTCGAAAACACAATACTCAACCTAATAATTAATTGGATAAGATAAAATCTTATTATTTGATCTGCTGTCTATCTCCTTCCAGGTCGAGGATACATGGGCGGCGTCTGCGCTAAGATGAAGAGCTGTACCCTGCTAGAATGGGACACCGACAATATAGGCTATCTGCTCGCCCATGAGATAGGACATAGGTAACCCTAGCTAGCTTCTACTTTTAAAATCTTACTTCTTTGTTTAGACATCGACATTTCCACTATGAATAAATAAAAATAAAACTTATTTCAAAGAAGTATAGGCCAGAATAAGTTCGAAAAATTATAGGCTTGATGCGATATAAGAATTTTTGGTACTAACTTAAGCCCCTAAAGTTTCTCACTAGCAATGCTGTAATGCTTTATCATTACAAACTTTATTTGCTTGCTGAATGTCGAAAACTCCTTGTAAGGAACCATTATAAACGTTACAGACACTGTCTGTCTAATGTCTGTAGCCCATGAAATAAGTGGAGAACCTATTATGAATTCATGATTCAATTCGAATAATTTATAAAGTCATGTAAGATACCATTGCATAGCCTGTTAATTTCTACCAATATTAATGACATTAAAACTGGAGTGTAACATAACAATTTAAGTGTTTGAAGGTAGTTTAGTTTGCGGGTTATATTGCGTCCAATGACGTACGTTTTACCGACGAGAGGCGTTCCGATTATTGCATTTATCGTCTTACACCCATATGCATAGTCGAAACTTGAGCAAATTCCTCAGTCTAGTCGATTAATGAACTGTCTAACTCATGGTACGTCCCGATCTACTTTGAGGTCTTCTCAAAGCTTGTCAACAGCGCTTTACACGTTATTTCTGAGGTTCTCGACTAAGGTCGAGTGGAGAAAATCTCGAGGAACTAACTATGCATATGAATAACCATGACCGTCCCCCCGTGACCACGTCGGGTCACGTCGGTCGTCGAAACGTCGGGTTAAATAATTAATATGCCAAACACCAAATTATACGCGACTTTTATCCGTAAAAGTTGTTTTATTTCAAATATGCATATGAATGTTAATGTTGGATTGTATTGGTTTCAGCCTTGGCATGACCCACGACGGTCCCCCGTACAATAGCTGCAGGCCCCAGTTTAATATCATGACTGCCAAATACCACCCGAGGCACCATCCCAAGGTTTGGTCTAGGTGTAGCAAAGCAGAACTCCAACGGTTTCTTGGGTACGTCAGGAATACAAGTGTAATTGATCAATAATAATATTTTGTAAGCTAGCCGTGTGCTCACGCCGAGCTAGCCATGTGATGCCGGCTGATTAGAATAGTATCACCCCATATCCTCCTGTGGGTTTCGTAGAAGGCAACTAATGTATCTGCTAAGGGTGCTCACCTTATACCCCGTCCACTAATCCGCATTGGGCAAGCGTGGTGGACTACCGCCCAAACCTCCTTCAATCACAAGGAAACGCCTTGTGTCCTAACAGTGGGTCGAAATATAAAGGCTGATAATGATGATTTTGTGAGCACACAATAAGATACCTACTTTCAAAATACTGATTACAGAAAGTATACATAGTTTGGTCTTAGACTTACTAGGTCAGTAGACTTACTGGACCAAATCCCTCTCCATTACAAAATTGAGAAAAATCCCTCTGCACCACTTTACAGTGTTTTGTCTCGGTATTTAGTGGGAGTTAGAGCGAGAGGAAAATATTTCCTTTTCTCCGAGGAGATTTTCTCCGCGTTCCGTGTCCGCACATTTTTGCATTCCTTTTCCCGAGTGGTAGAGTCATTGATTTTGTAAATTGCATCTTAATTAATTTATTGAGGACTGCCAACAAGGTCAAGCTAAGATAATCATCAATCATAATCTGAGGGTTTTATTACAACATCAAACCTCTTTTTCAGAAGCAAGAAAGGATGGTGCCTGCGAAAATAACATGGTCAAACCTGAAAATGAACAAAATTTATGAATAAATTTCGTGAAAGTCCAAAATATGTCGTTGTTTTATTTTGCACAGTGCGCTTTGGGAAAACTGGCCCAAAACCGGACATGCTGCGTAAAGACGGTACCTACTATTGAGTAAGACATTGTTTCAATATAATAATCAAGGAGACAGATGAGAACTTTAATTTCCCCATGGTCACTCAACGATGTTGACAAGAGTATATAGGTTTTGAAAATGATTTTATGCACGTAAACGTCCGTTTTGGGCAAGCTTGCTAACCATTTCTATATTCTTCTTACCTAATATTACAATCTAACTTTACCCATATTCGCTGCAGCCGCTACGAAAGGTGGTTTGTTTTCTATAAAATATATCGAATTTGTCTTTCTGCAAACTAGACCGTTACAGCTTATGTTGAAGAATCTCCATAAAAAAAAATTATTTTGTAAGATATCCTGTCGTATTTCAGGAGCAAAGTAGCAGCAATGCAACTTGGCTAATATTTTATCAAGTAGAGTTTTTGTAATTATTCACAAAAACTCATTAAACTAATAAAAGATCCCTATGATTAACTATCAATAAAAATACTCTTTCTTCCATAAAAACAATATTACTCAAATCGCATTATAGTCAGCATGTCGGACGCATTCCGAGCGCACTAAGCCACTGTGCTATCGATATTACACATAAATCACGTCTATATCCCGTTGGGGTAGGCAGAGGTGAATTAACACCCACTTTTCGCCAATTAAGTTAGGTCCCATGTAATAGGTGGTGAGCCTATTGCCATATTATAACAAGCAGATAATTCGCAGTATATTGCTAGGTGGTATACTAGGTATGCTAATCGCTGTCTAGTCGCCTTGTACGACACCCACGGGTGAGTTGGGAGTGGTGACAATTGTACTTTGTCACCAAGCGGCTTTTCATTCTGCATTACAGTAATTACTTAATAATTTACAGTAAGTATTACCACTTGATTGATCAATGAGTTCACTAGCTGGTAGTTCGTATCATTATTCGATTAACCCATTCCAACATTGAATCGATAATTTTAAAAGGCGCGATGTGTTTACGTATTGACCTCACGCCCGCAGTAGTGAAAAGTCATTCATGTTACCAAAACATCACTTTCCCTCGGACATAGTCCGTGAATGTGTGCATCCTAGCATGGACAATTCACAATTGTAGCAATTCATACAAAATTCGGACCACGAATGTAGTTTAGGGGCTGAACATCAAATCGTTGTTGTTTCCATTGCCGATGGAAACAACAACAATTTGATGTTCAGGCAAATATGTATATGTGACGTCAGAGCAGAAAACAATTTTGTTCTGTACGATTCTGAAGTAGTAAGGATCAAAAATAACCGTAATGTATTTTTATTACAGTTGATTTGTAAAAGTTTTGTGTTTAGATGAGCAGTTACATCTTCAAGTCCTTGAACTAATTAAAATAGGAAGACAGCGTTGAGTAATATTAGTCAGCAGGGTTCCTCTTATACCACCTAGCAAAATACTGCGATTTACGCGTCCGATAGATGACAATAGGTACGTCCCTATTACATGGGACCTAGAATAATTTGCAAAACTTCGGGAATAAAATGGCGAATTTTATGTATGTATATTAGGAAGACTTGTAAAATAATTGTGGTAATATTAAATCAATAAAGTGTAGAAATTAATAAGGCTTGAACACTGTCCCCTAGACTACAATGCATCTATATTCCGTTTTATTGTAATTACCGTGTCTTATTCCGGTGATGTAAAGTTCAAATTGTAACTCTTAACCACCAATTCCGTCTCAGACGATTCTAATAAAACTACATGTTAGTATTCACATGTTGGAAACCGAAAGTTTCTTGGTTTGGAAAGTACGGAAAGAGAGTGAAATGTATGTATCAAAACTTTATTTACAAATACAGTCAATGTCTTAAGTTTAGTGCTGCAAAATTGTCAAATAGAGCTCGATGGCACCAGGTCCGCGATTTCGTAAATTAAGCAGTATTTGCTAAAGCAAGACCAAAGATGGGTGACCAAAAATATGTGCTGCATGAAGACATTTTAAGCCATTGGTCCTAAATGCATTGTCAGTTTTAATACCTACAACCCTGAACTGAGATAAAGCCCATTTTCTCTATGCTCTTCCATGGTTTTTATTTTTTAATATTTAGAAAATTGAATACGATGAATAATTAGGTATAATATTATCAATCTTGTCGTAATGTTGAGATTTCAACGCTGCTATATATATTTTTTTAATTCACAAATCTGTGACATAAATACATAAATTACGCTTATTTATCCCCGTATGGATAAGCAGAGGTGAATCAACATCCACGTTTCGCCAATTAGGTTAGGGCCCATGTGGAATTGGTGGCGAGCCTATTGCCATGTATCGGGCACGTAAATCGCAGTATATTTCTAGCTGGTATAAGAGTAAAGCTGCTGCTTATTACTCATCGCTGTCTGTACTCTCAGTCGTCTTGTACGACACCCGCGGGAAATATGGGGGCGGTGACAATGGTATTCTGTTCTGAAGTCACCACACGGCTTATTTAAACTGAAAACGTTTACTGTAACTCATTTGGTAGCTTCTGTTAGATAAGAATAAAACTCAAAAGCTTCCTTTGTATTAAATAATCAGACACCGTTCGACCTAATGCCCTAGCAACGACAGTCACGGTTAAAGCGTTTAGGCTCAACAGAGTTAATGGTGTTAATTAAAAGACAATAGGCTTAACTGTACATTGCGAGGTCCAGTGGGCACGGTAACCAGTTAACTTTTGCAAAAGATCATTTTTATATTATTTTAATTTGAACATTATTTAAAAGTAATTATGTTAGAACAATTATTAGACAGAGAAAAATTCTGGTTTAAAAAAGTTCGAAAAATTATTCCCGCTACTTTTTTAAATCACGATTTTCTTTTTACAGAGGCATTTATTTTTCAATGTCCCGTGGTTGTAGTTGAGGGGAAAGTTTTATTTATCTAGACAGGCAAGGTCTTGACCTTCATATCTGATGGTAAGTGAAAATAAGGGCTATAAGATGGAACCACACACAATAATGCTGTTAACATTATTATTAAGGCGACAGTTTGATAAAATGGTGGTTGCTAACCAGGCGAGTACAAATTTGTACTCCCATGGGGATCGAACCTCACCAGTATTCAAAAAACAAATTTTTGCTGACGCGAGGATTGCCCTCCTAAGGAGGCAGGGAAATGAAAATGCTGAAGCAAATACAACAATGCACTCGGAAGACATAGAAATATCTAAGCGAGGAGAAAGGCTCGCGAACAATAGGACAAACGGGCAGACACCGTACGTGTGACATATCGAATGCGATCTGCCCGTACGCTCCAGTGAGCTAGCGGAATGAATAGAGACGCATTTAGAATCTGCGTACTAATTATGCATTATAAAAGGTAACTCAGAAAAATTACTTTTCTATTTAAAATTAATTTATTCGGGGGCACAATTTTAACCAGCACGCGCCAATGCGAGAGAGAACGCACCGTCCCGTCAAATGTTAGTGCGTATTAGTAATAGCTGTGTTCAGGAACGAATGCCTCACAATACTATTTCGTTTAATCCCTTACAATTAGTACTCAGGTGGACGATCTAGCAAGTCTGGAGGGCAAATCTACTCGAACGAGTAGAATAAAATGTATGAAACTGACGTATTACGGAGAAAACACCGCGGCGACCGTCGTGTCAAATGTAAAAGTGGTTGTCAAAAATTTACATTCGTTCGATTGAAAAGTTGTATCGTTTGCCGCTTGGCTTAGGGACCCTGAACCGAAACACGATATGACAAAACCATTTATCGCTTATTTATTTTTATTATTATTTTTTGACAGTTCAAAGCGATAAATGGCTGTATATCATATCGTGTTTCGGTGGTCATGCTAGCCAGGCTGGGTTGATAACCTTACACGCTCATGATTGTAAAACCAGGGGGCTTACCGCCTAACTCGATTGCTAAAGCAAAAGCTTTGTATAGTTTATGACGTCATGCTATCATTTCGCACCAAATGTACCTAAACTATCAGCGATAGCTTTAAACGAATAATCACCGAATGATTTTGTATGAATTTGGAAGAAAATCCGTACCGTCTAAAAATTCCAGATGGTTGCTAGCTAAATTTATAGCCATAAGCAATGCATTGCTTTAAAGCTATCATCAGCAATCGAGTTAGGCGGTAGGCCCCCAGCTTTGCCGTGACCACACGGCAATGGCGTCGCGATCGGGATGATGATGAGGATGTCCATAAATACCATCTGTTCCTTATTCTGAAAATACATTTTTTGCTACACACTGTATATCGGAAATACAATTGTCTACTCCACTGCTCCCCTGTTCCATTGCAAATGAGAAGCATTAATCGAAGCGGAACACAGACATAACGCCGACAACCGGAGCATTTTCACTATTTTGTATGTTTCAGAACGTGTTCATAGACACAGTACCACTGTACAGGCGACCGCGGATTTAACATAGCACTCACAAGGAAATACAATGTACATACATACATACATACATAATTCACGCCTATATTTCCGAAGGGGTAGGCAAGAGGTGAACTAGCACCCACGTTTTGCCAATTATGTTAGGTCCCATGTAATGGGTGGCGAGCCTATTGCCATTTATCGGGCACAAAAGTTGCAGTACATTGCTAGGTGGTATAAGAGGAACGCTGCTGCCCATTCCTCCCATTTATCCTTAGTCGCCTTGTACGACACCCACGGGAGAGATTTGGGGTGATGACAATTGTATTTTACTCTGCCGTAACCACACGCCATACAATGTATACGGAAATACAATGTATGAACATTTAACATGGAGAAGTTCGATAGCGCGGTTGATTAACGCGCTCTACCTGCGATTGCTGAAACCAAGCAATGTTCCCTACGGCCAGTAAGGATGGGTGACCAAAAATGTATTAGGTATCTGGAGTCCCTCCGTGCTCCGGAAGGCACGTTAAGCCGTTGATCCTGGGTGCATCTGCAGTCGTTAATAAGCACCAACTAAGGTTATGGCCCATTCTCCCTATATTCTTCCATGCATAAGGAAGGCCTGTGTCCCAGCAGTGGGGACGTTAAAGGGCTGGTGATATAGTTATACAAAAGTAAGAAAATATATTACAAAGAAAACTAAATCAGAAAAATATCGAGAACATAATTATTGTACCTATTGCCGACTGAGGTAGGCATCAGAGACGTTGCAGAGGACGTTGGTTCGATTCCCGCATCATCACAAAATTTTACGATTTCCGAGTTAATTTTCGTTGTAAAAATTATACAGGCTATAGGAATGTGGCCCAAAGCGCGTACGTACATACATAAAATCACGCCTATTTATCCCCGAAAGGGTAGACGGAGGTTAGACCCTATGTAATAGGTGGCCAGCCTATTGCCATCTATCGGGCACGTTTATCACAGTATATTGGTAGGTGGTATAAGAGCAACGCTGCTGCTCTTACCTACTCATCGCTTTTTTAAGCTTTTTACGACAACAGAAATGGGTGGTGTGAGATCTGCTCTGTCGTCACCACATGACTTTTAATTAAATGACGTAATTAAAATAAGACATATATACATAAGTCACGCCTATATCCCCGAAGGGCTAGGCAGAGTGAACTAGCACCCGCGTTTCGCCAATTATGTTAGGTCCCATGTAATAGGTGGCGAGCCTATTGCCATTTATCGGGCACAGAAGTCACAGAAAATAAGACATTCTTCTTCTTAGTATTCACTTGTATTTCTTTATGTGTTCTTTATCTGTAAAAACTAACTACGATTTGTACATACATACATACATACATAATTCACGCCTATATCCCCGAAGGGGTAGACAGAGGTGAACTAGCACCCACTCTTCGCCAATTATGCTCGGTCCCATGTAATAGGTGGCGAGCCTATTGCCATTAATCGGGCACAAAAGTCGCAGTAGGTACAGAGCTAGATGGTATAAGAGGAACGCTGCTGCCCATTCCTCATCACTGATTTATCCTTAGTCGCCTTGTACGACACCCACGGGAGAGATTTGGGGTGGTGACAATTGTATTCTACTCTGCCGTCACCACACGATTTGTACATGTAGTGTGCAATTGCTTATGAGAGAAAATGTATGTTACAAAGTTCAAAAATTTTTGTCCTAATGCGGGAACTGACCCCGCGAAGCAACCCCGGGCAGATGACTATAGCACTCCGCCAACCAAGACGTTAAACTTACACTGACCACAATTTTTCGGAAACTTTCTGATTTTATTTTGTTTGAAAATTATTTTTTTCTAACAATTTATATGATGTTCAAATGAAAATCAAATCGTAATGTATGTTCCCATCGATAATTACATAAACTAATAAATAAACAAATAAATATCCCTTTGCCAGCTCTATCTGTATAATCACTACTCTATTACAGTTGCAACGATTCATACTAGCGCAAACTGCACAGTCGCCGGCGGCAAAACAGCGCGAACTGTCGCTTGCTAAAAAGCCTCGAGGCGCGACCGCGAACATGCTGTGCGTTTTAAAAAAATAAACATTCCATATTCAAATGCCTTAAATGTAGCGTAGAAAAAGTATATTTTGTCTTTATTATTTCTGTAGTTTAATTTAATAATTTGTAACGAAAATGTGAACAGTTTTTAAATAGTTAAGAATACTTAGTGCATTTATATGTAAATAATTATGGTGCATTGGAGGAGAGTACTTCTCGTGATAGCTGTGTCGTCAGTATTGGATGTCAACAGCGAAGATTTGTTTGAAGAAAATGTAAGTTCCTTTATTTATTTATTTTTGTGCATGGCAAACATCCTCAATAAAAGAAGATGTAAATAAGTGCATATCAATTCACATCTATTTGTTAAAACGAAACAAGTAATTTGTTTATTTATGGCACAATTACAGAGAAAAGAACAGACAGAAATAAGAAAAAAGTTACAGTGCCCAATAACAAAAGTTCAGAATAAAGTCGTAGAGTATATTATATATACCCGCCTTATTATTATCTATAATTGAAGGTTAGTTACAACATTTTTTGGGTTGAAATTATTGACTGTAAAGTGACATAAATTCCATATATTCACCGTGCGGTGTGCTTGGTCCATAGTGTGTCAGTGAGGGAAGGGGAGGGCTTGGTTGTTGTGTTGTATGAAATAAAATAATTAGCATATTTATGAATGATATGAAAGAAAGTGTGAAAATAATCCTTACAGTAAAAAGTATGGAGAGGCAATGTGATGCACGTTTTCGCCAACAATACCCAACTTTTAAAGACTTACTGCCGCACTCAGAGACGTCAAATAACGTTAATGAGTACGCAATGTCAAAAAATTACAGTTCAAAACTAGTCACTATTCTTGCCGGGTCTATGGTACAGATTTAAATGAAATTTTTTGACATTAAGTACTTATTAAAGTTGATTAACGTCTCTGAGTGCGGCAGTGAGTCTTTAAGAGTTGGGTATTGTTGGCGAAAACGTGCATCAGATTGCCTCTCCATACTTTTTACTGTAAGGATTATTTTCACACTTTCTTTCATATCATTCATAAATATGCTAATTATTTTATTTCATACAGCAATCTAGTCGCTATTCTTGCCGGATGTATGGTTTTAGATTTAAAAGACATTTTTTCCATAAAGTGCTCATTAAAGTTAATTGACGCCTCTGAGTGCGGCAATTAAAGCACTTTATTTCCTATAAAAGTTTATTAAATAAAACCTACTGTGACTGGTTTATAGCATAAGGCATCAGTTGTCGCGCACGTACCTGTTGTACACGAGTCATGTTTCAATGATTCTGAAATCATTTTCACCCGCACACATGCAGATGCCGCATTTACATATCCGGCTAACGAAATGTCGAAATATTAGGCCGACTTTGAACTTAACACCCAAAACAATATCATTTCCTCGTTGGCTCTACAGGCATACCTTATGGAAGAATATAGGCAGAATGGGTTTAATGTAACCACAAGGGCTTAAATCGAGTTGGGGGCATTAACCCCCTTTTTTGGCTGGGAAAATGCTGTGGTCCCGGGACCGGGTACGGGGAGTCCCACAGAGGTATGTGGGACTTCCCGGCGTGTAAACGGCGCCGGGACTACCCACTATTAGGATCCCCTAGTAATTGACCTTATACAAATGTAAAAAAAAATATTACAAACAAAAGAATAGGAGAAAAGTCTTGAAAAATGATTGTGTTTATTTCGGCATCAGGTCTATAATTGGTATTCTCTTCCTCCCTCTCATTCTCTGGAACATTTCTTAGATTACGCAATCGTAAGCCGAGCGCGTTAGTATCTTGTCCAGTTTCTCTTCCACTGTCTGTGGTTAAAATCTACGGGAGAATTATTCAACTGAATGTTTAGCCTATAGTACAATGGACCAGATACATTAGTAGGTAATAAGCTAACCTAACATGTGGTCGACGGTACTTTATTACTTGAAGCGTTTGAGTAAGTTCAATCGCCTACACAGAGAACATTACATTAGCATTTCAAATTACATTTTATGTGTACCTGCGGGTTTGAATACTAAAATAATACTTAAGTATTCTCAAGTTATTTCAAAGTCAAGAAAGCTCCTGATGTATGGTTCTTTGTCTTTGCTCAATAGCGGCTACGTGAGCTCAGTATGAACTCTCTTCTCATTATACATACATACATGCACAAATCACGCCTATTTATCCCCGAAGGGGTAGGCAGAGGTGAACAACCAATCCTCCACGTTTCGCCAATTATTCTAGGTCCTATGTAACATTTTCCGGTGACATATCCTAACGGATGACCCCGGATGGCTGCCATAGTGTGCTTTGACTGGTTGCCCGGAGAGGATGTTTAGTGGTGTAGTGGGGGAACGCCTCTACCACGAGTCCCACATACCTCTGTAGTTGCACCGTACTGCAGGGACGATGCGTAAAGATTATTACATTTTAACTCTCCGCAAAAAAGGTCCTATGTAACATGTGGCGAGCCTATTGCCATAACGCCTGCCTAATACTCATCGCTGCTTAACCCTAGTTGACACCCACGGGAGAGATTGGGGATTGTGACAATTGTATTCTGCTCTGCCGTCACCACAAGGCGTATTTCTCATATCCTCTTTGACACAATCCATCCATCGCTTCTTCGGTCGTCCTATACCTCTAGTTACGTAAGATTCATGCCTCCTCATCACATGCTCGTACCACGCTAACCAATTACTCTTCAATATTAATGTTTTAACGAGTCACTATTATGATGAATTCGAATGAAATTCATCTGGCAGCCACAGTATAAGGAGTTGCTCATATAAAATGATCTAAATTGCAGGCAGTGCGCCCACGCAGGCCAAGGCCCCGATAGTTGAAACAATGCTGTAACAGTTGAACAATACAAGGAATTCGTTTGATACCCAATTTGCTGATAGCAATTCTTTGCCTTGACATACGACTGAACGCTATTCAATCATGTGACACTTAATCGGTCAGCTTTTGTTTATTATTCCCTTTTTTTCTTTGAAAGAGAATGTAAAGGAAGGTTGTTTAAATTTAGGTACAGTAAACAGTGGGACCATACATCTAGTGATGATTTTACCGACTTCACGAGTGTTTGGTGACTTTGTAAAGAAGGTACATTATAAGGCACATTATACAGTAAAATGCCAAACATGTGTCCGAAAATATACAGATAAATAATACGCATATTTTTCCCAGAATGGGAAAGCGGGGTTGGTAGGTGAAAATTATTTTCTACTACAAGATCGTAGTTCGAGATTCGAGTTCGAGTTCGTAGATTCGAGATTAACTTCATTTAGCGCTAAAATTACTTGGCCTCCAATAAGCTTTGATGTGATATAACTCAAAAACTAAGGATGAATGGACTGTATTTTATGAATTATTATAAGGTACACAATGTTTAGCAAAACTTAGGAACTTAGACTTACTGCCGCACTCAGAGACGTCAATTAACTTTAATGAGTATTTAATGTCAAAAATTTTCATTCAAATCTAGACCATAGACCCGGCAAGAATAGCGACTAGTTTTAAATTGTCATTTTTTGACGTTAGGTACTCATTAACGTTATTTGACGTCTCTGAGTGCGGCAGTAAATTATCTAGTTCTTTTTTTTACACATGCCTAGTACTACCTGTGATACAAGTGACCATAATAAAGCTAAGCATATTACATCCAGATACATTAATGGCTAGTGACCATATTAACGCACTAAACATAATAACTTCTAGATGTACCTAAGTCTGCACCTAATAAGGAGAAAGCTTCAATGCACTGTGACATTCACAAAAGAACAAAAGCCATCTTAACCGCATGTCACACCACAGTGGAGAAATCCCATAAGTTACGTTAAGTTCTTAAGTAAGACTTGCGTCTGCTCTATGTGGCCTAATTACCCTCATTTGCGGAGCATTGTGATTGTGACATCATCACACTGCAGGTACCGCAAGTCTAGCACGAGTTTCAGATAGACGGTTCTACTCGGCACAGGAATGGAGAAAACTGTAGGGGTAGGCCTAGGCAGATCTTTGATAATCAAATTGAAAGTATATTAAACAAGGGTCAGGTCAAGTATTCGAAACCGAGGAGCATGCATGGAGGCAGTAATCGAAATATCGTTTATTCATATCTTAGATTACAATCTGGGGGCCTGCCGCCTTACTCGATTGCTAAAGCGAAACCTATAGTTTAAGACGTCATGCTGTCATTTCGCACCAAATGTACCTAAACTTTAGCGATAGCTGTGAACGAATGATCACCGAATGATTTTGTATGAATTTGGCACAAAATCCGTGCCGCCTAAAAATTCAGGATGGCTGCTATAGCCGTAAGTAGTGCATTGCAATATAGCTATCATCAGCAATCGAGTTAGGCGGTAGGCCCCTGGTGGTCTATAAAAAATCGTTCTCAAAGTCCACACTCAAATAAACATCTTGCATTTCTTCACATATCAAAATAGCACTGAATTTACCAGATGCTAGTCTGATGAATGCCTTACACTTCTTATCTGCTCTTGCATATAGGTCCATTTTATTATTAATACTACTTAGTTTATCCTTCCTTTCTGAGCCAGGATAGGCACCCAAGTCAAATCGCAAACGATACAACGTTTCTATCCAAGGAAACAAGTAAATTTTTAAACAACTACTTTTACATTTGACACGACGACGGTCCCCGTGGTGTTTTCTCACTTATTATGCGTCAGTTTCATAAATTCGTGTTCTAGTCGTTCAAATAGATCGGCAACTTGTCTAAGCCCTCAATAGGCCTAGCACGAGACGTGGACAAAATCTCTCTGTCTCCACCATGCCTTAACCGTGTTTTGTCTCGGAATAGGAGTTAAAATATTTTCTTTTCTGAGATTTTGTCCACGTGACACGTCCCGTGCTACGCGGACTGGTAGAGATCGCACCAGCTTTATGAACGAACAGAACAATAAAATTGTCCGCTATGAAACGAGATTCAGATTTCAGGTGAGAACTCCAATTTCGTAAACAAACCTTGAAACCTCTCGGTCCGTGAAGGAAGCTCAACTCTTATCTATGAGGCAATACCATTAAAGTAATCAATTATTGCACGCTATTCTGCTATCTAGATCTGATGTTTCGTTATGCTTCTGGCACGTTCTGCTGAGAAAGTCTTTCATACATTACATACAAACCTGATGATAGAATCTATTCAGTTTGACATTATTATCTACACCTATTTAGAGCATAGCAACTCAAAATTAAAAAAAAACAAAACTAAATGTCAGCGCTTAATCTCTGCCCCTACCAAATATTTGACCTTACCCTAATTAGAACCCGGGACTTCTTGCCCAATAGTCAGTGATCAGGGGGTCTACCACCTAACTCGATTGCTGATGATAGCTTTAAAGCAATGCATTTCTTACGGCTATCAACTTAGCTAGCAACCATCTTGAATGTTTAAGCGGTGCGGATTTTTTTCCAAATTCATATAAAATCATTCGGTGATCATTCATTCAAAGCTATCGCTGATAGTTTAGGTAAATTTGGTGCAATATTACAGCATGACGTCATAAACTATAGCTTTGCTTTAGCAATCGAGTTAGGCGGTAGGGCCTACTGACCATTAGCCGGCAGTGATATGGCCGGCAATATGAATTAAGGATTTAATCAAATATTTTTGCTGGATAATTGTTTAAAAAGAAATAGGTTACTACTGTAAGTACAGTCTGCCTGTACCACAGCATACTGGCAGCATCCAGTGGTCTCCTAGGATAGCCGTGGGAGAGAAAGGAGTGGTTACAATTCTTCAATGGTGGAGCAGTATCAGACTACGACACTAAAAATTCACAGCAAAAAGATAGCTGACAAATTTACTAATTAAACTTAATTGAAGACTAGATTTATCAAAATAATTATGAGAAACAGTGGGCTTGTTACGAAAGCACTCTGTGGCACAATGATATTTTTTAATGTATTGCACGTTCGTCGCGTCGGGTGTGACGCTGGAGCTGCCATATCATCAGACCTTATGCAGCATAAGGGGTGCATAAGTTATGCTTAAGAGAAATAAATGTACTTTGGTTGAGAAATCAAAAGATTTAGCTTGAGGTTTCAATGTTTTTAGGGCAAAATTTGCTACCATTTTTGCTTGCATTGGGTCGGCGCAGTAGGTTTCCTCTTCAATTCTTATCGGTCAGACGTCATCAAGCCATCCACTTTCTTTAGATTCTTATCATCACACCGTAAAGGTGCTAGTGATGAATGAAGAGTGTAGAAAAGAGATGGAAAAGACCATGTCGAGGGACCGGTGAACCGAGAGAGTGATTGGGACGACATATGACAACATTCCAATCCATTCTGCTATACATTATAGGACATAACATAAAATTAACACCGTCCCCATTGAAAGATTAGGTTTTTCAAACGGTCGAATCATATCGTAATGTCAACCGTTTGAAATAACCGCCATTATTACACGAACGGAACTTTCTGCTCATAATTGGGTATCTCACGGTAGCCAGTTTTTACAATGTTGCCAGCAAACGCGCGTAATTTATTTTTATTGCTTATTTATTCTAACAGGTGGGCGGGCATACCGTATCGAATTCCCAGGACATACTGCTTTAACAAAGCCAGAATTTAAGTTGTTCTTTAAGCACGCAGTACGTTATATAATTATTCGAGGTAATTGCTGTTAATTGTGAAGCTTGCAATAAATTAACTCTACATTAAATGAAACCTGTATCATATTTTTATTTTGTAAGGTTTAGAATCGACATCACCTTCCTGTTCTTCCGTGTTGGTCTTCTGGGAGCGAAAAATAACGTAGAATTAGCCAGCCCCGACTCATCCCAAAGACGCTGTAAAAGTCGACTTAGGGAGATAGGGTTAGCGCACCCGAATGGTGGAGGGCAAATCACCAACAACAGCATACCTGAAGAGGGTTGGTGTCAGGCAGGCGGCCGGCTGTAAAACCTAAGCCGAAACCTTGAGCAGCATGGAATGGAATGTCGTCATTCCAATCACTCTCTCCGCTCATCGACCTCTCGTCATGGTCCTTTCCGTCTCTTTTCTATACATTAAGTCATCACTAGCACCTTTCCGGTGTGATGGATGATATGAATTAAAAGGGAGTGGATGGTGACTTGATGACATCTGAACGATATGAATGGAAGATGAAACATTCTACGTCGACCCTAGATAGACTGGGAACAGTAGCGCACTGGCGTAGCGCGCTTGGCTTGCCATTGCGTAACATGATCGCTATGGCCGGTGACTAAAAATGTATTACGTCAAGTTCCTCCGTGATTCGGAAGGCACGTTAAGCCGTTGGCCCATTCTTCTATTCCGGCCCCCTTGATCGAATGCTCAGATTGATGGGTATTGGCCAAGAGGTCCCGGGTTCGAACCTGGTAGGGGCAAACTTTGTGATGACCACAAATGTTTGTTTTCTGAGTCATGGTTGTGTATATGTTTATGTAGTATATTTTAAACATCTATATACATAATTATATTAAAAATATGTCCGTCATCTACATCTAGTATCTATAAAACAAGTGTTTAGGCTACTTACTTTGGGCTGGATGATGGTGAGAGTGAGGTGTGAGTGTAAAAAAAATATATATTCTATTCCTCAATCCATAGGGAAGGCTCGTGCCCCAGCAGTGGGCACATTAAAGGGCTGGTGATGATGATGACTTCAATTGACGTTTATGAGTGAGACAGTAACTGTATTTACAATTTTACGCTGACGTATACATACATGCAAGCATTAAAAATTCAAAACAGATTAAACAGAAAAATTGTACCACGTGCCACAAATTATATCAAAATTCAAACTCGGGCGTGGCGTCACTAATTGAGCGCGCGCATTGTCACAGTGTCAACGCACGCCCATAGCGTGTCGTCTCCGGAAAAGTGCACCGGAAAACCGCCCTAAGCCACCTGCAAATAAGGAACCTTCTTCCGCTCCGGAACCGAAAAAGAAATATCGAAGCTCGAAAGAGTAACGGCATTGAAAATTGCGAAATGTACTTTTTTGTAACTGTTAGTCTAATTTTGAGATATTTACACACAGAAACTGTTTCACGGCTGCTGGGCTTGAATTCTTGGCCGTGTTGCACAAGTAAATACCTACGCCTTTTTATCTGTTTACAAAAATTGGGGCATATAGCGCCAAATATTCATAGTTAGACATACCCCATACTTGGACGTCAATAAGCAATAATGTGTCAAGCCACATGAATACCAATTTGACAAAATGGTGCCCAAAGATTCTAAACATGATATGATTTGCTATCTTATTAAAAAAATGTTTTTATCTTTTTGTTAAAGAAAATATTTCAAGTCAGTTAGAACACTTTTGAAAATTGTAGAATAATGCTTTATCAACCTATGTCGAAATCTCGAAATATGGGTTTTTGTGGGTTGACACATCATTGCTTATCACCGTCCACTTATCCCTTAAGGAAGAAAATCTCTATAGCGCAGTGGCTTAGCGCTCGGCCTGTGATTGCGTAAACGATAAAGACTCATTGCTGTTTTGCGCCACTGCGCTATCTACCTCTTCTCCCTTAGGGGATAGATAGCTGTGCTATGTACCGTGCCGTTTATGTGCCGTGTGGTGGCAGCAGAGTAGAATACAATTGTCACCACCCCAAATCTCTCCCGTGGGTGTAGTACAAGGCGACTAAGGATAAATCTGTGGAGAGGAATGGGCAGCAGCGTTCCTCTTGTACCATCTAGCAATGTACTGTGACTTTTATGCCCGATAAATGGCAGCAGGCTCGCCATCTATTGGGACATGGGACCTAACATTGACGAAACGTGGGTGCTAGATCACCTCTGCCTATCCCTTCGGGGATAAAGGCGTGATTTATGTATGTATGTATCTAATAACTATGGGTGTTTGGCGTTATTTGCCAGTAGCATATCTTTTATACCACCTAGCTTGATTTACTTACCCGATGAATTGACTGAACATAAATATCCATCATACAATAAAGGTGGTAGTTCAATCCATACTGCTCTAGGTTGACTTAGGTTTTACAGCCGGCCGTCTGCCTAACACCAACCCTCTTTGGGTATTATTTGGGTATGTATGTAAATCTACAACGGAGCATAATGACTATATCCCGAGCGCTGAACAAGTCATTGTCAAGTTAAGTGCTTAAGCTATTAAAAGAAACTGCGCCAGTGAGTAAAATTAGAAATTGCACTCACCTACGATGCTTTCTGATACGCAACGTTGGTACAGATGCGACGCGTAGATAACATCCTTCTCTTATTTTACAACTCTAGAAAGTTTATTGTGTTGAGCAGAAGTATTTCCCCGATCGTTTACGAGGGTAGTAAAGCGGGGGATTCACTAGAGACAGACATGCCCGCGCGGACCTCGTTTGTATAGGCCAGACTGACTTTGACAGTCCTACTCTAGATAAATATCGCAATGACCTAATAGAAGCAAGGTCTGGCGCGCGTGTCTGCAAGCGTGCCCGCGGGCATGTCCGTGTAGTGAATTCCCCGCTTAATGGTGTAAAAAGTAAAAAGCTGTGTAAGCACAGAAACTCCTCCTTTTTCGACGTCAGTTAAAAAAAAAACTTTTGTCGTTTACTGATTCCTTTTAATTATTATAAAACTCAAGTTATGGAAAACGGTAAAATATTTTTCTTCATTTCTGCCCTCATCCTCATTTCCTCTTCCATTAATATCGGTCTGATTTAAGTTCTGGACTTTTATTTACGGATAGAGTCTAGCTAGACAGACGTTGATCAATGACTGTTACGGCATCCGATGCGAAATTTTATAGTCACCTTGACCGTAAAAAGATGGGATGCCTAAGAATCTACGCAGCTTGGTCACAATATGCTGAAAAGCCTTAATGTCACCACTCGTCTTAGTAATCACAATGGCATCTTATTGTTGAGGTTTAGCATTATTGTTTTTGTCTCTTAATGCATTATATTAAATTACGAGTAATATGGTGAGTAGTATAGTGCATGTGTGATTTTTAAACTACTGGGTTACTTATGTGACTTATTTTTTATTTATAATATTTCGCTTCTTATGTAGGTACCAAATAGATACAACCCAAAATTACATTCCTGCAACAGTGAGTAAGGTACTTTCATGAATTTAGATCACGTTTTCAACAATTTGGCATATTAATTTTGAAAAAAAAAACCTAATTTTTTCAGTCTTTTTCCAAAGTTTTTGTTGCGCCTAGTGTTAGAGGTATTAGGGTAGGCTTTGAAAGGAAAAACGCTTGTGCGTTAGCTGTTAGTTTTAATTCCTATAGTCCGCGATGAAAATAATGAATTGCACTACAATAAATTTACATTTATAATTAAGTTCTGCCGCTCCACACTTCATGTGAAGACAATTAAATATAATTAAGTAATTTCCTTCCGTAAGCTTAGTTTCAATTTCACTTGGAAGTTGCGTAACGATACGCTCGTCGATGTTTTTCTTTATATGTAGTAGTTTTTTGTATTATTTTCTGACTAATAATAATAATTGCACGTGTACTTAACAGTGAATTAAAAAATGCACGTGTGTTGAACAATAAATAAAAAATTGCACGTGTGTTGAACAGTTAGTAAAAAATATAATAATATGTACACAAAAACTAGTGTTCGAGACGCATGGCGTTTACTACGGTTACACATCTTTTCATACCCGAAGGGGTAGACAGATGTGTATAAGTAGAGGATTTGTATTCTGGATTCGATATGTAAAAAGAAAATCGTGGTTACACATAACTATAACAGGTAATTATTTTGATTTTTATTTGAAAATTATATGAACGTCTTGGTTGGCCTAGTGGTATAGTCAATTTGCCCGGACTGCGGAGGACGCGGGTTTGATTCCCAAATCAAGACTATAACTTTTCGAACTTTTCCTAACCACAAACTTCTTTGTATGACAGTTAACATAAATAACTAGGTGTAGGTCGGACTAACGTTCGATTTCGAAACCCTAGCCGTTCTGTATAGGAAACTTGTATTTCTTTCTCGATGCTAAATTAATCAGTTATTTTTTGCTTGCGGTCGCGGCGAGGGAAGTTAGTGTTGCGGTTACAGACTATTACGTAAACGCGAGAATAAATGGTCTTGTTATTATTATCGAGCGATCTAGACCGTCTAATGTAACTAGTTGGTTTATTTTTGGAAGAGTTCGGTGTTAGAAGCAATATATAAAAAAGAGCTATTATGATAAGCTAACCAAAGATCAACGAGGGTTTGAAAGAGCGCGCTAGGCTTAGATTGCGTAAACTTTCAATAAAATGTTTGAAAAATAGTAGATTGCACAACACGGGCATAAAAGGACTCATTTAACCCGCCAGGTTACTTTTTTAATTTTTACATGGCGATTTTTAACTTAGGTACTTATTTAATTATGCCAAGTAATAAAAATTCGTTGCATTTTAAAACAAACCGGTTTCTATTTTATCTGGTTTCATAACTTTACTTTATGCTCTAAGTCTAGACTCTAGAGCATACAAAGCCATATTATGCAGCCTTTAAGAGACATACAGACGAACTTTTTGAGCATGAGAAGTGAAAACAATTTTTTTTAGTGTCTAAGTGTTTCTAAAGATATTGTAACCTATTGGTCCTAGGTGCATTTGTAGTCATCGAACTAAACCCGCGTGGTGGGTTATGGCCCATTACTCCCGTATTCATAGACTAGGCCTGAGAAGGACAAATCTGAATGATACTTCATTAAAATTTTGCTTAAATAATTAACTCTAACTCTTGCTTTTTGAGACTTTTCTCTATTGACATTGCAGGCATAAAAGATATCCATATACCTACATAAATCACGTCTATAAGGGGTAGGCAGAGGTGAATTAACACCCACTTTTCGCCAAATCTAAATCTAATTAAAACATTTGCTTCCATGTCTTCTTCTTGCCCTGTACCCGCCTATATGGGGTCGGCGCAGTATGTTTCCTCTTCGATTCATATCGGTCAGACGTCATCAAGCCATCCGCTCCCTTTTGATTCATATCATCCATCACACTGTAAAGGTGCTAGTGATGTATGAATGTATAAAAAAGAGACGGAACGGACCATGTCGAGAGACCTATGAACGGAGAGAGTAATTAGAATGACAACATTCCAATCCATACTGCTCAAGGTTTTGGCTTAGGTTTTACTTTACTGTTGTTGGTGGTTTGCCCTCCACCATTCGGGTGCCCCAAGGTGCTTATTGGTCTACACCGGGCAATCACCCTTAGTCGACTTTTACGACAGCCATGGGATGAGTTGGGGCTGGCCTATTCTACGTTATTTGTTCGCTCCCAGGCCAGCATAGAAGGCTACATAGAAGGAACATTTGCTTCCATGTACACATTTATTTTATTTTGTCATATAAATACAATGCAAATATTAAAATTAAATACAATTATTTCTACAGGTAGGTTTTTTTACTTACAATAATATAATAATCAAAATTTTTAGCTCTTATTAGGTTTGAAATATGCCCAAAGGCTGTAATTAATTATTCGATCAGTACAGTAATATTATAATACTAGTCATAGAAACTTTGTATGTTGCGATGCATTATTAATACGATTCAGAAGAAATCGAGAGTTGATAACATAATATGCGAGATCTAATAGAAATAAAAATCGACTATGCTGCCAGCTGATCGAAGGTCATTGAACAAGTTCTCCGATGAACGGTCATCGAACTTAGGCAGTGACTTCTTCCATAAGCCGGTGTACACAATTGCTCTAAACAATATAAAAAATATCGATGTATATTAATACTTGCTACAACATAGACATAAAATATAAAATACAACAGTTTTATAAAAATGCACTGAAAAATAATAAAAAATAGCAACGCTTTATTTCTTTAATTTTTTTAATATAAATAATTGTAATTTTATTTGAAATATATACAATAGAAATTGAGAAGACTGTAACCTTTTTATGTGAAATTCACGTATTACTAATGCGCCATTATACAGAAAATTTGTAAAGAAGTTTTGAAAGGGCGTCTTTTACTTATTTTTTTCGTAGTTTAGTTAAAGTTTATTGATTTTATTGATTTTATCATGATCTCTTTTAAACTCCATATTTTTTTATATAACTCTTACACTAAAGGGTTCCTCTAAAACTTGTATCGTCTAAAGAGACAGTATATTTGAGACTTGAGGAATTGGAAAGGGGACCCCCTTATCGTAAATCAATGGTTCCTATTCCTTGAGTTCGATTATTACGTTAACATTATATCAGGTTAACAGGTGTGGTATTGCGCAGACAGTCTGCACACACCTTTACAATAGGATGTCGGAATTCCGATTGACGTTTCCCCGAGACATCCGCGAATATCGCTAGCACGCGACACGACACAACATCGATACATCACACGCGACAAATGATTTACATTCTTCGTTCTCACGACATCTTTTCGCTTACACCATTCGATGCAAATCAAACTGTTTACCTATTATGATAGCGTTGAATTTGAGCTGGCTCTCTGGTCGCTGGTATTTACGATATGGAAACTAGTCGTAGATTAAACAATGTAGGTTAAGGTATCCTACTCTTTCTTTTACATGTTTTTAGTTTTGTTACGTTAAAAAATATCATAAGAGATCAAAATTGAAAAAAGACTAAATAATACGTGGTTCTGTTAATTTAAATTAAAATGAAATATTGGAACTTATGAGGAAAGGATGAGGACGGAAGTATGTTAGTTAGAAACAGAGAGACAGGATGAACGATTGAAACTAGAATAAAATATTGATATTTTGTCGATTGTACTGTCAATGGCACTGCTTCCGATCGAAAACTGTCACATTTCTTCAATCGACTGTCAACCTTAACATGTTTAAAGTAAAGCACAAAGTTGATTAAGAAAATTTTATATTTTGTGGTAGCCTGATGACGTTCTGTTCTGAATGACTTATTAGTTTGCACACTTTAGAAAACCACGAAAATAATGTCGGTCTTGCTTTGTAGCACACCAACTGGTATAGTGGCATAACTTATCCAATCGAATCGAATCTCGATTATCAACTGATTGTATTACATAATCGATCGTAAGGCCACACAACTAAATCGATATAATTCGTGACTGACGCCCGCGAACAGCATCATGAGATTATTCTCGGAATGCAGACATGAGACTTTGCGACCTTGTAAATAAGTTCTTAGATTGCTTGAAGAGGCAATTTATTTATGACAGACATCCCAAGACAATAAGTTTGATCAGCATAATAATATACATCGTATCACTATAGAAACCAAAAGTATGAAACTGACGTAAACAATACGTCAGTTTCATACTTTTAACATTTTGTATTCTATGCGTTCGATTGATTGGACACTTGGCTAGGGGGATGATCTTTATATATCTGTCTCATCTCATTTGGGATTAGATTCACCTCATGTTCATTTAATTCCTCACACACCACATCCATCTTTATCTTCAGTCTCCTCTACTTACTCTCGTATACTCTACTAATACTCTATGTATTCATCAATATTTACAAGCATTCACTCAAGATTCCGATAACGAACTCAACTGTCGCTAAGATGGCAAGATCATGCTTACTTCTGCACCTTGGTGCTTGGTAAGTCACCAAATGTTTCCCCTATAAATCCAAGGTCTACAAAAATGTTCTAATTGGTAGTTAACGCTTGCTTATCAAAATCTACACATGTATTTATCACGCCTATCTAAGTCTACTGCAGATGTTTAACAGCACTTAAACAGGCCTATCTATCCCCAAAGGGGTAGGCACTGCCACACTTTACCAACTATGTTACGTCCCATGTAATAGGGAGCGAGTATATTGCCATCTATCGGGCACGTTAATTGCAGAGAACTGCTAGGTGGTATAGATAAAAATTGTTGGTCACCATTCCTCATCACTGTTCCATAACTCTTAACTACTGCGACACACAAAGAAAAGAAATTGGGGGAGGCGACAGTTATAATCTATTCGGTCGTCACCAAACAGAACAGCGTTTATAAGCTGCATAACTCTTGTGGGCGTTTGGAGAGCGATCACTCAACGCAATAATAATCCGTTGCACAACTAACCGAAGCCTATGACGAAAACCCTAGTTACAAATAATAATATCGCAGTCACGGTTTTAATTATTACATGAAAGCCTGTAATATATGCTTGAGGAGTGAAGAATTGTAATAACCGTTTGATGACAGAGATCATCATCATCATATCTCCACTTTTGGGGCACAGCTCTTCCCTATGGATGGAAAAATATAGGGAGAATACACACTACGCTGGCCCAGTGCGAGTTGGTGGGTATGATTGCATATGCAGCCAGAACGGTAACGTGCCTTGAGAAGCACGGAGAAACTTGAGATTGTAAATTTGTGGTCACCCATCCAATGACCGGCCTTAGCGAACATTGCTTAGTTTATGCAATGGTAGGACAAGCGCGCAAAGACACTGCGCTATAGCTATAGCAAATAGTTGGTGTTATTAACTGTACAATGATGACAAGGAGGAGCTCGCTAGCCCAGTGGCATAAACACGCTTGGCCTTCTATTGCGTAAACTAAGCAATGGTTGCTAAGGCCAGTCACTAGATGGGTGACCAAAAAAAAAAAAATATTATCTCAAGTTCCATCGGAAGGCACGTTAAGACGTTTGTCCCGGCTGCATCTGCAGTCGCTAATACCAACCAACCCGCACTGGGTCAGCGTGGTGGGTTATGGCCCAATTTTCTACTATATTCTTCCATCCAAATTCATAAGTAAGATTTTGAATAATAATATCCAATGTCCACAACTTCTAAATCTTATCAGCATACGTGTTCCCAATAGAATTCCTCGTAAGCCGATCAGCCCGCTCTGTCCACCTTTAAGAAGAACAGTTTTGGGTGCTAACTCTCCCTATGCGAGATTTTGCAAAATTTTGAATGGTCTCAGTGATAAAATTGATATTCACTTTGACAGTCCCGGGGCGTTGACTTCGACCCTGCATAAATACGTTTCTGATTGAGGTTCAAGTCCTGGGTTGCATTAAAAAATTGATACAAAATTTAATTTTAATTTATGTATGTAATATATTAAATTCATTGTTTGTTAATTTTAATGGCACATGTGGTGCTTATCTTTAAGTAATTGTAGCATTTATGTTAGTGTGATGTGTATTGTTACTATAATTGTTATGGTGTTGCAATTGTTGATAAGCCAAATAAATAAATAAATAAATCCATAGTGAAGGCCCGTGCCCCAGTAGTGGAGATATGAAAGGGCTTGAGATAGTGATGATAGAATGATGATAAACAGAAATCAAACACCTTTATCAAACAATTGAAACAAAAGGATAAAAAAATTAATTCCAAGTCATTACTTGGTTAACAAATGAACCAGATTAAATAGTTCCCAAACTATTAAGCCACATCAATCATGAAGGAGGCCTTCACCGCATTGCTAGGCTGCTAAAGGTACTTCTACACGGTGCATATAGCTTGCGCATGTTGCAGCACTCGCGCGGGTTATATGCATCGTGTAAACGATTCCAGTAAGTCCAGCGCCAGCTACTCGAGAATGTACCGGCACAAGTAACATGCGCAAGTAGCTGGCAGCTGAAACGAACAAGACCCATACATAAAGTACTCGCTCGGGCAGCATGCACATGCAGCTTGACCAACTTGCGCCTTTGTTTATGCACTGATCAACTAACTTGAGCTATATGAACTCTATGACCTATTGAGCTATAATATGAGTTATTGAGCTTATGCTACTTGCGCAAATAGCTCGCTCCTTTACTTGCTCCAGCTACTTGCACCGTGTAAAAGCACCATAAGAAATAAGCCTTTGTCTTTGCGGTAGCCCACGATGGCGCTATATTTCCGACATCTGACTTATCATAATTTTTTTTTATGACAATCGATATGACAATGTCCAAGAGACTTCACTGCCTTGATTGGGATTGACAGGCTTTTTGTGAACATTAACATAACACAACGGAAAGATGTTTTAGAAGATAAAACCGAAATTAATACGACAGTATTTATTCATTGAATAGCAAATGTTATTATTAGCCTGAGGTTCTACTGACAATGTAGAGATAAAAATTTAGACATTAGAAATACTTTCTGCAAGAGTTTGTGTTAGGTGAAAATCGATTCTGCTGACTGTGCAAAGATGAAAATGACAGACAGACATTATATTTTTTCTGGCACAGTTTGGGGGAGGTGAAAACCTTCGAGCCTTGCCTTTGAGTATTCCCATAGAGTTTCTCTACTGCAGGCATCTCCCTAGGGGGGAGGAAGCGAGTGTAAATGCGTCATCGAGCGATTCTCACGCTGCTAATTCTCATCTATCCGACTGGAAAGGGGTGATGAATAAATGTATAGAAAAGTGATGGAAAGGCCCATGTCGAAAGCCTTACGAAGGGGGAGAGAATGATCGGGATGACAACATTCTAATCCACATTACATACTGCACGAGACGTCAACATAGATTTTACAACCAGCCAGCTCTCCTTGACAGCTGAGTAGATCTGGTATATAATATTCGTATGGCTTGTGCTACACCATTCGGGTGCTCCAATGCGCTTATTGATAAACTCCGTGAGTTGGGGCGGGCAAATTCAATTTTATCGTTTGCACTAAATTAACGTTCTTCTTCATCCTGCCCTGTTCTCAGTTTATCTGGGGTCAGCGCAGTGTGTTTACTCTTCCAATCATATCGGCCAGACATCAAACTATCCACTGGAAAGATATGATATGATCTTTCACACGGGAAAGATGCTAGCGATGAATGAATGTAAAGAAAATTGACGGAAACGACCATGTCGAGAGACCGATGAACGGAGAGAGTGATTGGGATGTCAACATTCCAGGTCCGTTGCACTTATTGTCAATCATGAAGGTCCAGTGTATACCATACCACACGAATTCCAAAAAGAGGTCCAAGGGCCACTTTTAATTATTACATTTTTAGGAAGATCGAAAGGGCACTACAAATGAGGTCCATTGAACTTTTTGCTTCTGGGTCGAATTTTAGAGGTCCAATGGGTACCGAACCAAATCCATACCTACGCTTAAGGCTTCGGCTTAGGTTCGACTGAATTAACCAAAAATGATATACATATAAAAGTGAAAGGCTGCACAAAAAGCCATTGTTACCATTAACACATGCTGGAAAGTGTCGAAACCCTAGCGGAACGACAGACACAACATTGTTAATATTCATGAGTACACAAGCCGGCTATAACACAACGCCCCATATTGTCTGAATTGATGCAGTTTTTCTGACACCCGCCGAGGCTTATTAGCTAACTCTATAAGGCGTATCATTGTAATAGTAGTTGCAAGATAATACAATACTTAAAGCAACTAGCCGTGTGGTGACGGCAGAGTAGAATACAATTGTCACCACCCCAAATCTCTCCCGTGGGTGTCGTACAAGGCGACCAAGGATAAATCAGTGATGAGGAATGGGCAGCAGCGTTCCCCTTATACCTAGCAATAGTACTGCCACTTTTATGCCCGATAAATGGCAATAGGCTCGCCACCTATTGGGACATGGGACATGGGACCTAACATAATTGGCGAAACGTGGGTGCTAGTTCACCTCTGCCTACCCCTTCGGGGATATAGGCGCGATTTATGTATGTATGTAAAGCAACTATATGAAGTTTAATAAAAAGGAACTCCATATTATTAACTGAATAACCATGCAGCATGACAATGCACATACACACATATTAATTTGCAATGTGGTGACGGCAGAGCAGAATTAAATTATTGTCACCACCCCATCTCTTCCACGAGTGTCGTACAAAACGACAATACAGTAGACTCGCTCTTACATGGAACCTAACATAATTGGCGAAACATGGGTGTTAATTCGCCTAACCCGTCGGTGATAAATCGGCGTGATTTGTGTGTAATTCAATTGCATACAGTGGTGGTAGACTCAAGATTATGAGGTAGACAGAATTTATGCACGTGGAAGGAAAATCGAAGTGGTTTCCCTGCTAGAGGGTTATATTCCTAGGTAGCAGAAACCGGTTCTAAAGGTCGAGTTGGTGGGATCCCAGAACTCCAGAGTCTTACATAAAAATAGAGGCGGCAAATGTTGATTCAGTTTAATAATTTATATACATACATACATAAATCACGCCTATATCCCCGAAGGGGTAGGCAGAGGTGTAACACCCACTTTTCGCCAATCAAGTTAGGTCCCATGTAATAGGTGGCGAGCCTATTGCCATTAATCGGGCACAAAAGTCGCAGTTCTATTGCTAGGTGGTATAAGAGGAACGCTGCTGCCCATTCCTCATCACTGATTTATCCTTAGTCGCCTTGTACGACACCCACGGGAGAGATTTGGGGTGGTGGTGACAATTGTATTCTACTCTGCCGTCACAAAATAGAAACACAAAGATAGAAAACTGTAAGATAATATTATCTACAATCGATTTTCAACCTCAAATTGTGGTCACCTGTAGGCCCAGCACCTGTAGCACCTGTAGCAGCAATATTATTATTTTTTTGTACCATTTCAACAGTTGTAGAGTTTGTAGGAATTTAAAAAATGCAAATTTGTATTGGACGAGGCACAATATAATAGAGTAAGGGAAGATTATTTAAATGACACTTTATTTACACCCAGTGAGTTCTAAATTACCTAAACGAAAACGATTAGTAATACAGAAGTAGATCGAGCACAACGGTGTACCAATATTAAAAGTAGTCTAATGATAATGAAACAACACTATTCACCAGTATTCTAATAATTATTATTTTTCTGTCGGAACAACGTTTGTCGTGACATATTTGTCGATGTGGCGATCTGTCACTACTTCTGTAGTAATTTATCTAATGGCATATCAATTTGCTGAGAGCAATATACACTGTAATTATAGTTTTTTTTTGTTACGACAGAGCATTACCATCAATCATCCCCGCGGAGTTTGTACAAGGCGACTAAGGGTTAAGGGTTACGTTGCATACATACATACATACATAATTCACGTCTATATCCCCGAAGGGGTGGGCAGAGGTGAACTAGCACCCACTCTTCGCCAATTATGATCGGTCCCATGTAATAGGTGGCGAGCCTATTGCCATTTATCGGGCACAAAGGTTACGTTGCACATGTCTTAAAAATACTGATACTTTGAAGAAGTTTCTAGAGGGACCCTTTAGTCTGCTTATCTTGAGCCTGTATATCTTGTTGTGCGGTCGGCAAGACATAGATGATGGTAAAGTGATAATACTTTTACCTAATTTAGGTACCTATGCGTTATTAATGGTTGTGTAACTTTTTAAAATGAAAAAATTATCTCTTTTGCTTTGTAATAATAATGTTATAATTTACTAGTAACAATTACGTTGCAATAAATCATATACTTATCAAATTAGATCGCCTTAAATCGTGCTGCCTTGAAGGATTTTGACAATAATTATTGAAAGGAAGTATAAAGGTCCGCTCACAAGACGCAGCGCGTTGCAAAAAATACTAAAACTATTCCAATTAATTTTCCTGGTTCGGCGCAGTAAGTTTCTTCTTGCATATCGGTCAGACGTCATCGATCACTAACTCCCTTCTTAATTCATATTATCAGAAAGGTGCCAGTCTAGTGATGAATGAAAAGAACAGAAAAGTGATTAAAGGGCTATGTTTGTGTATTAATACAAACTCTGATATGGGTAGCCCTTCGGAGATAACTAGACTAAACATACATATTAAAAAATCTTCAAAAATGTGACTCGAGATTGTGTTCATTATTACGGGAAGGTGGCCCAAAGCGGGCAATTTTATGTGTAAAATAATGTCTAAACACCTTGGGTGTTTAGACATTATTAAGCATAAGTGGCAACTAATAATGAATCTTACGGGTAATAAACCTAGCTAAAAAGCCCTCAAATTATTTTATATTCGAAAGTTTTATGTGTTTTAGGCCTTTGGATGGCCTCCCCTATACCCAGGACGTCCAGACCGATAACTACCGCATCTAATCAACCAGCGGACAATCAATCACTTTTGTTTAGTAAGTAAATATAATTATTGTATCGCGAAAATTTTCGTGTGAACTGACCCTAACTCGTTTCCATGTTAATAAATCAAAAACATTGCTTTTAATTTTACTTTTGTTTGATTGCCGCCATGTGTTTCAAGGTCTTCGTTTCGTATGACACCATCACGCATAGCACGAGCCATGAAAGTTTTATCACGAAGTCCCTTTTCGCTTGACCTCCGATGAAGACTTTGACCCTTGGTTTGTTTTTGTAATTGCTGTATTTATTTAGCATCGCGAACCTTCATATGTGCAGACTACTAGGGAGAGAAACTCGCATGAAGTATTAGTTATAATGTGTTACGCACTTATTTTTCAAAACTTAAACATTTTTCAATGACTGTGATACTGGAATACTCTCCAAAATGACTTCGTTCAGTAGGTACTGTAATACTGTCCAAAATGTCGTCCAGGTGTATTTCCATTTTGCTGGAATTTATGCATTTTCCTTTTTCATGCTTAGTTAACATTACATTATTACTTCTGGTTAGTTAGAAAAATTTAATATAATGTGTAAAATTTAATATAATTATGTATATGAATGTTGAAAATATACTACATTAGAAAAAATATTACAAGGAAAAAAAGGTTAGAAAATTTATATATTTCATACCAATTATATTTTTCTCTATAAATGCAGTGAATGTAAGATTACTACGAAAACATAAACTCATTGTCCCAGTCTGTTTAGAACTAGGTCTACATTTCACCCACATTTCGAGTGGGCTAGACTACTGACTACTTTCTATTTTCTATAATTCCTGGTATACTCATAAGTTCAAAAAGGATAGTCACTAGCCCTAAAAAGCCTTGGGAAGGTAAGATTACCCATTATTATTTAGGGGTTTTAATAATTGAGAAATTGATTTCGACATCTTACGATAGAGCCACTTAACCGTATTATAAGGACAAGTGCGAATAAAATTACTTGGAATTAGATTCTAACCTAACGGAAATTTCTCCGTTTATTTTAATTTGTATAATGTTATCCATGTTATAGAGTTAGCCGTCGATATGATCATATCGTATGTATTCTGCTCTTTCCTCTCCCAGCAATAGGTTCACCACCTATCCTACATGGGACCTAAAATAGGTGTTAGATCACATGTAACGAAACCATGTAGCGAAACGTAGGTATAAGTTAGATTCAGGTATAAATAGGCATGTTCTATGAATGAATGTATGTATACATACATGTTATTTATTCTTAAGAAATCCTATTATTGATATCCTAAAAAAAATATTATTTAAAAGACCTTATTAATAACAGTTACAACGCAATCGACTTAATTGTCCAAAGCAAGCATTTACAAATAACACTGTAAGGGCAATTAACCAGCGAATTGAGCCGCCGTTAGTTCCATACAGTTAACGCTTGCAGGTTTGTTGGCACATAGAAATTATTTAAGCCTTGGCTCAGATGTCATCAGTGCTTAACAACACCTTCAGTGCTTTAGGGGTGTCAATTAAGTGGATTATAGCACCGTGATGACAGTATGATATTTTCTGCACTAGTAAAGTCACTTATTTCAAGTCACGCCTATATCCCCGAAGGGGTAGGCAGAGGTGAACTAGCACCCACGCTTCGCCAATCATGTTAGGTCCCATGTAATAGGTGACGAGCCTATTGCCATTTATCGGGCACAAAAGTCGCAGTACATTGCTATTGCTAGGTGGTATAAGAGGAACACTGCTGCCCATTCCTCATCGCTAATTTATCCTCAGTCGCCTCGTACGACACCCACGGAAGAGATTTGGGGGTGGTGACAATTGTATTCTACTCTGCCGTCAACACACGGCTGTATTTTTATACATTTCTTAAACGCAGCTATCAGCTAGTCCAAAGCACTAGTGATAGCATCTAATATATATAATATTATAAAGCTGAAGAGTTAGTTTGTTTGGTTGCTTGAACGCGCTAATCTCAGGAACTACTGAATCAAATTGAAAAATTATTTCTGTGTTGGATAGTCTTTTTATCGAGGAAGGCTATAAAGTAACCGACATTAACGCGAGTGAATCCGCGGGCGACCACTAGTGGAAAATATACCTACGTAATATAATTTTAAATTATTAATAATTACGAGTATACTGGGGTGATTGAGGTGTTTGTTTGTAACTTGTTTTGGGTGTAACAATGTAACCACTCCTGGATTTGCACCTTCGACAGTTTACCTATCGAAAGCATGAGTTTCTACGGAAGTCAGGGAACGGAAGCTGGTTTCAAATAAATTCAAATGTTAGAAAGACTATTCAATGACCAGCCTGACTTATGAGTGCATTGGTTATGGCACTAGTATGCGACCGGAAAATCCACTTTCGTTACCCAAGAGCTCCACCCTGATTGCCTAGCCGCCTTTTAGATCTTGTGAAACCGTGATAAGGTCTAGTTCTGCCTGTAGCGCTCAGTAATTATGAATGCTTCAAGAATCCAAAGGAAACTTATGTCATTTTTCCAGTTACGCACGCTCGTTGCCTGTTCTACAGTTGCTGGCAAGTTTAAAGTCGGGCCAATGTCACTTGCTTGATTCCGTGGCATAGGTCAACCGCATCTCAGAATTCGCCAGCCCTTTTATGTTACTACTACTGGGGTATGCCCCAGTAGTAGTAGACCAAAATCAAAATTAGTTTATTCATATCTGATTTGATCACAATCCACTTATGAATCGTAAAAGACGCTAGACTTAAAACCTGCGTGTCCAGAGGAGGATATAGGAGTGCGCAGCATGCATCAGTCTGTAATGATAGGTCACCAAAACCCACAAACGCCCCGATCCGCCAAAAAAGCGCTGAACCCGATGCATTTAATAGCAAAGTATAGAGAGAGAGTACTGTAGAGAAACATGAATCTCACAACTCGACAATCACATAAACCGAAACTACTCTACTCGCCAATCACACAAACAAACAAACAGAAGTTTCCAATATCTAGCGAAAAATGGCAATTTTAATGTTTAATGTTTCAACGACATATTAAAAACTCAGGCACCTGCCCGGATAGCAACGGACGCGGGTTCGATCATAATTTTTCGAAATTCTTTTTCTAACCACCAAAATCTTTGTAAAAACTTATATTTAAAAAATAGGTTAAGCTTTTTCTTCTTATATCGATTCCCCTGTAAGATTCAAATATGTGTGGGATATTTTTAAGTTCACCTAATTATGACAAGTCCTAACTTGTCATAATTCTGTGAACTTTTCATGAATAACGAAACGACAGGATTCTATATATTCCGATTACAGACGAAATAGAATTTGCCTGAAATTGCTCCATAGTACTACTGGTACTAACTGCCTATTACGCACCAAACTTCCTTGGCCTATCAATAATCTGATCTTACAATCTGATTACGTGATCGATGCTGACAGGCTTTGGTCGTGATCATGATAACTTAGTAACATAACGCCTTAAATAGCTTCTTGTGACAACAAGATCTAAATATTTCTGTCAACAATTAATATACATACATAAATCACGCCTAAGGGGTAGGCAGAGGTGAATTAGCACCTACGTTCCGCCAATTAGTTGAGTCCCATGTAACAGGTGGCGAGCCTATTGCCATTTATCGGGCACATAAGTCGCAGTCGCAGGTGGTAGGTATAAGAGAAACGCTGCTGCCCACTCCTCATAACTGTTTTATCCTTAGTCGCCTTGTACGACACCCACGGGAGAGATTTGGGGGGTGACAATTGTATTCTACTCTGCCGTCACCACACGGCTTTAATTAATAATAGGCTTTTATGCTGGTCTAGGAACGAAAATATAACGTAGAATTAATGGGTTAGAGCGAGACATCCCCGACACAAGTTTTATTACTTTCTGGGGAGTCTCAACACATGTAATTATGATTTTGAGAAATAAAAGTATTTTTATTTTTATTTATTTTTATAGAATGTACCAACCCAGACTCACCCTCAAGTATGGTAGGTAATAGTCGACTAAGAAAGACTGCCCGATGTATTCAATAGATTTATAAGCGATCCTTGGTAAATTAGAAAACATAGAAACTCTTATATAATATTATTGATTATTAGTTACTCATTTAAAATTGTAAAACTCTCATCACGCATAATGAAAGTAAATTAGAAAACAATTATGTTGCTATACTAGGTGCTAGTTTACAGTAATAAATTATTTGAAATGTTAATCAGAATTAAATTTGATTATTGATTTCAAATGCTACCGCATAAATAGCTATTTTATTTATATCTTCAGGTTTTCTGATACATAAGTTACTATATCAGAAATGGTTAGTTTTCACTGATGATGATGATGATGATTACTGGTTGTAGGTAATATGAAGGTGATGGATGTGACTGAGGAGATGACGAGTGACAGAAGAGAATGGAAAAGAGAGAGAGAGAGGACATACTACGCCGACCCCAAATAGTATAGGATAAGGGCAGGGCGATGATGATGATGATGATGATTACTGGTTGTAAAATATTTATCACATAATAATGTATTATGGTTTAAGGTTTATTTATTCTATGTTAATTACATATTTATTGCGGCTTACATCCAACACAATCGCTTATATGCTTTCTTGGGCCTAGATGGTAGGTGTTTGTGTCAGGAATATTTATTGTAGTGAGTGTGATGTGAGTATACTAATATTATTGAACTCGGCTGTACACAAAGTCCGAACAGTACCTATACATAATTTATGCCTTATTCTCCTGTGTGTTATAAGGACAATTTACGACCCATAACTCAATTAAGTTATCCAATACAATATACAAGTTTGGCAAGTTTTGGTTCAAGTGTCAACGAGCCGCCGGTCAACAAGAATGTGGTTTAAGTGGGCCAGATTAAGTTTAGGTTCAGTCTAAGCACTAGGTTTCCTAAATTGCTTTGATAGTTATCTGATGTTGATTTGTGTCGTTGGGCTAATAACTATAATTTGACGGCTGGTTTTACCGAGTGGTTAGATCGCTGGCTACCGGCTAAGAAGTCCCGGGTTCGAAACCTAGGAGGGGTAAATATTGAAAAGAAAGTGTAGTGTAGTAGTCTAAAGAAAGGCCGTGTGGTGACGGCAGAGTAGAATACAATTGTCACCACCCCAAATCTCTCCCGTGGGTGTCGTACAAGGCGACTAAGGATAAATCAGTCTCGAGGAAAGGACAGCAGCGTTCCTCTTATACCACCTAGCAATGTACTGCGACTTTTGTGACCGATAAATGGCAATAGGCTCGCCACCTATTGCATGGGACCTAACATAATTGGCGAAACGTAGGTGCTAGTTCACCTATGCCTACCCCTTCGGGATATAGGCGTTATGTATATATGTATTAGTAGTCTGAAAAATTATGAAAAATTGTGACGAGCACAGATGTTTTACTCTGTTGTTCATGGGTGTAGAAAAAGTCTTGCATGATATATATAAAACTATAGGTATGTACGATACAAACTCATTGCATAAATATTATAATTACTTTCTACTTGAGCTAGACGCTCATAGAGTATAACTTGTTAAGTCTACGGTTGAAACCAAAGAGCTCCGTGGCTGAAACCCACCTACAATCCTTTGCTACCATGCCAACAACAATGAGGACTGGGTTCAGTATCCTCCTCGCATTAAATCATAACATTAAATTATTTTTACTGCCATGTGGGTTTTGGTAATAATACGACTTCCCTTCTCTATCGCCTACGTGTTTTATTTGTGGGAGTCCATCTACTGTGAGTAATTTTCGTTTGTTAGGCTAGTCAGTCATAGTCAGACTAAATCATAGACATATTATTCTGATTATTATTATTTTTTAATGCCTGAAGATGGTGTGTGGGGGAGGCAGGCGAAATCATATTTTTTGACCGCTTCCCTATCTAGCATAATAAAATGTATACCCCTAGACCAGCCTGAAGGTTATGTCGGTCTCCTGCCGACTTAAAACCACTAATGCCATACATAGGAAGGGGACAGGCTACATCGGAAGTGACCTTCGGGGATCAAGAGTAAATTATTCTTTTACTCCTAGGAGTGCGTGCTTTACGAACCAGCCCCCCTAGGGGCCGGTGGCATCGGTGGGGCTAAATGGAAAATACATTTTTTTTTTATTAGAAAATACAGTTTTATTATTTTATATAATTATTTATAGCATTAAAATAAGTCATTCCTTGTTCAGTCGGTCCACCTTCCAATCTTTGGTCACCTATCCAATGACCAGCTTACGCAATCGCAGACCTAGCGCGCTATGCCCATGCGCTACCGAGCTCCTCTCCACTGCGCTATAATAATGATGAACTACCTCAACAATTATTATTATACGCCAGCAGGTATTGTCAGGTAAATAGCGAAAAAGTGAGATATCAGCTCCCCACAATAGCAGCCACTCGTATTTCAGATACTATCACCATGTCATGTGGTTACCTCGGCAGTTTCAGCATCAACGGCCTTGGCTAAGCATCAGATAAAAAATACAGAAGACCATCGGTCGCGAACATGTCACGAGAATGTTACACTCGTTGCTGCTAAGAAGGTATAGGGTTGTCAAATATTAAAAACTAGGCTTAAAATATAATTAGGGAGATAGAAGGGAGATTGCTCGGTGTAGACCAATAAGCACCTTGGGGCACCCGAATGGTGTAGGGCAAACCATCAAAAACAGCATACCCAACGAAGGTTGGTGTCAGGCAGGCGGCCGGCTGTAAAACCTAAGGCAAAACTTTGAGCGGTATGGATTGGTTGTCATTCAAATCACTCTCTCCGTTCATCGATCTCTCTACATGGTCCGTTCGAAAAGAGACGTCTTTTCTATATATTCATTCATCACTAGCACCTTTACGGTGTGATGGATGATATGAATCAAAAGGGAGTGGATGGCTTGATGACGTCTGACCGATATGAATGGAAGAGGAAACATACTGCGCCGACCCCAGATAGACTGGGAACAGGGCAGGGAGAAGAAGAAGATGGAATGTAATTTATTTTTTTCAATTCAATTCAATATTTATTTGCATAAAACATGGTACAATGGAGATGTTACAATTCACAATAAAATAAGGTCATGATCAACATGTTTTGCTGAATATTCAGCATGCAAAATATAATTTTTAAAATAATAAATGTCCATTTAATTAATTGTTATTAAATTTTAAATTATGTCAATATTAATAAAATTCAAAATTATATATTACAAAGTTACATTTATAAGGTATTTCATGTCAATGTTTTAAATTAATACAATAAATTAAAAAAAATGTCAGTAAATATAATAAATTATGTCCAACTAACTAATTTATAGAAGTTTTTACAAAAATTCTTTAATGGAATAAAAACATTTTTCCACAAGCCATTGTCTCAGTTTACTTTTAAATTTATTAAATTGTAACTCTCTTAAGCTTTTTGGTATTTTATTATATATTTGTATAGCCATAAATGAACCATTCTCGTGATAGAGATGACTTCTACATATAGGCAAAAGAAGTTTGGTAGGGTCACGAGAAAATGTCTTATTCGAACTACTAGCTCTTGAAAAAAGGTCTGGATATTTTCTTACAAAAATTCCTATTTCTAAGATGTACAGAGACGTCACCGTAAGCAAGTTTAGCTTCCTAAAAAGGGGTCTACATGATTCCAATGGACCTGCACTGCAAATTGCTCTGACACATTTTTTCTGAGCTATGAACGCTTTATTAACATGAGTAGAGTTTCCTCAGAGCAATAATCCATACCTCAATACCGAGCCCACATATCCATGATACGCTGTAATGGCAGGCTTTTCTCCGGCTATTCTTTTTAGTTTTCTTAGAGCAAAAACAAATCTATTAATTTTTGTACACACTAATTTTACGTGAGCCTTCCAGTTACAGTGTTTGTCCAATACTAAGCCTAAAAATGTTGTTTCGGATACATCCATAATATTTTCACCAGCATAGCTTATGTTAAGAGGGTTAGGCTTATTCTTATAATTGGAAAATTGAATAATTTTTGTTTTGGAAATATTAACTATTAAACCATTTCTTCCTAGCCATTTAGTGATAGAGTCAATTGTAGACTTTAAGTTTGCATCATGTGGTATGCTTTTTGTTTCTGGTACAATAACGGAAAAATCGTCTGCAAATAAAATGGATTCATGTTTCGTTGCGCTGGTGATGTCGTTAATATACAGAAGGAACAAAAGCGGTCCCAGTATAGTTCCCTGTGGCACGCCTGATGTAACTACTTCATATGTGGATCTAAATCTTTGTAGCACTAAGTCTTTGTCGAATCTTGATATTTCTACACATTGTTTCCTACAGCTCAAATAACTAGTTAACCATTTCAAAGCGTTTCCTCTTATACCACTGCGGTCGCACTTATTTAACAATATTTGATGGTTAACGAGGTCGAAAGCCTTTGTCATGTCAAAGAATATTGTTGAAATTCGATTCTTTTTATTTATATTTTCGACAATGTTTTTAATTAAAATATAAGCAGCCAGGGTCGTTGATTTCTTTTTTTGAAAGCCGTTTTGTTCTTTTATTATGACTTCAAATTTACTTAGATATACTGATAATCTTTTTTTTAGTTTACGCATTTTGCTTAGTTAGTTTTTACGCATTTTGCTTAGTTTACGCAATCGCAGGCCGAGCGCGCTTAGCCACGGCGCTATCGAGCTCCCTCACGATATAAATCAGTTTATCGATATAAATCAGTATAATATTTTTGTAGGTTAGTGGCAACCCTAACATGTACGCGCGCGCATCTAATGGTGGGTTAATGGCGCCCGCTCAATTACACACGCGCGCACACAATAACATTTTATTCCGACCCTGCTAAATATAACAAAAAATTCAATGAACTTGACGAACAGTAGTGATTTGTAATAAGTATGTGGGCTAAAATAACGAATATTGCGCGTAATAATGGATTTAATTTTTTATTTTATTTATTTATTTAATGGTTCACAACTACAGAAAACAAATCAAACAAACAATCCATTCATCCCTTGTATATTAGACGAATAACATGAGGATTACCGGCACGGTAATCCTCATGTTATTGAATGGTCTCAAAAAATATTCAATGGATTACCTTCACAAAAAAACTATTCTTTATCTTTTTATGGACATAATATCGGTCTACTGTTCAATTGCTGACCTTTACGTAACTGAGGTCAGATAAAACAAACAATTGAAACTAACCCACAGTCAATTTTGACGGTTAACGAAGCGTTGTACTAAATTTAATTCGACGATTAAAAAACGTTTGTTCCCATATTTTATTTCTATTAATAATCATGGGAATCGATACGTAAATTAAAATTGTATCGTCAGCAGTTGAATTCGATAGTGTAGTAGCACTCGCTCTACGATAGAGTGAACAAAGCCATGTTTGCAAAAGGGCTAAATATTGAATGGATGACCGAAAACATAATCTACATTTTCATCGATCCCGGCTGGTTTGGTAGTCTTATATACTTTTTTATTTTTATGCTAGACTTTTTAGCTTTTGACCTTTATCTCACCTGATGGTAAGTGAAGATAAGGGCCGAAGGTGGAATCGAATTTAACCTGGAAGGATTCCAGGCTGGAATTCTCTACAAGAGAGGGGCTGGCTTTCTTATCATAAATATCGGAACACAATAATGCTGTCAACATTATTATTATGGCGGCAGATTTTGATAAGATGGTGGTAGCTAGCCAGATGGATTTGATAAAAGCACAAAAAAGCTTCGTCTTTCTGTGGGATTCTCCGTACGCGTAGCGGGCGAAAAAGTACACTTTATAGTCAGGTGTGGCAAGTACAAAATTAAATAAGCTTATAGGTGTACAAACTAAAATATTATCGCACCAAACAGCCATTGTCATTGAGTCGAACGGTAATTCGTCATATAAATGATACAATTAGCCTCAGCTTTATCTCGACTCTCATTACAATACACCAGCTAATTTGCATAAACCCGGAAATTTTGTATTTTCTTTGCTAACGTGCGTTTTTGTTCTTTGTTTGGCTAACTCATCAAGATCTCGTGTTTTCGTGCCGCATCGACAATCTCATAATTGTGGCTAACAAAGGCGCGATGTTTGTATAGGCGATTCGCTGTTGCGATTCCGTTTTGAGATTAAAATTAATATGCCCAAGGAGGGTTGATGTCAGGCAGGCGGCCGGCTGTAAAACCTAAGCCAAAACCTTGAGCTGTATGGATTGGAATGTTGTCATCCCAATCAGTCTCGTATCGTATCTTCCTATCCTCACACCTATACATAGCTGAAAGTACTTGGGGCGATGAAAAGCTTTACACACACGCGTCTGTTAAAGTATTAGTTTTATAGCTGAGTTTCTACATAACAGATTCAGATGAAGTAATATAGTAATGGCTCCTGAATTCATACAGACATGGCTTATTGAAATACCTGACGTCTCTCTAACCATTGTCTGAATGTGACCTTTGATTTAGATCTTGGTCGAAATAATATTGAGCTAGTGGTGAATTCCTTGGCATTTAGATTGTGGTAGTCTGTTGAGAAATATTAATTTACAATTTAAAAATTAGATTAGTGAAAAATAATTTATATAAAGTCTTACAGTATATTAATAATAATTATTATAAATGTAATTCATAGACCATTCAATGCTATACAGATAGGTAGGCTAAATAAAATGTATTGCAGTAAAAAACACGATTAAATCTGACTTTTAAAGATAATTGAAAGCCAAAAACACAGCCCTGACTTGCTTACTATGCGAAACCAAAGAATCTAGGACGTCTGAAGCGCGATCGTGAATGTCGGGCACGAGGCACAGATCTCAAGGTGAGAAAGGCTTAATGCCAATGAGACGTTGACAGTGAGGGTGAAGATTTACTAACTAGACCTAAGCCTGTAGCAATTGTTAAGCGATTTTGAACTCTAGCCATATAATATAACGTTCCCAAACGCATTTCATAAGGATAGTGACTTCCATTCTGGCTTGGGAGCAAAAAATAACGTACAGTTCCAGTCCCGACTTAGACCCTGTTCAGAAGCACACGCTATTGAGACGCGTTTCGTTATACATTGCTCGCCGTTAAGCGGCATTCATAAAATAGTGCAGCACACTAGTGGCGTTGTACAAGAAACGCCATAGACGTACTACAGCTTAGTTGCTAACCAACTTTTGTTATTTATCGTAATATAACAAAAAATGCCAGACAACTAAACTTTATTAAGCTTACTTTTAACTACATACATACATAAATCACGCCTATATCCCCGAAGGGGTAGGCAGAGGTGAACCACCCACGTTTCGCCAGTTATGTTAGGTCCCATGTAATAGGTGGCGAGCCTTTTGCCATTTATCGGGCACAAAAGTCGCAGTAGGTACATAGCTAGATGGTATAAGAGGAACGCTGCTGCCCATTTCTCAGCACTGATTTATCCTTAGGCGCCTTGTACGACACCCACGGGAGAGATTTGGGGTGGTGACGATTGTATTCTACTCTGCCGTCACCACACTTTTAACTGTAGATAGAATATTGGGACTGACGCTCCCAAACCAGAATGAAAGTCATAGGTTACTATAGCAACTTAAAAATAACATAGAATGTGTCAGCCCCGACTCACCCCAGGGGTATCGTAAAAGTCGACTATGGGAGATTGCGCGGTGAACATCATGAACAACATTGGGGCACCCCAATAGTGGATGGCAAACAATTTTATCAAAATGTTTCGCTATTGTAATAATGTTACCAACAGCATTATGTTCCGACAATTTGGTATAATAACCAGCCGTTCTGTGGCTGAGGGATCCAGGTGAAACTTGATTCCATCAGCGTTAAAAAAACATTCAATGTGTGCAATGACACCTCTCAAATGCAGAAATAAAGATATCTAATGGTAATATCGAATAAACACAAAAAGAAAAATATCGTGGCAGACTGAATTGCTATTGGAAATTGCACGGGAATCAATAAGCGATTATTGCAACACCTGTTGCGCAATGGCACGTCTCGTGGCAAATCTCATCATTGTATTCAAAACACCGAGATGCTCTGTCTGGAACCATAGTGCACGACTACGGAGACCGGTAGCTTAACTCCTACCACTGATTTAATTTTTTTTTATGTAATGGAAAACAACATACATACATACATAAATCACGCCTATATCCCTGAAGAGGTAGGCAGAGGTGAATTAACACCCACGTTTATGCCAATTAGGTTAGATCCTATATGTAATAGGTTGCGAGCCTATTTATATTTATCGGAAACGGAAACGTCATTACATTGCTAGGTGGTAGACGAACGCTGCTGCCTATTAATCATTGCTGTGGTAACCCTTAGTGGCTTTTAGGGGGTGGTGACAATTGTATTCTGCTCTGCAGTCACCACACGGCTAAAGCAACAGAACTCCAATAATGCATTGAGACGCAATGAATATAGTCTAATAACAAAAACTTAAATTTGCTACGAAATGACCTTCAACTTAACAACTAAGAAAAAATAGGCTCATTCATGTTTGCGCGTAAACATGAATGAGTCGCAAAAAATAGCGAAATCGACGATATAGTTTACACTATGATTTTCACAATCCGGCTCAAATAGGGATGTTGACACTAACGAAGAATTAAAAAAGGATATTTATAAAAATAAAAATACAAAATCAAAACCACTCCATATAGAAGCTGTTATGTTTTCTTTTACGCTATAGTGACGCAACACAGGCGCCATTGCTGTTTTATCCGAATCGTGTTTTGTGCCGTTTTGTGACGGCAGAGTAGAATACAATTGTCACCACCCCAAATCTCTCCCGTGGGTGTCGTACAAGGCGACTAAGGATAAATCAATGATGAGGAATGGGCAGCAGCGTTCCTACTAGCATATACCACCTAGCAATAGCAATGTACTGCGACGTTTGTGCCCGATAAATGGTAATAGGCTCGCCACCTATTACATGGGACCTAACATAATTGGCGAAACGTGGGTGCTAGTTCACCTCTGCCTACCCCTTCGGGGATATAGGCGTGATTTATGTATGAATGTATGTGTTTTTTCAATCAGCCTTAATTTTTTTCAAAAAAATTTATTGTAGGTAAAGTAGACACGTAAAAACAACGCCGTGTAGTTTTTCGAAATTAGGCATCATGCCTATTGTAGTCAGCTGTATTGTGCATACCTACACCACTTACACTGTGTCAAATCTAATTCTCCACTTTCGCACTCTCGACAGGTCAGCTATGGAAATTGGTCAATTGTTAAGAAAGCATAAATTACTGCGTAATTTGGTAAAAGTTAATGATTAGGCTGTTCCGTTTGCAATTTTGTTGGAAACAGTGCGCGCAGTAATTAGTTGGCGTTGCAATTATATTTGGGAACACTTTCGTTGATGGCACAATGTTTTTCTTTGTTTAGAGCAGTATGTAAAAGAAAATTGTTAATTTAAAAACAAAAAAATGGTGTATTCATATAATAAGGTATCGTTACGTACACTCATACACATTGTAAACGTGTTTGTCAAAGAAGAAAAGGTTTAACGTGATAAAAGCTACGCCAATCGTTCGTAAGGCCATGTTCTGAGAAGAACGGCCAAGAAACTCTTAATTTTAATAATTTAAAATACCAAAATACACCTTAAAATAAAAATGCTAAGTCGCTTTGTATATACAACACCCATGAGAGAGACTGTATTCTCTCACTCGTCACCACACGATTTTAACATGGCTCCCGTAATCAATGATATATGACCCAATACGCTAGGAACACAATCACTATTGTATTGTTCGAACATGAAAAAGCTCGTCTATTCAAATACTGTGTCAAATCTTTAATTAAACAATACCAAACCCTGCGTCAAGTTACAGATGGTAGCGATCAGCGTTTTGCAATTTGCAAGTTGCAGACGTTAACGAAAAAGTTGGTGGCTTTTTATTTCATTAAAACGCTAATTTCTTTTGGTAAAAGGTCGAATATCCTATCACCCATAGTGAAATTACTCTGGCAGTATTTAATACATAATACACATACTGCCTTTGAAACAGCTTTATCAATATTCCGTATTAATAACCGATTTAAACTTTTATACCATGCTGATACTACAGCATGTAATAATACAGCAGAGGTGTTTTAACACCCACGTTTCGCGAAATTATTTTGGGTCCCATGTAACATGGGCCATGGCCATAACCATGGACTAGCCTATAGCCATTTACCTGGATATTTAATCAAAAGCAAAAACTTAATAAGGAATGAGCAGCAGGGTTCCTGCACCCTGCTGCCTAATAAAACTTAAATTTCGACTGCAAAATATCAACTTTTAAAATGATTCTGAAGAGAGTTTAAACAAGAAGGTTTGGTTTGGTTGTTGTTAGTGCTAGGACTTTTGTCAAGTTCACCTGTGTAGTGTTAGTGTAGCTAGCCAGGCGAATATGTTAACAACGTATTGTGTTCCGACAATTTTTATTAAGATAGCCAGTCCCTATGTGGTTGAGGGTTCCAGGTGAAGCTCGATTCCATCTTCGGTCCTTATCGTCACTTACGAGGTGACTTAGGTGAGATGAAGGCCAAGAGCTTCCCTATGTTAAAAAAAACATGGTGAAATCGCTTACCTCTCATGACTTGTGCGCCAGCAGAGATCCGAATAACCGCGCCTCCCGTGCGAAACTTATCCATTGTCGAATTTATAGTGTCGAGGCTACTGCTCATAATACCAATGACACGTTCAGACAATTGTTTTGCTACCTGTAATTAGACATCATGAAGGTTAATGAAAATGCGACCTTATGACTTCCTTGGTACAATTGGAAGACAGGCTTTTGTTTTCCGGAAACAGGGTATGAAAATTAATAAACAGGTTTTTTTTATAATTATGTATAAGTATCATTTAAATACACATATAAGTTGATGATGGTGATTCACGTATGGCTTTATCTTAAGCTTGGACTTAAGGCTCTTGTATAAGTAGGTAGGTACTCCTTATGGTATAAGGTACCGACCGCTGCACTAATTTAGTTACTCTCCATAAAGTTGTAGTATAACATATGCCAAGTAGTGCAATTATTTTTCTTAAAATATGTCCATCATCTAGTATTCATAATACAAGTGCTTAAGCTACTTACTTTGGGCTAGATGATAGGTGTGTGTGCAAAAAAAAAAAAATTATTGTAATATAATGTTATAATAAAATTGTTGTGCATTTATTTAATGATGATCAGATTTATTCAATTTCCTTACCTTGTTCCAGGAACACACCAGACAGCTGTTGGATCATCTCACGGAGTCAGAAAAGATATTCCTATTCGGTGCCAACCCTAATGGTGAGAAATTATTTACGACATCCACTGTGCTCGCGGGAAGTTTATAATGCAACTTTTCACTGCGCCTTTCATTTATGTCTACTTGATTTATAAAATAAACGTATAGGTATAGAAAACCGATATAGGAAAGCTAATTTACGATATATCTAATGATTCATGTATAGGTTATCATTATAGCATGCGTCAGGTTAAGGTTAAAGTCACACTAATATTTAAAAACTTTAGTAAGGATTTATCTGTTGTTCTGGTTTTCATATTAATAATCGGTGAGTATAAAGTCCTCAGAGCCATATTGTATTGGCTAGAAAGCTTTTTGTTTACATTTGTACAAACGATTGACTTATCGTCAGTAATTTTTTGTACATTCATTACTAATGATCAGATCTTGCGAAACTTGATCAACTCGTACAAAGTGTAAGTTGATTTAAATTTTCTTATTAAATTAATTTTATTTGGAAACTTTCCAGAGGCAAAATTCGAAATTGCTCACTTAAAACATCCGAAACGTCGGAAGAGATCGTTGTTTCACGAAGATCAAGATCTAGTCGAACTGAAGAAAAACTTGAAGGTTAAGTTGACCCCTAGAAGCAATTTCCTAGACCCACAGTTCCTACTGATGAGAAGGTGGTCCAATAGCAGCGAGGCTGTGCTGGATCACCACTCTGACGATGAATTGGATCAATGTTACTATAAGAGCGACAATGGAGCTCTTTATGCTTGTGGAGATATGGTATGTTACAAAATTTTAGTATGTTTTATTGAGTATCTTAATCAATGGTGAGGGCATACCAGAGTACTGCTGTCATCGCCCCTTTTTAAACTCCCGGAATGTTGTAAGAGGCGAATAAGGGAGTTTTCTAGACCTATGCACGTCATTGCACCTGGGTTTCCTAGTATAGTCGGTAGCGCCCCACCGCTATAGCATAAAAAACATACCTAACTAAATCCTAAATAAAAGACAAACTGCATCAATTTCAAATCACTTTTGAACAGAAAAGACAAGTAAGAAGAAAAGAGCGGTTTAATTTCTCATTCCAATTTATTTCTATAAACAAATTATGTTAATAAAGTTTATTAATACTAATTCAAATATTTTCCATTTTAGCGAGGTTTAGTCAAATCAAACGACAGTTACTATTTCATACACCCATTACCGGAGAGATTTCACACGGACAAAACAAAATTACATGTTATTGTCAAACGTAATATAAATGATTTAAATAAGAGTCAGGAAGAAAATGAAGATGATACATGTGTAGAAAGAGACAACGTGAATACCTCAGTTCCTCCTCAAGCAGTTCGGTCATGGACAAAGCATAGAAGAAAAAGAGAGGTCAAGTCAGAAGTAGAAAGTAATAAAAGTAGCTTAAATGATTTTAAGTTGAATTTAGAACATAGGAACAAAACTATTGGTGCTTTTATACAAAAACTAGTTGTTGACGATCCAAAAAGGCAGAAACGAGCAGTACTGCCCGCTATTTTTGTTGAGACTGCAGTATTTGTAGACAGAGATCTCTATAAGCATATGACAGTAAATTTTCCCAAAGACACAGAGAGGGAGTTGGTGCGGTTCGTTTTGGCTATGATTAATGCAGTGCAGCTTTTATATCACGACCCATCGCTTGGAAGACCAGTAAACTTTATTCTAAAGAGACTCGAGATTCTCCATGAAGACCCAGCTAATTTGAAACGACCTCATGACATTGACAGGTTCTTAAGTAATTTCTGCACTTGGCAAAGATTGGAGAATCCTCCGGGTGACAATGACCCATTACATTGGGACCACGCGTTGATATTAACAGGACTAGATTTATATGTGGTAAACAAGAATGGTAAAGTCAGCAGTCAAGTTGTGGGTAAGTACAGAGCAGTCTAAATTTACACACATTACAGGCTTAAACATCTCTGTCATTTTGTGTTTAACAATATTTACAATAACTATTTAATTAGTCTCCAATTCAAAACTCACTCACACGCCTATATCCAATATATATAATATATTCACTTGGACAAGTAACTACGACGCATCCCTGCCTACCTCTTTGGATATAAACAGGCGTTGTTTATAATAATGTAAATGCTTAAAAGAATAAGATAACAATATTGTCCCTTTCTTCTGGTAAAGATTTGGAAGAAACAATAGTTATTTGTTATACAAGAGTGCAAAGTTGCTTTTTAACCGCATGCTTAATTTTCATGACCGAGCAAGCGAAGGTTTCAAAATTAGAATCCTGAGCATTAGCAAGGGAACCAAAAGAGCACAAGTTGAAAAATCTTTGCACTCGAGTGCAACACGTAACTTTTCATCCCACCTATGCGAGCAAATGGCTAAATGGAAAAAAAATACAATCACATTATTAACAGTTTCTGTTTTCACCCAGACACTTTCACACTCATCCTCCTAGACCCACACACATACACACACCCACCCACGAACTTAGTTCCACAGATTAATAAGGTAAATATCAGTTTCTTAAGTTAGAGCGGAATACTAAAATTGTAGATGAATTTCGATGTGGTACACTCACTTCAGATAATGTTCTATGTCTAATGGCAGTTATTGCTAATCTCCACGTTTGTCAGCCGCTACAAGTCATTGTCGGTAAACATTATTGGTAATAAACGTTATTAGGTTGTGAAAGCCAAATACTTTGGACATCGTAACGATAATGTCGTCTTGCGTGTCTTACATCTATCATCTACATCTAAGTAAAAGAACCTAATAATGCGAAATAATAAAATCATTTCTCATCTTTGACAATTATAAGACTGTTAGTCTTAATATTACTTCTTCTGCTCCTTGCCTGATCCTATCCCACTCTAAGTGGAATCGACACAACATGTCTTTCTCTTTCACCCTCCTCTATCAGACAATTTCGCAAAATCCATCATCGCTTTTCGGTCGCCTTGACATTCTAGGTCCATAGTTAATCATTACTGTTTAGTATAAAGAATATTTATCCCAAACGTCCTTGGAAATCATCAGCGATTATCAGGTACCTAATTATACTTCTACTTCCAGGATTAGCGCCTGTTGCTGGGATGTGTACGGTGACGAGCAGTTGTACGGTGAATGAGGGAAGGCATTTTGAGAGTGTCTACGTAGTCGCCCACGAAATAGGACATAAGTAAGTTTTAAGAATAGTTTGACAGAAAATTTTAATAAGCTTAACCGATTTTTGTAAAAAAAATATGTCACACCTGACCATAAAGTGGACGTTTCCGCCCGCTACACGTACGGAAAATCCTACTTCCTGTTCAGGGGGTGAAAATACAACTATGAAACTATGGTCGCATATTTATCACCTTCGCCTTCGGCTGGGGCAAATATTTGCGATCTAAGACATTTCTTTTATCGCCCTTGGTATATAATATACTTTTTTTTTATTTGGTAAGTCTGAGAACAGGTCGTAGGCTAATCTTTATATATATTTAGGTGATAAGGGCAAAACAGTGTTTGCTGAGTCAGCTAGTTTACGAATAATGTAATTAATGATTCATTTGTAGTTTAGGCATGCGCCACGACGGACCGCAAGCAGACAACGGCTGTGATCCCAGTGCCTACATCATGAGTCCAACCCTCGGCAGCGGCAAGATCACCTGGTCGCAGTGCAGCAAGAACTACCTTCAGAAGTTTCTAGAGTATGTTTTCAGATCTATTTATTTGTTAGGACTCCTGTAGGCCTAGTAAGGCACGTGGACAAAAACTCTCTTCACCACTTGGCAGTGTTTTGTCATGGAATTTTGTGGGAGAGTGAGAGGAATTGTCTTCTTTGCTGGCCTGGGAGCGAACAAATAACGTAGAATGGACCAGCCCCGACTCATCTAATTGGTGTCGTAAAAATCGACTAAGAAAGATTGCCCGGTGTACACCAATAAGCACCTTGGGGCACCCGAATGGTGGAGTGCAAACCACCAACAACAGCATACCCACAGAGGGTTGGTGTCTGGCAGGCGGCCGGCTGTAAAACTTAAGCCAAAACCTTGAGCAGTATGGATAGAAATGTTTCATCATCATTGCAATCACTCTCTACTTTCACCGCGGTCTCTCGACATGGTCCGTTCCGTCTCTTTTCTATACATTCATTCATCACTGTCTAGCACTTTCCGATGTGATGGATGATATGAATCAAAAGGGAGTGGATGATGCTTGACCGATATGAATGGAAGTGCAAACATACTGCGCCGACCCCAGATAGACTGGGAACAGGGCAGGAAGAAGAAGTAGGTTCCTTCTTACCGTAGCGCTATTTTATTTACAGTACGGTCCAGTCTCGTTGCTTGCTTGACCACGGCAATTCGGCCGGTCAGTTGGATCATAGTGCTGAAGGAATTCTGCCTGGAGAGAGATTTGATGCTGACCAACAATGTAAGTAATCTGTCACGTTTATCAGATTTCTAAGAGTCATGTTAGCTTCGTGTTTTTTGAAGAAGACAAATCTATTTCTCTTCCATGCTGGCAGGGGAGAGAAAAAAATAAGGTAGAATGTGCCAGCCCCGACTTGCGCAGGGCTGTCATGAAAGTTGACTAAGAGAGATGTCCGGTGTACACCAATAAGCACCTTGGGGTACCCGAATGGTGGAGCGTAAACCAATAACAGCATACCCATAGAGGGTAGGTTTCAGGGAGGCGGCCGGCTGTAAAACCTAATCCAAAACCTAGAGCAACATGGATTGGAATCATCCTAATTACTGTCTCCGTTTATTGCTCTCTCGACATGGTCATGTCCTCAGCTTTGCATTCACATTCATTCATCATATGAATAAAAAGGGAGTGGAAAGCTTGATGTCGTCTGACCTGTCTGTGTTAATGGAAGAGAAAACACTGCGCCGGCCCCAGATAAACTGGGAACAGGACAGGAAGAAGAAGGCTCATTATTGAAATATACACAATTTTGATTATTAGGCCAACCAAGACATTAATTAACTTGCCGAAATTCTTCTAACCTTTACACTTCACGTTGTAAGCCAACGGGTACTGGACGCGGGTTCGATACCCGCATCAAGACCATAATTTTTCGAAATTCTTTTCCTAACCACCAAAATCTTTCTACAAAATTTTCTAACATTTATATAATGTTGAAATTAAAATTGAATAGTCATTATTTCCTTAACGGTTGTCTCAGGTATGCTGAAATACGGTCGCGGCAGCAGGCACTCTGCAGCACAAAACCTAGAGGACATCTGCAGGGATCTCCACTGCCACAGGGAACGGTATACGTGGACTTCTCATCCAGCTTTGGAAGGAACCAAATGCGGCGAAGATATGGTAAGTCTACTATTGTCTAATATTGTCGGCCAACCAACTACTGTCATTATTATCACACAAAACCACTGGAACTTTTTGACTTCAACATCATCATCATCACCAGCTTCTTAATGTTCTCCTTAAGCCGCTGGGGCACAGGCCTTCCCTATTGATGTAAAAATGTAGGGAGAATGGGCCATAATCCACTAAGCTGGCTCAGTGCGGATTCGTGGGCATTAGCGACTGTAGATGCAGCCAGGACCAACGGCTTAACGTGTCTTCCGAAGCACGGGAGGAACTCAAGATACTCGTAATACACTTTTAGTCACTCATCTAAATACCGACCTTAGCCGAACATTGCTTAGCGCAATCGCAGGCCGAGCGCACCAAGCCACTGCGTTATCGCTGTCTTAACACTTAGTCCCCTTGTATGACACCCACGGGAGAGATGGGGTGGTGACAATTGTACTCTCTGCCGTTAACACACGGCACAACATCAGTACAGCCACATTTTCACATTCTCATTTCAGTACTGTAGAGGCGGTGAATGCGTGGAGCGTGCAGGGTCAACAGTTGTACGCGGTTCGTGGGGGCGCTGGTCGGGTTGGACTGAGTGCGCCTCCGCCTGTCTCTTGGATGACACCCACGCGCCAGCCGCTGCCGGCGTCTCAGTCGCCACCAGGAAATGCAACCGACCCAGGTGACTTGTCGTCAGGAAATCCACTTACGGCGGGTCCCAATATTCTATCAACAGTTATAAATAAATAAAATAAATATTTTTACACTCACACCTATCATCTAGCCCAAAGTAAGTAGCCTAAGCACTTGTGTTATGGATACTAGATGATGGACATATTTTTAATATAAATGTTAAAAGTATACTACATAAACATCTACACAACAATGACTCGGAAACAAACATTTGTGGTCACAAAGTTTGCCCCTACCAGGATTCGAACCCGGGGCCTCTTGGCCAATACCCAGCAATCTGAGTTCAACCAAGGCGGCCGTCAAACAGTTGACGGTAGACGTACTACTTATCGTATCAAGGACTTATCGTATCAAGGACTTATCGTATCAAGGACTTATCGTCAGGAATTACACTAAGGTCCCGTCCCAATATTCTTTCAATAGTTGACGATAGACGTTTAAAGCTTAGTGCTTACCCTCGAATACAGAAACGCAACTCAAAATTTGAGTCCTGCTTAAAATTTAAATTATCAAAATTGACGTCTTTCCATAAAAATCCTGACAGGTATTTGTCCACTGAACTTTTAAAGCAGTGCCCAAGATTTGAGTTGCGATTCTGCATGCGGGGGTTGCTTAGCAACTTTTGTTATCATCGTAATATCGTAATATACGAGGGCGGGTCAATAAGTCCGTGACTTTTGGAATAAAACACAGATTTTTTGATAAATAAATCATGTTATTTTTCAACGTAGTCTCCCTTGAGCTCTATACACTTTGTCCAACGCTTCTCCAATTCTTGTATCCCTTCCAAAAAATATGATTTGTCGAGGTTCAAAAAATTCAAAAAGTCACGGACTTATTGACCCGCCCTAACTGACTCGTAACAAAAAATGCCAGGCAACTAAATTTTAGTAAGCTTTCTTTTAACTATAGATATAATATGTCTTCCTTTTCCATGAACTGACTTCATCCGTTCTTCCTCATATCATCTTTCACACAATCTATAGATCGCTTCTTCGGTCTTTCTCTCATTCTGTCTTGCTTCAAGAGAAACGATTTACCTACGATAAGGGATTCCATTCATTGTTTTTCATTTATAAATCTCATTTTCAGGAACGAGAACGGCAACAATCATTGCTCTGGCCACGACAAAAAGTATCAGTCGTGTAATGCACAACAGGTAAATGGAGATAATATATTTTTAAATACCTACATACACAAATCACGCCTATATCTCCGAAAGGGTAGGCAGATGTGTATTAAACACCCACGTTTCGCCAATTAAGTTAGGTCCCATGTAAGGTGGCGAGCCTATTGCCATCTACCGGGCACATAAATCGTAGTACTGCTAGGTGGCATAAAAGTAACGCTGCTGCTCATTGCTCATCGCATTGCTCTTTACCGTTAGTTAGGGGGGTGGTGACAATTATTATTGTACCTTATTTTCAAATGCCATTTTTAAAAGAAACCAGCCCTATTAGCACGGGTCGTGAACTAAATCTCCTGGGGGAAAGAAAATATTTTCCTCTCGCTCTAAACTCCCACTAAATCAGGATTTGGTCCACGTCCCGTGCTAGGCCTACAAATGCACAAGTAACTTTTTTTAAGAGAAGCTCTCTTACATTTCAGACTACGGTAGCCATGGTGTTTCCTCTGTAATACGTCGGTTTCATACATTTGTATTCTATTCGCCGTGTGGTCACGGCAGAGTAGAATACAATTGTCACCACCCCCCACTAAGGATAAATCAGTGACGGGGAATGGGCAGCAGTGTTCCTCTTATACCACCTAGCAATGTACCTACTGCGACTTCTGTGCCCGATAAATGGCAATAGGCTCGCCACCTATTACATGGGACCTAACATAATTGGCGAAACGCGGGTGCTAGTTCACCTCTGCCTACCCCGTCGGGGATATAGGCGTGATTTATGTATGTATGTATTCATAGCATTGGCCACATGTCTATACGGGCTGTACCTTTATCATGTGATATTCATTAAGTTAATCTGTCTTACAGTGTAACAACGTACCACGGATGACGGTCAGACAGTTCGCTGATCAGATATGCTTACGAGCAAGAGATGTGGACCCTGACCTTATAGGTACGGGACTTCAGCGGATTGATTCTGACGGTAGGTAAAATTTACCTAAAAACAGAACCACTCACCATCGAATACTGAAGCGCTACTCAAAGTTTGAGTCATGATTTATATTAAAGTATTGCCAAAATTGACGTTTTTTCATATCCTTAAACTCTGACAGGTATTGTCCACTTAACTTCATAAGCAGTGCTAAAAATAGCGTATCTGTATTCCGGGGCTAGTCACTTCGAGCAGGTTCGTTTAAATGATTTTAAGGTCCTGAGATTATGTTACATAATATTGTCTTGTTTCCATGCTGGCCTGGAAGCGAAAAAAAAAAACATGCAGTGATATAACATTGAATGTGCCAACCCCAACTCACCCCAGGGGCGTGCTAAAAGTTGACAAAGGGAGATTGTTATTTTTATTTTAACATTATATAAATGTTAGAAAAAAATATAAAAAAGAAAATTTTGGCTAGAAAAAGTTCGAAAAATTATAGACTTGATGCCTGGTGTAGACCAAAGCCTTGAAGCACCCAAATGGTGGAGAGCAAACCACCAACAACGGCATACTCAAGGAGGATTGGTGTCAGACCGTATAAGCAGTATAAATTGGAATGTTTTCTCATCCTAATCACCATCTTTGTTCTATATGGAATCGTAGATTCATATAAATTAAATATACATACTATTGCAGATGTAAGCAGTGCGTGTGCAGTATGGTGCGATACAAGAGGCGGAGGGTACAAATCGAGAGGTTGGACCCTACCTGATGGCACATCGTGCTCCCGACTGTCACCAATGTTCTGCATTTCAGGAGTGTGTCAGGTAATTTCTCCAGACTGCACGGTACGTATAAGTCCTCGTCCAAGCTCCGATTCGTAGGGCCCTCTGAGGCTCTCCGCAGCAGTATATCTCCCCCTGGGAGATGCCTACCGTGGAGAAATCCTTTGAGGGTGAGCTCGATTGCAAGGCTCGAGGACAAGACCTTCCCCAAAAAACCCGAAAGATGCTGGAAAGGCCTCTTGGCCAACAGGTTAGTTCGGTCGTAGGCCGAGTGCAATAAGCCAGTTATTATAAAACGTGGACTAAAGTTACCTGTCTGTACTCTGTCTTTCATTCAGCAAATAAAAGTGACAGCATCAGTTTTAAACTATGACTATTATTACTTCATTCTATGCTTAATAAGGGGGTGCGAGTTTATCTTAGACCAAACCACTATCTACTCGTTTTAATCGGCTGTTTATTTGACAGAAATTCACGTGCTCAGGCAGCGTGGACAACGAGTTCTCGCTTCGGCCTGGCGACTGCGAATGGGAGGCTCTGCAGCTCCAAACAGCTGCGCCACAAACACAGTCAGTTCATATCAATTTTGTTTTAAGGCTGTGTGTATAAACACAATCTCGCCTGATGGAAAACGGTGATAAGGCCTATGGTACACGCTCGCCTTGAAGATGCATCACTCTGGCCTTAAAGAAGGGCAATTTATCTGAGGGACGCCCACTGTTGGGCATAGGCCACAAAGATCTATAAACCGATCGGTCCTTTTTTTATCTGGGGTTAAATGCATTTAAACATGCCCCGCGATCCCATCAGGGCGTAGAACGCGGGGGACTGCCCACTAAAATTTCCCAGCCTTGTGTTCCTGTTATAAACTGAACCTAGCCGTATGCTGCGATTTATTTGCCCGATAGATGGCAATAGACCTGCCCCCTATCACAATACATGTGACCTAACACATTGTGGCTTTAACACACATCTGCACGGGGTCAAATTGGCGTCATTTATGAATGTGCATAGTGTAGGTACTCTTATGTCCTGGGAATAAAGACGAAAAAGTTAGTAAAAAGAAAGTGCGTCTGCCTACCCCATAAATAGGCGTGAATTATGTATGTATGCATCGTGTACTCTTACTTCGGGGAATAAAGACGAAATTCGAACAATATAAATAAATATTTTTACACTCACACCTATCATCTAGCCCAAAGTAAGTAGCCTAAGCACTTGTGTTATGGATACTAGATGACGGACATATTTTTAATATAATTATGTATTTAAATGTTACAAATATACTACATAAATATATACACAACCATGACTTGGAACAAACATTTGTGGTCATCACAAAGTTTGCCCCTACCACGATTCGAACCCGGGACCTCTTGACCAATACCCAGCAATCTGAGCATTCGACCAAGGCGGCCGTCCGTAATATACCTTAGAACAATATACCTTATTTCTAACCACCAAAATCTTTGTAATATACCTTAGGTCACCTGTTTCCGTTATTTCCCAGGACTAAGTCCTCCGGGACCTGGCGCCGGGCGGTGGGCCCCCCAGGCCCGCAGTGGCGCGCGGCCAGCGGCTGCCACTACCACTGCGTCACCCCGGGCGTGGGGGTAAGGCTCGTGCGGGCCCGCTCCGCCACCAGCATCCAGCTGTGCCACCCGGACTCCACGCGACCGGACTTGGTCAGTAGCCCAACATCTTTCTTCTTCTCCCTGCCCTGTTCCCAGGCTATCTGGGGTAGACGCACCATGTTTCCTCTTCCATTCATTAGGTCAGCCGTCATCAAGCCGTCCACTCCCTTTTGATTCATATCATCCATCACACATGAGGAGCTCGTGATGAATGGATATATAGAAGAGAGACGGAACGGACCATGTCGAAAGACCGATGAACGGAGAGAGTGATTGGAATGACAACATTCTAATCCATACCGCTCAAGGTTTTGGCTTAGATTTTACAGCCAGCCGCCTGCCTGACGACAACCCTCTTTGGGTGTGCTGTTGTTGGTGGTTTGCCCTCCACCATTCGGGTGCCCCAAGGTGCTTATTGGTCTACACCGGGCAATCTCCCGTAGTCAACTTTAACGACACCCAAGGGATGAGACTTTTTTCTTTTAGTAGAGCAAGTATTTTTAATTGAAGTTAGTTACTATTCTTCTTCCATCTTTAGGGTTGCACGCAGAGGAAGACGCCTTACCAATACGCGACCATGGTGTGCACCAAATACAAGGAGAGAGTTAGAAGACTGTCAGGCCTGGGGATGCAGATATCGCCAGTGTCAGGTAAGATCTAGTCCTGGATAGATCAAGTCCTATCCTTCTATGAAAAGGCGTGTAATTTTACCTTTATCGTCGTTACGTTTATTGTTGTCCTAACTTCTAGGGTGCAGCCTACCTATAGATGGAAGAATATAGCACCAACTCCTTAATGTGCCCACTGCTGGGCTGGGGTACAGGTCTATAGATGGAAAAATATAGGGAGACGGCTTACATCGTGAATATGAAAAGTTAGAGAAAACTTTAGCAATTTAATTAACGACCCGTCTTGAAGACGCTGGTTGGAGACTCGCGTTGGGACGTCATTTTTCGAAATAAAATTTTCTGACCTCTATCTTTGTAATAATTTTAATTATATTTACATCTATTATAATGATGAAATAAAAATGCATGTTTTAGTTGCAAAGATGCCTTCATCAACAATCTTAATATCCCCATGATGGTGTACAGATCGTATAGAGGTAAACCCTGTTTATCCCCGAAGGGGTAGGCAGAGGATAGATACACCTACATAAGTACACTTGGCCAACGATTTTAGATATTTCACCTTATGGATGGGAGAATATCTACATGGCCATTATCCATGATCCACCCGAGAGACATCGGCGTGTTGATGGGTAAAATTATATACTGAAATTTTATTTAATATTAATTTAATTTGTTTCGTAATTATTATTTTATTTTTTTATAAATAAGTAAATTGTGTAATTTTGCTTATGTATGAACATTTTATTTTTATTTGTTATACAGGGTTATTTTTAAAACACCTAAAACTGTTTTAAAGGTGTTTTTAAAAGTTAACCCTGTATATGTTAAAATCCCAGATGACCCCGACCGACCGTGCCGGATCGCATGCCAGGACGAGGGGGTGTCGCACCGGTTCTACCTGGTCAACGGGCACGAGGGCTGGTTCCCCCTGGGCACCTCCTGCGGCAAGAGGAACTCCTCATACTGCGTCAGCGGAAAGTGCTTGGTAAGTACCGAACTCTCCACTCCACCGAATACAGAAACGCTACTCAAATATTGAGCACTGTTTCTAAAGTTGACAATATACCTGTCAGAATTTGTATGGAAACAGAACAAGCAGGACTCAAACTTTGAGTAGCGTTTCTGTATTCGGGGTAATCGGTGGCATAACTCTACTCACTCAGAGACGTCAATTAACTTTATTAATGTCAAATATTATTTAAATCTAGACCATAGACACGGCAAGAATAGTGACTAGTTTTGAATTGCAATTTTTTGGCGTTCAATAGGTACAATCTTCAATATAGTAAATTGACTACTCAGTGCGGCAGTTAGACAAATTAATAGGTACAAAGCGGAAAGATATTAGAAGGGAGGGGACAGACTGATAGGTATGGCCCCGTGGTGACGGCAGAGCACAATACAGTTGTCACCACCCCCATCTCTTCCGCGGGTGTCATACAAGGCGACTAAACGTTAAAACAGCAATGAGTGATGGACACCAGCATTCCTCTTATACCTCCTAGCAATATACTGCGATTTATGTGCCCGATGGATGGCAATATGCTCGCCAGTCTCGCCACCTATTAATGGGACCTAATATTTGCGAAACTTGGCCGTGTGGTGACGGCAGAGTAGAATACAATTGTCACCACCCCAAACCTCTCCCGTGGGTGTCGTAGAAGGCGACTAAGGATAAATCAGTGATGAGGAATGGGCAGCAGCATTCCTCTTATACCTACCAACTTGCAAAGTACTGCGACTTTTGTGCCCGATAAATGGCAATAGGCTCGCCACCTATTACATGGGACCTAGCCTAGACCTAGCCTGGCGAAGCGTGGGTGCTAGTTCACCACTGCCTACCCCTTCGGGGATATTGGCGTGAATTATGTATGTATGTATGTATATTTGCGAAACTTGGGTGATATTTCACCTCTGCCTTCAGGGATATAGGCGTGATTTATGTATGTATGTAATCGAGGTTGATTAGCGTATAAGCTGTATGAGTCACCAACGTGTGTCTGTAACCATAGCAACGTGGGGATACCCGCCTCTGCGCGTTCATTTAATTTAGACGCTTTTCCTTCAATTTCGCAGAAGACCGTCACTTTGGGTCAACATACGTGCCGAGAACTATAGCTAACTTGTCACCTACTACATGGGACCTTACATACTGCCGTAAAGTGGGTGATTAATCACCTCTGCCTACCCTAAAGCCGTGATTTATTTATGTATGTACCTATGTACCTTCCAGGAGTTCGGTGCCGACAACACGCCGCTCTCCGAGATGGTATTCACCCTCCCCCTACTGCCTCGTGACCCCGTGCGGAGACACCGGACCCGAAGGAGCCTGGCCCACTCGCGGGTCACCATCAAGGCCACGCTGGACCACCGCCACTTGGAGGACATTATATCGCGGCTTAACTTTTCGCGTGAGTCCAAATACATTTAAACCGCCTCCGTGGTTTAAGGTCCCGGATTCGATCTCCAGGGAAGTACAAATAATTTGTGCTCTGTTTGGTTCGTGGTAGGTTTCAAGTCCGCCTGGCTAGCTGCCACCATCTTATCAAAATCTGTCGCCAAAATTATAATGTTAACAGCATAATTGCGTTCCGACAATGTGTGATAAGATAGCCAGCCCCTCTGTGGTTGAGGGTTCCAGGTGAAGCTCGATTCCATCTTCAGCCCTTATCGTCACTTACCATCAGGTGAGATGAAGGGCAAGAGCTTCCCTGTCTAACATAAGAAGAAAAAACAAAAAAAAACATAAAAATACATTACGTTATGTAAGCTTGGTTGGAAAAAGAGGGTTGGTATCAGACAGGCAGCCGGCTGTAGTAAAACCTAAGCCAAAACCTTGAGCGGTATGAATTGGGATGTTGTCATTCCAATCACTCTCTCCGTTCATCGATCTCTCGACATAGTCCGTTCCGTATCTTTTCTATACATTCATTCATCACTAGCACCTTTACAGTGTGATGGATGATATGAATCAAAAGGGAGTGGATGGTTTGATGACGTCTGACCGATATGAATGGAAGAGGAAACATACTGCGCCGACCCCAGATAGACTGGGAACGGGGCAGGGAGAAGAAGAAAAAGTGTCAGATGGCAGATAAAACATTACCTGCATGGTGGCGGAGGACAGAATACATTTATTACTAACCCCAATTTTGTATGTTACAATCTACATACATACATAAATCACACCTATATCCCCGAAGGGGTAGGCAGAGGTGAATGAAACACCCACTTTTAGCAAGTTAAGTTAGGTCCCATGTAATAGGTGGCGAGCCTATTGCCATTTATCGGGCACAAAAGTCGCAGTATATTGCTAGGTGGTATAAGAGGAACGCTGCTGCCCATTCCTCTGCCCTTTCTTTATCGCTGTGTTTATGCTTAGTCGTCTTGTACGACACCCACGGGAAAGATTTGGGGGTGACAATTGTATTCTGCTCTGCCGTCACCACACGGAAATGTTATAATATATATCTATATATCCTTAATGCTCACCTTGAAACCATTTCACATTTCAAAAATATTTCAATCATTGGTGACATTAATATAGACTTGATCATTTCAGAACGGGAAAAGGCGTACGAGCGCAGTAACCGACTTAGTTACCTTAATGTTTTATCGTTGCATGGCCTCTTACCTGGCCACACCTTTTCCACTAGAGGTGACTCCTGCCTGGATCATATAATGTTGAAACTAAACACCAACTCAAGCCAAGCTTCTGTTGCTATTTTAAACACCACTGTTACGGATCACAATCTTGGCTTAGTTAAATTTTCTAACGCTTATAATAGGTCCACTACTAGCCATCACAAGACTGTAATAGATTATGAAAACGCGTATCAAACCCTTATAGCTACTGATGTAACTGTCTTTAACATTTATAATGATCCTGAAACGTTTGCTAACGCATTTATAGGAATGATTAGGACAGCTATCGAAGCAAATTCTAAGACAATAACTGTCTCGAATAGTAAAAAGATTTTGAAGCCTTGGATAACCGCCGGGGCCTTGAGATGTATTAAACTAAGAAATTACATGCAAATGAAATTAAGTAAAAATAACCACAATAAAATACTACAAATAACCTATAAGCGTTATCGTAATTACTGTTCTAATCTTATAACTAAGCTTAAGCGTAAATATAACCGTAATAATATTAAAAAGTCAGTAAATCAACCAAAACAACTATGGTCCACAATAAACGAGATTACTCAATATAAACCTCCTAAGACTAAAAATACTATCCTACTTAAATTGAAATTACAACCGCAACACTCGGTCAATCACATAAACAGCTACTTTGTCAGCATAGGTGCTAACTTGGCAAACCTTATCATTAAACAGTCAGTACCCCATGCGTCTATTTCAAATGCCTGTCTTCACCCCACCTCGTTTGTCCTGCTTGAAACAGACACCGAAGAAGTTGATAGCATACTCATGAATCTGGACTCTAATAGTGCACCTGGCTGGGATGGGATAAGTACCTTATTCCTGAAGCGTGCTAGAGCCTTTGTAGTACCTTATATTTGTAAACTAGCCAATGTCAGTTTTGGTACAGGTGTCTTTCCAAATGCCCTAAAACGGTCTATTGTTACACCTGTTTACAAGAGCGGAGACAAATCTGACATCAATAATTACAGGCCCATTTCGGTTTTAACTACTATTTCAAAAATAATTGAGAAGCTCATAATTACCAGACTGACGAAATATCTCAATAAATATAATATTCTGTCCAGTGCTCAGTATGGCTTTCGTAAAGGTATTTCTACCCAAGATGCGGTCATAGATTTGATCTCTGCTGTAACTGAGGAAGTTGACAAAGGAAATAAATGCCTTACCATATTTTTAGACCTAAAAAAGGCTTTTGATACAATTTCTGTCTCGGTTCTTGTAAACAGATTGGAGAGGATAGGGATTAGAGGAAATGCACTCTCTCTTTTTGTTAGCTACCTTAGTGACAGAACTCAGGCTGTGAGGATAGACAAATTTATCAGTGATGAAGAAGCAGTTACTTACGGTGTTCCGCAGGGGAGTGTCCTTGGCCCTACTCTCTTTTTAATCTACATCAATGAATTATGTAATTTGCAGATCACAGGGGGGAGGATAGTCTCGTATGCGGATGATACTGCTATTGTCTTTACTGCCAAGACTTGGAGTTCTGTTCACAGGGTGGCTGCACTGGGTCTGACACGTGTATCCAATTGGCTAAGTGACAACCTGTTAACCTTAAATATACAAAAAACAAACTATATTTGCTTTGCTCCCTATATATCGTCACAACCAGACAATTACTTGAGTGTGAGAATTCATAGCTGTTTAGAGCCAGAAATCTCACCATGTGATTGTCCCACAATAAATAAAGTCAGCCAAACGAAATACCTCGGTATTATTGTCGATCAGAGGCTTAACTGGCACTCGCAGCTGGAATCAGTTATAAGTCGGACCAGAAAACTAATCTGGGTGTTCAAATCACTAAGGTCGGTAATGGAAAGTTCTCTTTTAAACCAAATTTATATAGCCCTCGCTCAATCTATAATCTCCTACTGTATCCCAATTTGGGGAGGAACAAATAAGACTGAGTACTTAAGCCTGGAAAGAGCACAAAGATCCCTGATAAAGGTTATGTACTTTAAACCATATAGATTCCCTACAAATAAATTGTACGTGATCAGTAAACTTCTCTCAGTTCGGAAACTATATATACTTAACATGACCTTAAAGCTTCATAAATCGTTACCATTTAAAGAACCGACCCAAAGAAAAAGAAGAAATTATATTGTTGCCTTTTCTTCTCCAGTACGTACTGTCTTTGCCAGAAGGCAATACCCAACACAATCTGCATATATTTATAATAAACTAAATAAAATACTTAATATATATCCAATGCATCTATGCAAGTGCAAAAAACGCCTTACGCAATGGTTAAGTACACTAACTTTTGATGAAGTGGAAAATCTTTTAACTAGAATAGCCTAACCACACATACACACGTACATAAAAACTTACCCACTCATACACAATCACTTACATACACAAACACTCATAACATCTTAAAGCTAGCATTGCTTAACCACACACACGCACACTCACACACACTCATTCACAAACACACACATTTAAAAGTCCTTACTAGCCAATTGCAACTTTAATTACTAATACTTTAATTTTTGTTAAGGTTGATATATTTTTATATTTATTTTCTCTCTGTGTAAAATTGTAATCTACTGCTATCAATAAGGGTTGTGGCGAGTCATTCCCAACACAAGTATCTTATGATTACTTACAGGGAAGTCTCAGCAATATGTTGTAACAAGATTACTGAAATAAACGCATTTTTTTTTTTTTTTTTTATATCTTTAAAACTTACAGATAACAACAGCAACGACCACATATACTATGACACGGTACCAGAGAACATAGACGTGGACTTCAACAACCCTATCCACATAGCACCAGAAGATACTATGATCCGGAAAACACCCAGACCAACCTGGGACTAATCTATATGACAAACCAAGTTAGTGTCCAATCCATTCGAACGGATAGAATACAAATGAATGAAACTGACTTATTTCAGAGAAAACCAGATGGCGACTGTCGTGTCAAATTTAAGAGGAGCTGTCAAAAAAGTGACATTTGTATTCTATCCGCACGAATATATTGGCCACGCACTTGGCCCCATGTACAATTTACGGAGGTATTCCATTATTATTTGAACATTATACTAATGTTAGAAAAATTGTTACAAAGAGACTGATACGATAACTCTTAGGGCGCTCGCCCACGGCGGCTTTTCGTAGCGATGCTGTCGCGCGTTCGCATCTACACCGTCCCGATACAGTCGCGCGTTCGCATCGATACCGTCGCGATACGGTCGCGACGCGGTCGCTAATTATGTGCCCTCGCCTACGTAATCATGATTCAGTCGCGATCCCGTCGTGCTCGGTTCTCACTCACACGAAACCCTCCCTCCGTTCTGACCCCGATGCTGTCTGCCACAGTCGCGCGTTTGCATCGATACAGTCGCGATGCTGTAGCGCGTTGCAAATGCGACAAACGCGCTTTATAGTCCCACTCCAGCCCGGCTAGCATGACCACCGAAACACGATATGGTAAAGGCATTTATCCCGTTGAACTTACAAGTCATTGGATTTTAACACTTGAATAAGACTAATTTTAATAATTAAGCATACATTTAAGGCTATATGTTAAAGTTAAAGCTATTTATTTCTTTGAACCGTCAAAAATCCAATGAGTTTTGTAAGTTCAACGCGATAAATGACTATAATATATCGTGTTTTGGTGGTCATGCTAGCCTGGCTGATGTTAGCGGGGGCGGATGATGCGGGGAGGAGCGAGTTTTAGGCTCGAGTTAACCAAAACGTGAAACAAACGATTATTATTTAACCGTCGGTTTTGACGTTATACCCTATGGAAGAACTGTTAACTGGCGGTTATCTTTTATTCGCTCGTTTTACGTGTTGGCGAACTTCAGCCTTAGTAGTAGTAAAAGGCAAATGGCTCGTCCCGTATAACATGGGACGTAACATAGTCGGCGAAATGTGGGTGTTGCTACACCGCTGCCTACCCCTTCGGACTGTCATGACGTTGACAAATTGTGATCAAATCATTAGTATTTATTGTAGAATTTTTATATTTTGTTACTTATTGTAATTTAGTAGGTATTATTAAAAATAAATAAAGATAATTTTAAATAGATACAACATGTTTTATTCTGAACAACCAACTTAATTATGCTGTGTAAATAGAATGATTTAAAACAGTATGAAAATATTATGCTTCTGTATAACAATAATTATTGAGCATTGGGTTTCATTTAAGGCAAATTCTATTGTTAAAAATATATTACGGAGATGTGGTTATTCAAACCTGAACACCATTTCCAACTAAGAAGGTTGATTTTCACTTGAAACTCTTCACTTTAAACAATGAAATTGTTCATTACATACATCCAAAAAAGATGCAACTGAAAACATTCTAAATTTAAGACAGTAAGGGCCTGTTTCACAATCGAGGAGTAAGTTCTGGATAGCTTACTTGGTAGATCATTTGACAGTTGTAATATGAAATATATGTAATTAAACTGCCAAGTAAGCTATTCAGAACTTACCCGTCGATTGTAAAACATGCCCTAAGACTTAGTCGAATACAATTTTGTATTACATCTTTTTTGTACTTCAGAAGCGAACAGTTTCATATTATATTTATATTCGCACTATTTAACATAGTTTTTTCCTTGAACCCCCTTCAAGGCAGAGGCCAGCTTGCTGGGATCTGTGATAAACCACTGCCATAGCTTCCTTATGTGCTTTTTGTCTCCAGTCTGGAAAGAAATGTCGATAGCTTACAATCATATTTGAATTTGATTTTTATTTTAGGCCGTGTGGTGACGGCAGAGTAGAATACAATTGTCACCACCCCAAATCTCTCCCGTGTGTGTCGTACAAGGCGACTAAGGATAAATCAGTGATGAGGAATGGGCAGCAGCATTCCCCTTATACCTACCACCTAGCAAAGTACTGCGACTTTTGTGCCCGATAAATGGCAATAGGCTCGCCACCTATTACATGGGATCTAGCCTAATTGGCGAAGCGTGTGTGCTAGTTCACCTCTGCCTACCCCTTCGGGGATATTGGCGTGAATTATGTATGTATGTATTTTTATTTGAACATTATAGAAATTTTAGAAAATCGGCCAACCAGCAAGTTCATACAGGACCAACGGCTTAACGTGCCTTCCGGAGCACGGAGAAACCCGAAATTATTACATTTGACAGAACATTGCTTAGTTTACCCAATCGCAGGGCAAGCGCGCTATACCACTGCGCTAGCTCCTCAAGTGTTCTTTTGTGAATTCAATGAATTGTTAGTTGTTAACTTTGTCAAAAAACAATTGTTGAGTTAGCTTAGTTTAAATCAACCGCCAAGAAAATACTGCTCACAACGGCAAAAGTACTTATGTATGTTTACATATAAAAAACAAATTCTATTACGCGATGCCTTGTAGGTCCGTTTTTTGTCACACACAAAAAACAGACCAACAAAATCCGTTTTTGTGTGTGACAAATTTTACGGGCAAATTGTCTCTAGAACATTCAGAGCATGTTACACAATCGACAAGTAAGTCTTGAGTAGCTTACTTGGCAGATCATTTGACAGTTGTATTATGAAATATATGTCAATTGAACTGCCAAGTAAGTTACCCACAAGTTACTAAACTTGTCGATTAAACAGGCCCTAACTGCCGCACTCAGAGACGTCTAAAAACTTTAATGAGTACTTAACGTCAAAAAAATTCATTTAAATCCAGACCTTAGACCTGGCGAGAATAGCGACTATTTTTGAATTGTCATTTTTTGACATTAAGTACTCATTAACGTTATTTGACGTCTCTAAGTGCGGCAATAAGGGCCTGTTTCACAATCGAAAAGTAAGTTCGAAGTAGCTTACTTCGCAGATCCTTTGACAGTTGTAATATGAAATATATGTCAATTGAACTTCAAAGTAAGCTACTTCGAACTCACTTGTCGATTGTGAAACAGGCCCTAAGTCTTCCAATATTCAGAGCAAGGATTTTAGTGCAAAAACCAATAATACCTTGACATTAGTGAACATTTCGCTCGCCTGCAAAACCCTTTTGTCACTGTCTTCCATAAGCTGCCTGAGGGAGTGCGAGAGGGACGCAATGGTATGGTCCCAGCAGTTAGGCTTCTTTGTGCTACCGTCATACACGTAATTACGAAGAGGGCTTGCGGAGTTTTTGCTGAAAACATTCGGGAAATTATTTAATAACAATAACAAGTTAAGAAAGCAACGAGTAATAAGCATCAGCGTTTCTTTAATACCATTTAGCAATATACTGCGTTTTACGTGCCGGATAGATGGCAATAGGATCGCCACCTATTACATGGGACCTAACTTAATTGGCGAAACGGGGTGTTAATTCACCTCCGCCCACATCTTCGGTGGTAAATAAGCGTTTTTTATGAATTATATTGTTTATGATTTACCCGCAACTTACTGCCGCACTCAGAGACGTCACTTAACGTTAATGAGTAGTACTTAATACAAAAAAAATCACAAATCAAAACTAGTCGCTATTCTTGCCGGGTCTATGGTCTAGAATATTTAAATGAAATTTTTTGACATTAAGTACTCCTTCTTCTTCTTATCCAGCACTAGGCGGGGTCGGCACAACATGTCTTCTTCGTGCACTCCTTTGGATCCTTCACCAATTTCATCATCCTCTCCCGCCATCATGTCCTTTACACAATCCATCCATCTCTTCTTTGGTCTTCCTCTCCTTCTTAAGTACTTATTAACCTAAATTGACGTTTCTGAGAGCGGCAGTTAGAGCTTATTAACAAAATGTAACTCTCAAAAATACTCACAACTCATCCAGAGCGCCTTCCTTCCTGAGGAACGCTTCATCCACTGCCTCCTCCAACTCCACTAAACAGTTGCCCAGATCGGAGAACGCCTTAGCCAATACCGCGGCGTCGCTCGCGAGCGGCAAGCCTAATATATTGGACAGTGTCTCTGTCAGTTTGTCTGTATTTCGTAGTTTGTCTTCGCACGCCTCTTGCTCGGAGCATATCTGGTGCATTGAATCCTGGTAAAGATACAATAGTACATTTTAAACCAACGGCTATAAAACAATGAATGTCTCAGTTCGCAAGTAATTGCGACAAATCGCGATAAAAATGCAATCTGAGGTCTCCTTTTTTATCGCCCGAGGTAAGACCATAGTTTAATGTCACTCCCTGACCAGTAAGTGGGATTTTATGTACGCGTAGCGGGCGAAAACGTTCACTTTATCGTCAGGTGTGACATAAAGATCATTATCATCAACTGCCAGACCGCAGACTACCCTATGGATGAAAGATATAGCGGCTTTTCTTGCCGAGCCCATGGTCTGGATTTAAATGAAAATTTCCAACATTCAGTACTCATTAAAGTTAATTGACGTCTCTGAGTGCGCGGCAGTTGGTTAGTAACTGTGTTTGTGCCATACCACCCTACTGATTCTTCTTACTCAGCTCTTTGGTTAACTGGTAGAGATTGCCTTATAGCATTGATTCCGCCATTTATTAAATATCTCTGATCTAGTCTTTTACGCCCGATAAATGGCAAAAGGCTACCTATTACATGGGACCAGACTAGTTAGCGAAACGTGGGTGCTAGTTCACCTCTGCCGACCCCTTTGGGGGTATAGGCGTGATTTATGTATGTATGTATGAGACCGGAACAGTAATTCTCTGGTGTGAATTATGCCAGAATACCAGCGCCACAGTTAGGTATCACTTGCCACTGTGGCATTACGCTGAGGCATGACCTAGTTAGTCAGGAACTGCTTTATAAACTTGTTCTGTTCTCTTTTGTGTGGCTAATAAATATTTTCTTTCTTTCTTTCTTTACTCACCACCCTGCTAGCCACAGCTGCCCCCTCGCTGATGGCATAGTGGCGGAGGTGGGCCGCAAACTGAACCACCTCCTGAAGGGTTCGTAACTCGTGGCGGAGCGCCGTGTACAGGAGGCGGTCGAGGGCGAAGGCCCGCTGGGTGCTCTCCAGAAGGTGGGAGAGGTCCGAGTGGACTTGTCTGGAATAAAAAACAAGGAATAGTGACATATAGTCTGTAGGTACCACCTAACTCGTCTTATTTGGTAAACAATCTTGGCACAACTTTTTTTATAAATCACCCATTTCAAAATAAAATAAAATAAATAAATAAATAATAAATAAATATTATTACACTCACACCTATCACCTAGCCCAAAGTAAGTAGCCTAAGCATTTGTGTTATGGATAACAGATGACGGACATATTTTTAATATAATTATGTATATAAATGTTGAAAATATACTACATGAACATATACACAACCATGATTTGGGAATAAATATTTATGTGTATCACAAAATTTGCCCCCACCTGGATTCGAACCCGGGACATCTCGGCCAATACCCAGCCAATCTGAGCATTCGACCAAGCCGGCCGTCAAATACAATAAATCGTTATTATAGACTGAAACCTATTGAATCTAGTTATCAGTTGATTTTTAATGCTGCATTTTCAATAAAAAGGTGTGCCAAGATTGATGATGATACCAAATAAGACAAGGTAGATGCTACACACTATAAAGGGTAAGTGCTTGTACACATAACTGCGAATTGGTGCGATGCGAATTCGCAACGCAAAGAAAATGCAGAGTGAATTTCTGCGATGCGGTGCGGTGCAGAAGATGCATTAAAAAGAAATAAAGCAGTGTGAAAGTAAAGGAATGACCAATGGAATCGAGTCATGATCAAATCAAATCAAATCACGATGCCACGACGCATCACAAGTCGTGGGAGCTCGTAGATTTTTACGATGCGACGTGGCATCGCATTTTTTTGTAGAAGCCCCTTTCTGATGAAAGAAGAGTGAATGTAACAGAGAGCGTATGTTTAGATGGAATGTGTGGTGTGACACGGAGAGATAAGATAAAAAATTAGTATATTATGGGAAGTAACTTTTCTATACATTCATTCATCACTAGCACCTTTCCGGTGTGATGAATGATATCTGAGAATAGCGCAGGAAGAAGAAGATTATGACTACTCGAAAGACAAACTCCTCTAACATTCTTAATGCAATAATGAATCCTTTTAAAGATTTTGGTGGTTAGAAAAAGAATTTCAAAAAATTATGATTTGATTCCCGCAAATCAAATCCGCGTCCGCTGCTACCAACATTTATATAATGTTGAAATTAAAAACTAATAGAATCCTTTTAAACTAAACCAGCCAGTTCTTCTTTAATTCGTAACCATACCCATCTAATGGCTGGCCCTAGCGAACTTTGCTTAGTTTACGCAATCGCAGGCCTAGTGCCCTATGCCACTTAGCCATCGAGCTACTCCTCATACATTTAAAGATATGTCGGCATCGTCTTTTACATTCTATAAAGCAGGTGACATTCAACTACCTATGAGTGTATATTATTTTCATTTTAATGTGTATTTTCTTTTTCTTTGTACGAATGTGTAACAAACTTAATTTCCGGACTTATATCTTTGATTGCATTTGCCGAAAGATATAGGCAAGTATGACTTAACGATTAAATCAAAGCGCAACTCACTCCCGGACAGCCAACGCAGCCTTCGCAGTGGTCTCCACGGCCAGCTTAGTCCTGTGCTCCACCAAATCTTTGACGGCCGCCTGTATCTGCTGATCCAGTATCAACTCCTCTTGCTCCAGAATGTCCAAGGAGCTTTGAGCTTCCATTGCCGATGAGCTATACAGAAAACACACATCTATAGTGTTCGCATAGGAACAAAGAATAGGCTTGCGATATCAGTATTTTATTGCCAATTAAATACAGTGACAAATGGGTATTAAATTAGAGCAGTAGTGAATTGGTGAAAGTGAAAGCGAGTGAGGTCGATGACATAATATGTGGGGGGTGCTTTTATACCCTAGAGCGTTGATTCCCAAAGTGGTCCAGGTGAACCCCCAGGGGTCCACGGGAGTCTCGACGGGGGTCTACGCTGGCGAGACAAAAAAATGGGGGTTCACGATTCGTAAGCGGGGTCCACGAAAATGTATCTGGTTTCGACAGTGAAGAACAACAAGAACTAAAATGTTACATACATAAATCACGCCTATATCCCCGAAGGGGTAGGAAGAGGTGAATTAACACCCACTTTTCGCCAATTATGCTCGGTACCATGTAACAGGTGGCGAGGCTATTGCCATTATCGGATACATAAATCGAAGTACAAATTTATATTGCTAGGTGGTATGAGAGAAATGCTGCTGCCCATTACTCAATGCTGTCTTTACCCTTAGTCGCCTTGTACGACACCCACGGGAGAGATGGGGGTGGTGACAATTGTATTCTACTCTGCCGTCTCCACACGGCCATGTTGGCTTGACTTTACCTATCAGTGCAGTATCGGCAGATAATATTTTAAGAATCACAACGACTGTTACTTGTAAAAACTAGGATATCAACTCACAGCACAATCAATTAATTAACCAATCAATTGTCACGTTTATTTTCGAAAACTGTTTATTTGTGGTTGGGGCAAATTTTCATAGTTAGATCAAATTAATATTCACATTTTTGGTCGAGTTTTGACAATAATAATATGGTGCAGCTGCAAGGGGTCCAAAGGAACCAGAAAAATTTTGAAAGTGGTCTATGAGAACAAAAAGTTCGAAAACCTCTGCTCTTGAGGGTTGGGGGTTCGCGGGGGGACCGTAGACATATGTGGTCATCTATATATATGAACATCACTAATATTATAAAGCTGAAGAGTTTGTTTGTTTGGTTGAACACGCTAAGCTCAGGAACTACTGAATCAAATTGAAAAATTCTTTTTGTGTTGGTTAGTTTAATTATCGAGGAAGATTAAAGGCTATTTAGTAAGCGACATTAACGCAAGCCGCGGGTGATCACTAGTACACACATAAATCGCGCTTATCAATCCATGAAGGGGTAGGCATAGGTGAATTAACACCCACGATCGGCAAATTATATTCATCATGATCATCACCAGCCGTTTTAATGTCCCCACTGCTTCCTTCCCTATAGATGGAAGAATATAGGGAGATTAGGTATAATCCACCATAATCCACCACGCTAGCCCAGTGCGGGTTGGTGGGTATTAACGACTACAGACGCATCCGGGACCAATGGCTTAACGTGCCTTCTGAAGCACGGGAGAACTCGAGAAAATAAATGTTTGGTCACCAGTCCAATGACCGACCTTAGCGACATTGCTTAGTTTACGCAATCGCAGGCCAAGCGCGCTATGCCACTGCGCTAGGGAGCTCATCATTTGTCTATACTAATATTAAAAAGCTTCATCTTCTTTTTAGTTAATGAAAAAAGCTCAAGAGCTTGTTTGTATGGTTAAACGCGCTAATCTCAGGAACTACTGACTTTAATTGAAAAATTATTTTAGTGTTGGATAGTCCATTTATCGAGGAAGGCTATAGGGTACATAATAACCAACATTAACGCGAGCGAAGCCGCGGGCGTCCTCTAGTATAACATACAACATAAATGTTATACTTACGAAATTTGACTAGGATGCACCGGAGTGTAGTTGGATACAAGGGCTACTTTCGCTTGCTCGCCAGCCAGCTCTGCTTTTGTTTCGATATATGCCAACATTCCATCGGTCAACCTTGAACAAAATCATTCTCACGATTAGAGAAATTGGTAGCTCATGTTGATTGTGTTGATGGACAAGGGGATGTTAAATTAATATGCCTGGGACATGATTCATCCCATCTCATTAAAGTCTTTATGCATGCCCGTCATACATTAGCATCTTTACATTAATGGTAGGTTTAGTTTAAGTTTAGTTTAGTTTCAAGGTTACAATGAACAAAAACAGTAATCTTCTTACAAATAATAATAAAAGTGAAAATTTACCGCTCTTCCATACTCTTGGCTTCAACCAGTGCTAGTTGCAGATCCTCGTTTGTCACATTGTGTTTACGCATACTGGTAAACTTTTTGCTGGTGTACAAGTCAAAATGTGATTTAAATAACGACTGGCTCTGTCTGTATGCATCAAATGGGCCAAATGTAAAGAATTTCCTACATGTTTCCTGTAAAAGTAGAACTGTGAGAATTTAGTGAGAATTTGTAAAAGATTTTGTACACCTTGTAATTTTATTTTCTCTGTCAATTTTCACCTGAACTAATTTTATTTTAGCGTACCTTATCACCACTGCTATAGAGATCTAATGTGTCAGCAACAACCACCATAACGTCTTGTGTAATATTCTCCACTTCTTCAGCCAACTGTAGACACTCCTCGGAGAGAGCAGCCTCATCTTCACAATACTGTTGTTCAGCTGAATGTAGTTTTGACACCTCTTTATATAATTCTTCTTTTGTAAGCCTGCAAAAAAGATAAAAAAATACAAATTATAATTATAACTTTACTATTTTATTCGCCATTACTTACAAAAAATATCAAAAACAACATAATGAAATCTAGGGGAAGCCACAATAGATCTCCATAGGTCGCAGTGACGCAAATAGCCCCGAAACATCGAAATAATAATAATGAAATCTAAATACCGAAACTACCATTGAAATCACATTTACTTCATGAATAGCTCTTACACATAATAAATAAAATGTAATAAATTTTACTATTAAAAACATTATTATCTTTATTTTTTGACATTTATAAAGTGTTTTTATAGCATTAATTTAGTATCAATAATATTATACTATAAATCACTTAATATACCACTTTTATTTGTAAAAAAACTCTTCCGAAACCACTTGACCATTGTGTATATTTGGTGGATGAGCCGCGTGGTGACGGCAGAGTAGAATACAATTGTCACCACACCAAATCTCTCTTGTGGGTGTCGTACAAGGCGACTAAGGAAAAATCAGCTATTAGGAATGGGCAGCAGCGTTCCCGATAAATGGCAATAGGCTCACCCCCTATTACATGGGACTTGACATAGTTGGTGAAACGTGGGTGCTAGTTCACCTCTGCCCTTCGGGGATATAGGCGTGATTTATATATAGTATGTATATTTGGTAGATCTGAGAATAGTTTGTAGACTATTTTTTATACCCCTAAAACAATGTTTGACAGATCAGCTAGTGTTATTATAATACTCACTCATTCTGTTTCATTAAATCGTTTAATATTTCTGTCTGTTTCTCCAATACATGGTGCCTTTCTTTTAGCATATTGATATCAAACTGTACATCTTGTGTTGATTCCTTATCTCCTGGTAGACAGATGCCTTCATATTCACTCTGCAAGTTAGCTAGTGTGGTCTCTAAGTCCTCTTCTGATAAAAGTTTGTTTTGTTTTTGTAACTCTAAATACCTGTGTGTAACATGTCCATAATAACTAATTTAGATTATTTGAATATGTGTGCCGTGTGGTGACGGCAGAGTAGAATACAATTGTCACCACCCCAAATCTCTCCCGTGGGTGTCGTACAAGGCGACTAAGGATAAATCAGTGATGAGGAATGGGCAGCAGCATTCCTCTTGTACCATCTAGCTATGTACCTACTGCGACTTTTGTGCCCGATAAATGGCAATAGGCTCGCCACCTATTACATGGGACCTAACATAACTGGCGAAATGTGGGTGCTAGTTCACCTCTGCCTACCCCTTCGGGGATATAGGCGTGATTTATGAATGAATTGAATATGTTTAAGAAGCAACAAATGAAGCCACCTTGTATCGAATTATATAATGAAGTTGAATATTAGAGACAATTTACACTGTCTTGGGCATTCTGGATTGATAAAGGAAAAATGTGATAACCCAAGGACCAATTTCTTCTTCTCCCTGTTCCCTTTTTGGCTTAGCTTTTACAGCCGGCCGCCTGCCTGCCACCAACCCTCGTTGTGTAATACTTTCAGTAGAAAATTTATGAATTTTATCATGCATAGCGTCAGGTGTAAAAGTAGAGCTGCTTATAGCTTTCAATATTTATAGATTATGAATGAGCTACATTGTACATAATTAAACACATGGTGGGAGCTTTACCTATATTCTTCTCTTGCCGTTAGAGCATTATTGTGGTCTAAATTCTGATACAACCACTTCAGGACACCTGAAAACTCTTTATCATTCAACATCCAATGAAAAGATTTTTTATACGTTTCTACACCAAGACTTTTAAGAAATGGTATAAACTCTTCATCACTTATATCGTCTAGTAGATTCATGATTGTTCATTTATTTGTTGAATATACACAATTCACAACAAACAATCCAACTGGTTTCTAAAATAAAAATATTCGAGTTTCGTTTCTCGCTCGCTCTTCTCGATTTAAATTTTGACATTGACAGTAAAAACAGTTATTTTAGTATTGTCAGTGTCAGATCTAGTAAGCTCGTAGCTAAACTAAAGGTATCGATAAAATTACACATCGGTCGTTTATTTGTCACTCAGATAAATTAATCTATACTAATATCTATACTTAATATTATAAAGCTGAAGAGTTTGTTTGGTTGGTTGATTAAACGCGCTAATCTCAGAAACTACCGGTTCAAAATGAAAAATTATTTTTGTTTGGACTATCCATTTATCGAGGAAGGCTATAGGGTATTTAGAAATCGACACGCGAGTGAAGCCACGGGTGACCACTAATGAAATATTAATAAATGGTCAATATCAAATAGCCTCGAAAATTTCGATATATTCATGGGGCTATATACAGACTAAATATTTAATTGAATAAATTAATTCGATTTAAGTATTAAAATAGGATACTTTCTGCTAAATTAATTGGCATCAGAAATGTACATTAGCACTACACATTTTGAATGACATAATAATATTTTAATATCATGAACAAAACCATAAGAAAAAATATTTCTTTACGTTTCTTGAAGAAGATTAGCTAAGTAATTATCTTTTTATTGATTACTTTTATAACAATAATTGAAATGGCATGTGGTGACGGCAGAGCATAATTAATATTAGCATATGTCGGTCGACTCTTAACGGATATTTCTATCGATAAAAAATAAATTTTACATCACTATGAACAGTCTCGATTTTGTTTTATAATTCTCCCTATATTTTAGGGAAGGCAAAGGGTCTAACCCATACAGCCTAGTCTTTAGTGTATATTTTATCTGTAGTCTTATATAACGAGTGGGTGAAAAGTATGAATGAAATGAATTTTACATTAAAATATGGGAGCCACATATTTTAACGCATCTAGGGAGTGCTTGGCGCGAATTGAATGGTAACAGAGCTAATGATGGTGCTTGATGAAATGGATAAAACCACTTTTTATAGCGATCTTCACCACAACATCGAACACATCATGAGACTTATTTTCGATGATTCTGCATAATTGCACATCAACACGGATGCTTGTGCATCAAAATAACACCACTTTCACTGCACAAAATCCACTCTGTAACAATTTTTGAATTAGTGAAAATAAATCTGACTGACGCCACGAAACGCGCCAAACACTCTCTCGGTTTTTTTAATTCACCCTTTTTAGAGAAGGCAAAGGATTCTAGCCTATACAGCCTTGTCTTCAGTATTTATTTCACATTAGTTTAAATGAATGACATGAATAAATGAAATTAAAGCATCAAATGAATGAATTAAATTTATGCATGAAATGAATGAATTTAATTCATTTTTGAAAAATATATTTACAAATACATACGGCGCCTATTCTGGGCTTGAAGTAAACAATCAACTTCAAGTTTGCTATTAATATTTCACTAGGAGCTAAAACTAAAATCCATTAAAGGTGCCAGCATTTAAAAAGTAGGTACCTATTTTATTAATCAATGTAAGTACAGACTGTGCTTAATAATACCTGCCTATTATTTAAATAAATAAATAAAAAAATCTTTCCGTGTTCTCCCGAAACACGTTATCACTTCATTTACTTCAATGGATAGGCACTTTTTATGGACGTTGAGAAGTGCCAATCTGATTAGATGTTCTTTAACCATTGAAGGTCTTGTCGTCCATGATTTTCCCTTTTCTGTGCATCACCATCATCATCATCACCAGGCCTTTAATGTTCCCACAGATGGGGCACGAGCCTTCCCTATGGATGAAAGAATATAGGGAGATTGCGCCATAACCCGCCATACGCTGGCCCAGTGTGAGTTGGTGAGTATTAACGACTTCAGATGCAGCCGGGACCAACGGTTTAAAACATGCCTACCGAAGCACGGAGAAACACGAGATAATACATTTTTGGTCACCCATCCAATGACCGGCCTTAGTGATCATTGCTTAGTTTACGCAACGATAGGCCGAGCGCGCTATGCCACTGCACTAGCGATATCGAGCTCCTCCTGGTCTATGCAATGCAAAGTATTTAATTTTTAAGTATCTGGTGAAGTGAAACAAATAGGTTTGGTATGTACAGTCAGCATCAAAGTAAATTAACACTTTTGTATCTTGTCACAATGGTTGTTCGTATAAACTTGTTGCGATTATCACTGCGCATGCGCTATCTTTGGTATGGCAGAGGGCTGAAGTGGTAATCGACTTATGATCCTGACCGTACCTACCTAAACATAGCTTTTGATTGTGTAGGTTATGCTCCCAGAAAAGTAGGTACCTAACCAATATTAATGTAGCGAACTGTCGTCAAAACAAACCATAAATAACTATTACGACAACGAAGGGAGACCGTTTGGCTGTTAGCTCATTCGACGCCCCCTTTCGGCACATCCTCGCACTTGAACGTTGGGTTCACGGCCGACTCGGTTTGGCAACACTTCCGCGTGCAAGCCAATTTCATCGTTTGTTTGTACCTACCTAGAGTACCTAGCCCTGTGCCAGCCCCCTCACTAGGCCTAGCACGGGAAGTGGACAAAATATCTCTCCACAGCGTTTTGTCTCGGTATTTAGTGTGAGTTAGAGCGAGAAGAAAATATTTCCTTTTCGCCGAGGAGATTATTGTCCACCTCTCGTTTGTACATGTTTCATCGCCCTGCCCTTATCCCATCCTATTTGGGATATCCCATCCATCGTTTGTACATGTTTGCACCTACTTATTACCGTGTGGTGACGGCAGAGTAGAATACAATTGTCACCACCCCAAATCTCTCCCGTGGGTGACGACTAAGGATAAATTAGTGATGAGGAATGGCCAGCAGCGTTCCTCTTATATCACCTAGCAGTGTATTGCGACTTTTGTGCCTTTTGTGCCCGATAAATGGCAATAGGCTCGCCACCTATTACATGGGACCTGAGATAGTTTGCAAAACGTGGGTGCTAGTTCACCTCTTCCTACCCCTTCGGGGATTTATAATTTATTTATTTAAAATTTGCTTTAGTGTAGTAGCTAGGCTGTTGTGGTTCGCTTTTACTTAACTACTTCTAATTTCCTTGCACTTTGTCACTACCAAGTAAAATGATGATACTAATAGTAGATTTTCCATCAAGTGCACAAAACGAATCATTTTTATCTGAGACTTTTAGCAGCCCGAACCGAAGGCGAGGGATGATAGTAATGTCGAGGATAAAAATAGTTTTGTGGACGAGTTAGAAACTCTGCTTTTCACTTCGATTGCGAGGAAATAAAACATCAGTTTATCATAAAATTCTTAAACTTCAAACTAAAATTAGTAGTTTTGATTTTTTTTTAATTCTCCCTGTATTAATAGGGAAGGCAAAGGGTCTAGCCCATACAGCCAATCATATAGTGTATATTTTATCTGTAGTCTTATGAAATAATGAGTAGGTGAAATGTATGAATGAAATGAATTTTACGTTAAAATATCTGTGTCACACATTTTAACGCATATAGGGAGTGCTTGGATCGAATTTAATGGTAACAGAGTTCATGATGGTGCTTGATGAAATGGATAAAACCACTTTTTATAGTGAACATCAAACACATGATGAGACTTATTTTCGATGATTCTGCATAATTGCACATCAACACGGGTGCTTGTGCATCAAAATAACACCACTTTCACTGCACAAAATCCACTCTGTAACAATTTTTGAATTAGTGAAAATAAATCTGACTGACACCACGAAACGCGCCAAACACTCCTAGTGAAAATAAATCTGACTGACACCACGAAACGCGCCAAACACACCATTCAAGTCGAGTTTTGAATACCGAAGGAAATTGTTTTTTCACATTGATATAAGGCTTGGGCAGATCTATATACAGCCTAGTATTAAATTATTTTTGTAATAATAATTGTCTAAATATAGATACATTTATGAGTAGATACGTTAATGTTCTAGAGCACAAAATTCATTCATTTGTGCAGTATCCTGTACAAATAAGCACTTTCAGAGCATGAGAAGTGAAAAATAAATAGCCAACACTCAAAGGGGTTATTATTATTTCTGCATCAGAAAAACTTATTCAAAACCAATCAAGCATACAAAGATGTCTTCCGTGAATAGAAAGTCAGGTACCAGGCTCTCATAGCTCGCTAAGACATTGAAGAGCTCTACACTACCGATAAGAGCCATTCTCTATGCAAAATTAAAACGTCCCACGTGCGATTGCTATTTTGATTTGGAACTTAACGCCCCGGGAATAGAGTCTAGAAGGTCCGCTTTTAACGGCGGGAGTTGTGCACGTTGAAAAGTGGTTGTGCATGCCTGTTCCATTGTTTTTCTACGCGGGACAATGCGCTGGCCAAGAGTCCTCGAGTTCGCCTACTTCCTACTCTAGACGTTCTATTGGTAACTGTGTCCATTGTGTATAATCTCGATGTTAACAATTTTCCTCGCTATCCAAAGATCTGTATAGTCTTGACGCGCGAATCGAACTAACGTAAGTATTTAACAGATTGCAGAGGACGCGCGTTCGATTCCCGCATGAAGACTATAATTTTTCGAATTTTTTCTAACCACAATATTCTTTGTAATAATTTTTGTAACATTTCTAAAATTTTCAAATAAAAATCAAAATATAATAATACATAATGCAACCTAAAAAACACTTAAAAGGATTTATATAAATGCAAAGAGGTTCACTACCGTATAAAAATATGTTCCAAGTTTAAATTGTAATAATTTATTTCAAAAATATTGAAAAAAATGCTAAATTACAATGCCAATAATGCAAAGAGGTCCACCACAGTAGACAAATATGTTCCAAGTTTAAATATTGAACCTAATATTATTTAGTTTATAACTTGCCAGTCCGTATCGTATGAAATAATGGAACTATGCGATAGCGTGGGTGGTGAAGTCCATCAGCAAAGACATTGAACAAGCGCCACTCCGACCATCTGCATCTGACACGTCATTTAATTTTACAGACGCGAATAATAAAAGTCAATAGTCAGCTCTCTTGAGTGCAATAAATCTAAGATTGCATAAGCTAAGTAGTATTTTTAAAGGCGGCAATTGGATGGGTGACCATAAAAAATGTTCACCTCGACTTCTTTTTTTGTAATAAGTACATAAACTAATTGTTAATTTATTTAACTCTTAATTAGGCGCATGGAGAAAATCTCACAAATAGTGGCGTGGGGTCACTCTGACCCCAAACAAATAAGTGAAAATAGAATGGAAAAATAAATAAACTGAAAAATACTGAAGAACTTTATTGTAGCATATTAAACAAAGAAAAACATAACCTTGTCTTTAAAGAACTGAAAACTTAAAATTAGTAACAACTTTCTCATAAAATTACTCATTTTTGGAATAGATGACTTTAACTTACAAAAAAAATATTCAGACTCATGATTAGTATATATTTATAATAATCTCTTCTGCATCCTGTACAGTAAGCCCTGAAGTGTTGCTGACCGACAAGTTTGCCAAACCTTTAAGGAGACAGATGGCGGTTTCAATTTTCCCATGACCTCTTATGGGAGCAGTCAGTATGGCTAACGGGAATATGGCCGTTTTGAAAATGAGTTTTAAACATGAGATTAATTATCTGCTTTTCAGGCAGCACACCTATGCGTTTCACTTTACCTTTACGTTTTACTACCCTACCCCTACTGTATGATAAGCGACAAATTTCGCTTTACATTTGAACGAAGCGGTTGTTTTCAGATTTTGGTTGCGAACTTTTTCTAACCCCAATTTTCTAACTCAAACAAAGTTAAGCTTAACAAAGCTTAGAGTAAAAGCTTAGATAATTTTATCGGCGGAAAGCTCATAGTGGTAAACAAACGCTTTAAGTTTACTATATAGTAACAGTCGCTCCACGGTCCCTCCATGGTGTCACAGTGGAGGAGTGACACCGTGGAGGGAGGGACCACGGTGTCACTCTTACCCCACTCCCCCTTTCCCGTCTCTCACGCCATAATAAACACGAAAATTACATTACAATTAAAAGATGGTTGCACAAAAATAGTTTTGAAAGGAAATAATAAACATTTTCAACATCTATTTTGGTTTCAAATGTTTTAGTGTTGGATGCGCTTTGACTGCTTGTCTCATGTCAGAAGGCGCCGGTCTATGTACCCACGCTCCTACTGTAGACTCAAGTGCGAGATGAATAGAGATGGCATGGAGCAACGATTTATTTTTTTAGGGTTCTGTACGCAAGGGTAAAATTGATAAGACTCCGCTGTCTGTCACCAGGCTGTAGGTATGCCTGTATCTCATGAACCGTGATAGTTAGACAGGTGATTTTTTTAGGGTAGGTACAGGGTAGAATACAATTTTCACCAGCTCTGCCTCTCTCGTAAATGTCGTACAAGGTGACTGGTACTTATGATATAAATAACGAGGAATGGGCAATAATGTTCCTAGTGAATGGCAATAGGCTGGTCCCCTATTACATGATACCATGTGTTATATTACCTTTGCCTAGCCTAACTCTTAGTAGAGAAAGGCGAAAGTTTGCTTTGTTCGTAGGTAACATACTAATTAGGTACTACATCTCACAAAATATGTTCACAAAGTTTTTACATTTCGTGTCTTAACAACTTAATTCACATAGGTATTACAATTGTAAGTATAATTCATCGATAATTAATTAATCTACAATTAATCAGTAAACCTTATTTAATTTTCTCTTCCAATATAAATATTGCACATATATAAATTAATTATTGGTCTCAAATTAATTGAATTTCGGTTTTTACCACAAAGCGAACTTTCACTGTTTTCAAAACTTGTAAAGGAAAATTATTAATGTTTTAAAAATACACCACGAACAACTACTCAATGCATTCCTTAGCCCATTGCCCTGACACTGACAGTATTGAGTTTATACAGAATTATTTTGATATCGCAAGTACCTAACGGACGGATGAATTATTTCTTCACTCACATCAATCAACAAGCAGCTAGCCCAAAGCATAAGTAGCACTCAAGCAAGCGTTATGTATAATACCTGGATGTAATTATACTATACTACTCATTAATACAACTCAGAAACAACCATGACTCGAGAATAAAATTGCCTGTGTTCCTCACAAACATTTGCCCCTACCAGAATTCGAACCCGGGACCATTTTGGCCAATCGCCAGCAATCTGGGCATTTAACCTAACCGGCCGCTATTATAAGATATTAAATAAAAACACCTACTTACAGACAATTGTATTTTTTCTGCCGTCAGTTACATTTTTAATTGTCCTAGATTGCAATGTATGAATTAATGTGAGACTCATCGCATGTCACGTGTGGGTGTTCGTCGGCACAGTTAATGTGATTGTAAACTCAAATCGATAATCCACTTTGAACCCATAATGTCATTAGAAAGTGGAACATCACTATTTTGTCGGATAAAAAATGCTGGTACCGTATATCGAACGCATGTAGGCATCACATTGTCTCTATCTAGAAGTTTTAAGGTGGTATCACATCAATTAATCGCCATCTAGGAATGAACAGAGGGCCTAGCCAAGTGGCTTATCTAATATTCGAACGCATAGGAAACAAAAGTATGAAACTGACGTATTGCTTTCTCTGGAATACATCAGTTTTATACACTTGGCTAGGGAGGCAGGGGGTTTGCCTAGGAAACTAAATGGCGGTCACCATGGTGTTTGTATTCTATTCGTACGAATAGATTGGCCCGTTATATCCTTGTTGTAATCCTGAATCCAGATTGAAAAAGTCGCGGGTTCGATTCCCACATCAAGACTTTTTTGTTTAATACTTACTGATATTCGATTTAAATTTTAATATTATATAAATGTACAAGAAAATACAAAATTTGTACAAGAATTTCGTAAAATTACGGTCTTGATGCGGGAATCGAACCCGCGTCCGCGGCGCAGGTGCCTGACCGCTCGGCCAACCAAGACACTAATTAACTTGCCGAAATTCTTCTAACCTATACACTTCACGTTGTAAGCCAACAGGTACCCTCGCAATGTAGAAATAAATTTCAAACATTCCAAAGCAGGTACTTCTACAAATACCGTTCGTTCGGTTAAGCTTGGGTTTGCTTTATAAACTATTCGATTTTAATTTTAACATTATATAAATGTTAGAAAAATTTGTACAAAGATTTTGGTGGTTAGAAAGTAGCGGACACGGGATCGATTCCCGCATCAAGACCACAATTTTTCGAAATTCTTTTGCTAACCACCAAAATCTTTGTACTTACTGATATTTACTAGTCTCATCTACACTTTAACAGTATAAAAAATCCAATTTTAGCGTGGCTCTTACAGCCAATATGTGACAAAATCAAAAATACATCTACTACGTGTGCCACAAATCACTCGACTCTCTCTTCCATTAAAGTCAGTGTTCCTTCTGACGTATCCTGTCACGGTAAATGAAACTATTTTCGGTATGGCACCTGTTTTTTTCGGCGTGAAGGACGATTTTCCAGGGCTTGGTTTTTTGAAAGAAATACAAAATTATAATATAAACCTTTTGTACAATTTTATATTCGTGAAAGCTTCTTTCATTATTTGTGTATTACAATAAATTTATAATAATATAAGTGCTAAAAAGCTGTAAAGTACTAAAAAAGCATTTGGTGATATATATGTCATGCTTTTTGCAAAAACAATCAGAGATATCAAAATTTAAAGAGAAAGAGAGAACAAGAAATTTTAAGAGCAAACATTGATTGATTGTGTGAGGATTCAATAATGTAATTGCTTTTTGGCAAAGAAACAGAATAAGAAGATGAATGATTCTTAACACGGACAATCAAACCCTGAACGAAATATGAAAAGAGGAAGGGGGCGATGACTGATGACAAGGCTCAATCAATTTCAAAATCACTTCATTAGTGTCCTAGAAGATTAGAACAAAAACACTTTGCTGTTAGTCATCATGTACATAATTGGGACAATAAGTTCTCGAAGAGAACATCGTCATTTAGGCTTTAAAATCAGTTAATTGCTTGTCACATTAAGGATAATGCGATACAAGCTAGTTTATAAATTTATACGTGACACTGCAAGTATATCGATGACTAACCGAGTTTAATACGAAGCTATACTTTGATAATACAGGATCAGTCAACTCTCTTGTAATTTTTTTCGATTAAAAATTCTATGAACTCACTTTTTAGTAACCTAATCATAATAGCGATGCATTTAAGGTGCATGGAGAATATCTGATCGATTTGATTTCTACGCCTGGATATAAATCTCCTATTTGACGATCTGTATTACCTTACATTTGTAATCCTATATCGAAAGTGCATTAGCCGTAATCGGACACGACGATTGCATCATAAATGGCTTCATCGCTCATCGTGCCATTAGAAATTTAATAAGAGATTAATTTCTACCCTGTGCCCAGTCGGTTTAACAACTGAAGCAGTGTTCAAAGCAAATTAGTCTTTTTAGTTTAGCTGTGATCCAAAAAGTTGGAATCACATCAATTTAATGATCACCAACTTATGAAACATTGCAGACGCAATTGTGGTTACAGAGAGGGTTCATCATCATCATCACCAGCCTCTTTTAATGTCCCCACTGCTGGCGCACCGGCTTTTTTAAGAATGGAAGAATATGGAGAATGGGCCATAACCCACCACGCAGGCCAGCGTCCTAGTGCGGTGAGTATTAACGATTGCAGATGCAGCCAGGACCGACGGCTTAACGGATGAGCTCGGATAATAAATATTTGGTCACCCATCCATTTAGCGACTTTAGCGAACATTGATTAGTTTATTTATTTAGGCAAGTATGTTTATACTGTTACCATACTAATTGCGTCGCTTTGTAATTGAGAAAAAACTGGAAAGGACGTTCAGGAATAATTGTTATTTGCACTAATTATTGCTGTTGTGGTGCGAAACGAATATAAAACAGATGTTCAGTTCATTGTCCTGAATCGATGACGGAACGCTGTTGAAATAATCAGGACTAATTTAAGCTGTTTGCTGAAAGAGGGACACTGGAATTATTCTAATGAGATGCAACGGTAATGTTTCAGTTAATAAATACAATAACAACGCAAACTGCAATAAACAACATGTGACTTAAATATGTATTATTATACGCAAACGCGATGTATGTAATTTTATGATGACATACAACTATGAAGAGAACCTATTTGAGAACCTATTTTTGCTAAGTGAAGTTAAGTATTACATAATTTTTTTCACGTTTCTTCATCTTTTCTGTTAATTATGCTTTATCTATAAATTTCTATTGCACAGATTCTGTAGAATCCTTTTTACCGTCATTTATTACTTTAATTTCCATTGTACATACATACACATACATAAATCACGCCTATATCCCCGAAGGGGTAGGCAGAGGTGAACTAGCACCCACGTTTCACCAAATGTGTCAAGTCCCATGTAATAGGTGGCGAGCCTATTGCCATTTATCGGGCACAAAAGTCGCAGTACATTGCTAGCCTAGGTGGTATAAGAGGAACGCTGCTGCCCATTCCTAATCATAGTCAGATTTATCCTTAGTCGCCTTGTACGACAACCGCGGGAAAGATTTGGAGTGGTGACAATTGTATTCTACTCTGCCGTCACCACGCGGCTGTTTTGTATTTTGTACCAATGCTGTTTTGTACCAATTTCCATTGTAGGTTCTATAGAATCCTTTTTAGCGTAATTTTCACTCCGTCTGAGTGACTCATGGGGATTATACAATTTTATTACTCACAGGGCTTCCCGTAACACTAGCGTGTAGCACAACCTAATACTTTACCTATGTGCATACAAGGTTCTAATTAATGTGTGTTCACTGAAACGTATGCGGCTTTGGAAGGGAAAAAAGTTTGCGTGTAGGTACAGTCGGTCGTACCTCGTAATGGCAATGCAGTATCTACAATTTTAATGCAAAATTAAATGCCAATGTAATAAACAGCGTTTTCTTTGCCCATGCTTATCAAGAAAAATAAAAATAAAGTTTTATTAACGTGTGCCAGCCGTGTGGTGACGACAGAGCATAATACAATTGTCACCACTCCCATTTTTCCGCGGGTGTCGTTCAAGGCGACTAAGGGTTAAGAAAGAATGAGAATGGGCAGCAGCTAGCGTTCCTCTTATGCCACATAGCAATGTACTGCGATTTCCGTGACCCATAAATGGCAATAGGCTGTCAACTAGTACATGGGACGTAATCTAATTGGCGAAACGTGGGTTTTAATTCCACCCCTGCCTACACCTTCGGGGATATATTATAGGCGTGATTTATGTATGTATGTTATTTTTATACTTATACCACCTAGCAATATACTACGATTTACGTGCTCGATAGATAGCAGTGGCATACCGTTGGGGAAAATAGACGCAATTATACATGTGGATTTATTATACTTTGAAGCAATTTATATAAAATTTATATATTGAAAAAAAATCCCCTTCTCACGCGAACGCATCGCACCTTGTTATTTGGTCCATCCTGGCGTGTTTATACATAGTTTGTTACATAGACAATTTGCTTTGCTACTGGCACCGGTAAAACAAGCAATAAATCACATTAAACACGATGGCACCCGGCTACGGTAGCGATGAGTTATGATTATGACTAGAAAAAATATATAAATAATGCAACGGTCGAAGAGACCCCGCCGGCAGTGGAGGGTTACTTTGGTTGATTGGCTACGTCATAGCGCCACTCAAACAAAGTATCGAGTAAGGGTGACCGCAGATATACGATTAAGTTGAACAACTAAGTTGCATAGTCTGCGGGCGGACTTGCAGAGAAGCCCGTTCTAGTAAGTCATCGGCCGGTAGTTGGACCACTTTTTAGTTGAACGATTTTGTTGTTGGAAAGATATGTGCGGGCTACCATACGTTTCTATGACTTTGGTACGATCTGCGATTTAGTCGTGCAACTTAATCTGCCCTAACCATTGAACTACTATTACTAGCGTTTACTTTATAACTCAATGGCCCTAACTGAGAAATGGTGGGTCAGCGAAAAGTGCCACAGCTGACGATTAACTGCCGCACACAGAGACGTCAAATAACTGAATTGAATTGTTTGTCTGTTCCATCATGGTGGAGAGTTGGTGAGGGTGTTATAACCTACTTGGAGAGTAGGATGGTACCTTTGTTTAGTCGATTTAGACCAGCTCGACTACACTGGCTTCCCCGGAGGATGCTGACCCCCGACGTCATATAACGATAATGAGTACTTAACGTCAAAAAATGACAATTCAAAACTAGTCGCTATTCTTGCCGGGCTTATAGTCTAGATTTGAATAAAATATTTTGACATGAAATACTCATTAAAATTAATTTATGACTCTGAGTGCGGCAGTAAACCCCTTGAGTGGCGCTGTGACGTATTCAATCAATGAAAGTAACCCCCGAATACAGAAACGCTAATCAAAGTTTGAGTTTTGCTTAACATTTAAATGTTGTCAAAATTGACGTTTTTCCATACAAATTCTGACAGGTAATGTCCACTTAAAGTTTTAAGCAGTGTCCCAAATTTGAGTAGCGTTTCTGTATTCGGGGGTAAGCCCCTTCGTACACTAGCCATTTTAGTTAGCAACTACTGCCATTTAAATCGAATTGCGGGCGCAATTACGGCGATACGACTCGTGTACGATGGTATGGCGACAGCTTGGATTTGCGATAGCCTTTGATTGCTTGGAGAATAAAATCGTCGAATATACAACGAACATTTGCGTAGCCTAGTGTACGAAGGGGCGGGGAAGGGTTACTTTCATTGATTGAATACGTCACAGCGCCACTCAAATAAAGTGTCGAGTCACTGTAAAATTAATGGTTTTAGTTTAAAACCAACCACTTCCATAAAAATCGTGTCGCGGTACTAATGTCGGCAATGCGACTCGTGTACCAACTTCAATGGATTTGTATGGCGGTAGTCACTTGGAGACTAAAATCGTCGAATATAAAAAAAAGCCTTGTAAACGCAAGGGCTTACTTTCATTGATTGACAGAGACACACACAGAGCCTCTCAAATAAAGTGTCGAGTAACTGAAAAAAATAATATGGTTGGTCAGTTAGAAGGCGACAACTGATGATTAGCAGTGGATTCAAATCAATACTGGAACTGATAACTCTTGGGATAAGGCAGAACGAGATAAACAAGACCCGAATAACGATTAAAAAGTTTATGGCAGAACAAAGTTGAAAAGAAATAGAAAATGGAAAAATATTTTATTTATACCAAAAATATTAATAGGTACAGCCGAAGTCAACGACTCCAAACGATTTAGAAGCAGGGTAGGGAAGAAGAAATATCTTAAATGTAAGATAGAATATCATGAGATTCATGAGTACTGGGCGTGCGTGTGTGCGTCCGTGCATGTCATGCACGTATGCGCACGCACGTGCGTCGTTGTATCATACATACATACATACATAATTCACGCCAATATCCCCGAAGGGGTAGGCAGAGGTGAACTAGCACCCACGCTTCGCCAACTAGGCTAGGTCCCATGTAATAGGTGGCGAGCCTATTGCCATTTATCGGGCACAAAAGTCGCAGTACTTTGCTAGTTGGTAGGTATATGAGGAATGCTGCTGCCCATTCCTCATCACTGATTTATCCTTAGTCGCCTTCTACGACACCCACGGGAGAGGTTTGGGGTGGTGACAATTGTATTCTACTCTGCCGTCACCACACGGCCAATCGTTGTATCGAGCAGAGGAAACCGATTATCATTAAATTTGTCACTGCTATGTCAATTTGAAATAGCTATATTTTGACGGCCGGCCCAAATATAGCTACTTATTTGAAATCGACATAGCATCGCTGGCTTTCGGCCAAGAAGTCCCGGGACTTTCCTGGTAGGGGTGAATGTTTGTGTGACAAAAGCAGACATTTTTGTTCTAGAAGGTTTTTTACAGCAAATCCCTATATTCTGTTTATTTTTTGTTACTTACGATAATAACATAAGTTGCTAAGCAACTGAGCAGTATCTTCAACTGTAGATAGAATTAGTGATTTTAGTGTTAAGCTTATCCGTCCGCTATCTAGTTTTTACTATTCATTATACCTACCACCAATAGGGGTGATGATATTCATCTTTCTCCCTGCTCCCAGTCTATCTGGGGTCGGCCCAGTATGTTTCTTCTTCCATTCATATCGGTCATACGTTATCAAGCCATCCATTCCATTTTGATTCATATCATCTATTACACCGTAAAGGTGCTGAATGCTAAGGTGCTGAAGTGATGAATGAATATTGTATAGAAAAGAGATTGAAAGGACCGACGAACGGAGAGAGTGATTGGAATGACAACATACCGCTCAAGGTTTGGCTTAGGTTTTACAGCCGGCCGCCAACCCTCTTTGAGTATGCTGTTGTTGATGGTTTGCCCTCCACCATTCGGGTGCCCCAAGGTGCTTTTTAGTTTACAACGGGCAATCTCCGTTAGTCGACTTTACGACACCTATGGGATGTCACCTGACACATTCTACGTTATTTTTTTGCTCCCAGGCCAGGATGGGAATTTGCCTACATAATATATAATTAAATTGTTAAATTAATGTGCAAAGTTCGTGCTATTCGTCTAGCCATGCGTATGCGCAGCTGATTGCGATAGGAAGTGTGCCACTGTACTGCGCGGTGCAGAAACAAATGCTATCGCGATGCACTATGCTCCCAGCTTTGATGTAGCCGCTATCTATGAATACAATAAAACAATAATTGTTAATTAAGTGATACTTAATAACATTAATTAGTTAGTTGTATGTATATTGCGTCCATTATTGTTAGTGATTGATGAGCTGCGTTTGTTTTATTATGACAGATCTCATGATGTCTCTCTTTTCCAAGTCTTGAGTTATTTGGGGCTGGTGCAATGCCTTATCTATTGGCAAACTGTTCTAGGGTTTAACTAATTTTAACGGCCGGCTGCCTAGCTGTACGTTGAGAGTAGATACCGCTAGAGAAATCACAGATCCTAGACCCAATAGGAATGAAAGCTAATTCCATTTTATAGGACTCTTAAAAAATAAAATCGGAAATAGATGGAAAGTTCTTTTTTACGGTGTGATGGATGATATGAATCGAAAGGGAGTGGGTGGCTTGATGACGTATTATATTATGACTGATATTAATAGACCGTAGATTAGACGTGTGGTAACGGCAGAGTAGAATACAATATCTCTCCCTTGGGTGTCGTACAAGGCGACTAAGGATAAATCAACGATGAGGAATTGGCAGCAGCGTTCCTCTTATACCACCTAGCAATAGCAATGTACTGCGACTTTTGTGCTCGATAAATGGCAATAGGCTCACCACCTATTACATGGGTCCTAACATAATTGGCGAAACGTGGGTGCTAGTTCAACTCTGCCTACCACTTCGGGGATATAGGCGTGATTTTTGTATGTATGATATTAATAGAAAAGGAAACATACTGCGCCGACCCCAGCTTAACTGGGAACAGGGCAGGAAGAAGTTTAGTTATTGATAGCAGCATAAGACAATTTACGAAATTGTCCGCTCAATTACCGATAGCAAATTGTCCATAGTTTATGAAATACGAGGCGAAGCAACACGTGCTAATGTTCATGGACCCTAGAATCTACGCCTGGTCTCTTCAACCAACCATGTCAAGGTGAGCCCTACGAAATTATTACGAAACGAGTGTTATTCTGAATCACTCGATAATATAATATTGTATATTTTATTTTTATTCTAGACAGGGTAGTTCTTAACCTTCATCTCACCTGCAGTGGTATTCTATAGAATAATTGAAGTGAGATGAGATGTGAAATCTGTAGGTTTTGACATAACATTGGGACTGTTTCTCTACTTCCTTAGCCATAAGTGACGCCATGTCACTATTATAGAAGACAGACATATTTCGAATTTTGACATTTCACCGCGGATTCCGCAGTGAAAATTTATTTTGTGATTACAGAATAGCATAGCTGATGGTATGTGACGATAAGGACCGAAGATGGAATCGAACTTCTTCTGGAATCCTCAACCACAGAGGTTGGATTTCTCTATCTACATATGGTAGTGGTGGTAGCTAGACAAGACGAACTTGGAAAAGTCCTACCGCCAAGCAAACAGATTATAACTGATATAATAAACCGATAATAATAAGCCGCGTGGTGACGGCAGTGTAGAATACAATTGTCACCACCCCAAATCCCTACCGTGGGTGTCGTACAAGGCGACTAAGGATAAAACAGTGATGAGGAATGGGCAGCAGCGTTCCTCTTATACCACCTAGCAATGTACTGTTTTTGTGCCCGATAAATGGCAATAGGCTTGCCACCTATTGCCATTTATCGGGCATCTATTACATGGGACTTAACACAATTGGCGAAACGTGGGTGCTGGTTCACCTCTGCCTACCCCTTCGGGGACATAGGCGTGATTTATGTATGTATGTATGTATAAACCGATAAATCATGCCTATATTCCCAAAGGGATAGGCATAGGTGAATTAACAGCCACTTTTTGCCAATCAAGCTGGGTTCCATGTAATAGGTGGCAAGTCGAGTAGGTAGGTACTAAATCGCAGTATATTGCTAGGTGGTACAAGAGGAATGCTGCTGCCTATTAAATACTCATTGATGTATTCACCCTTATTCGCCTTGTACGACACACACGGGACAGACGGGAGTGGTGACAATTGTATTCAGCTTCGCCATCACCACACAGCGGAAAATGCCAATACTTACTAATTTTAGGTTTTCTTTGTAATGTTCGATTAGCTATTCGAGTGGTTCCAGCATACCACCCTAGCCCTACAGCTAGTGATGGCGGAGATTGCCCGCGCCCGACTTAAGGGCTATTACGGGCGATTACCAAAATAAGGATGTGGGGTTCGATTCTCGTGTGATGTACGCTTATTGTCCGCGGACGATTTGTGGTAATTTTATCGAGATTTATTTTTATTGGGCGGTATAAAAATAGATTCATGTTACAGTGGGATGATAAACTGCAAGTTAAAAAATGTCCCAAATAAATGTGGTTAGAGATTTTTTTAGCTGTGCATCTAGGATGTAGTTTCGATTCCCGAAAAAATTGGAGTACAACCTACAAACACAAATAGGCCAGAAAATGTTTGAAAAGTTGTAGTCTTGATGCAGGAGTCGAACCCGCGTCTGCCGGACTTTATACCTACCTTTTATTTGTAAATACACTGCATAATTCTTTTTGTCACGTTCTACTCTGATACGAATAGGCAGATATCACTTCTTCTTCTTCTTCCACTTGTTAAGATCCTTATATATCTACTTCTTTCGCTTCGTCCAATCCACAGATATTGATATATCTGTGGTCCAATCAATGAGATTGCCCTCGTGAATTCCCGTAGGTTTCGGGTACTCTTGATCTGCCATTTTATAATAAACTTTCCATTTGATTATGAAAGATCCGCCTAAGCCTTTCCATTTCTCCATTTACTTCCGACATACACAATAAATCCTTTTAGTCCATCTCATTAATTTTTTCCACGTGACCAAACCATGCGAAGTACCTATTATAGTATCCCTTTCTCAATACTTGTCATTACTACTCTTATTCTTCTTATTTATGTTATGTTTAAATACAAAACAAATGGTAAGAAATAAAATGTTTATTGATTAACAATAATATTTACAATAATAATGGCACTGTTTACTATTTACAATAATATTCATAAAAATAATACTTACAATACAGATACAAACACAGATATAATTAGACAATTACAGATATAATTTCTTATTAATTTAATCTTATACACTCTTCTATACGCTATAAATCTTTATATTCATTACCTATAATAATTCATAAATACTGTCAGTCAATTATATTAAACTAATTACTTTACTACATTTTGGTATGAGATACTAACAGAACCTCAATATCTTATTGAATAATGGAACTAACGACCAGAAATAATAACTAAAATTATTTTGTATATCTATTGTAAAATAAATCAAGCGGGAATATTATTAAAACACACAACTTGTAACATACAAGACGAAACAACATACATATTTGACACAAAGAAAAATAGACCTAAAAAGTTCCGATGCGGGAATCGAACCCAGATTGCTAAGGACTAGCTAAGGTTCGAATCAAGACAACGATTTAACGAAAATTCTTTGAAAAATTCTCCTTTTCTTTGTACAATTTTTTCTAACTTTTACACTTACATGTAACAATAAAATTAATTTAAATGTTACATGTAAGTATTGTAATGTATTTTATTGTTAAATGTCCAATTAACTTCGTTATTGTCCATTACGCACTTCTCTATAACACCTTGAACTAGTTGACGCGATCACAGATCACCCAGGGAAAGCTTTGAACCATCTTAAAATTAATGATATGTTTTCGATATCTTGCAAGAGCTCCAAGGCATTTTATCCTTATACCTAAGTAAAGTAGTGGTATTCAATAAATATACTAGAACTAAAACACATTATATAAAAATAGATTACATTATATACCAAGGGCGATAAAACAAAGAATACCTCGCAAGTAATTGACGATCAGAGGCCTTCTTTTTTATCGCCCGAGGTAAGATCATAGTTTTATGTCACCCTCTGACCAAGAAGTGGGATTTTCCGTACGCGCAGCGGGCGGAAAAGTCCACTTTATGGTCAGGTGTGACATAAACAAATTTTAACAAAAGAAAATATAAAAACAATAAATTACTCAAAAGTTTCTTTTGTTGAGTTGAATAACGCTTTTTTACTCTGGTAGTTTGTCAAAAAAATTCGGACAATTGTAGTATCCGATGCAGGACGTACTTTTTCGATATTTTCCAGTCCGTTTCATTTGTATTTTTTTAATTACATTTATCTTTAAATATTAATAACCAAACAAATATTAACTGTGTGTAATACTGCGTTTCTAATGAAGAATGCACTAATTTGGAATATTTACCTCTCAATAAACTTCCAACAATTTGGAACCTCCAATCAAATGAAGTAAAACGTATACAATCTATTCGATTTTTATTTTAACATTATATAATGTTAGAAAAATTAGCACTAAGATTTTGGTGGTTTACTAACCACCAGAATCTTTTTATACAATCTAGTCAGTATTACACAAAATTTTACACAAAAAAATTAAACAACCTATAACCGAAGTTTTATCTACAAACCCCTAAAAATTGTAACTTAAACGAAAAACGCATTAAGTCTATTTACTACATTTTCCTTCGGGACGGCTGAATAATTGACACAAACTAACCGACAACGAGTTTGTTATAGATTTTTAAGGTGACGATGGGTAGTGACCATTTAAGAGCCTCTTGTCTGATTGTTGTAACCTCTTAGTTTCGCTCTTCTGTTCACGGAAACCCTTGCAGAGTATTGCGGCCTGAAATAATTAATAATGATTAGTTTAATATTATAAAAATCTCGTGTCACAGTGTTTTTTATCAAACACCTCCGAAACGGATTGACCTATAAATAAATAAAAAATGAATATTTTTACACTCACATCTATCATCTAGCCCAAAGTAAGTAGCCTAAGTACCTGTGTTATGGATACTAGATGACGGACATATTTTTAATTTAATTATGTATATAAATGTTGATAATATACTACATAAACATATACACAACCATGACTCGGAAACAAACATTTGTGGTTATCACAAAGTTTGCCCCTACCAGGATTCGAACCCGGGACCTCTTGGCCAATACCCAGCAATCTGAGCATTCGACCAAGGCGGCCGTCATGATTATGATTTGATGATATTTATGATTTTCTTTGTATATTTGCTAGGTCTGAGAATACGCTGTAACGAAAAAATCTAAGTAATTCAGGGGGTTTTTAGCTAATTTAATCAACGTCCTATAAGCTACTAAATATAAACTTAAATTGTTACATATTCATTACCTATTTCCTACATAAATACACCAAACCATTATTGAAGGGTAATTACAGTTATCGAAGCTAACCACAAGACACAAAAAACGATTAATTAAACATTAGAATTCCCTGACAGGATGTGCGAGACCAAATTAAACACATTCATTATGGAGATATCTTGTTTTCGACCACAGAGGTCAATAAATAGTACCTACTTACTCAAAATAAAACGAAAACTACTTCGTCAATTCGTCATCAACATCACCGGCGCTTTAATGTCCCCACTGCTGGGATACAGGCATTTCCTATTGATTGAGAGTATAGGAAGTATGGGCCATAACGCACCACGATGGCCCAGTGCGGATTGGTGTAATTAATGACTGCAGACGCAGCCGGCCCAACGGCTTAACGTGCCTTCCGAAGCACAGAGGAAAACGAGAGAATCCCTTTGATGTAAGAATATGATATATCTATACATAATAATAAGAGTGCACAATATTGGAAAGCTTGCATTATTTCCGATAACAACCGAACACATCATTCAAATCAAATATAATAATTGTTAAGAACTCCTTTCTGATTACTTATATTTTTGATAGATATTTGATATATGACATGACAATGTGGAAGTGTAAAATAAGTGACAAAACAAAAACAGACTAAATTATAAGAGCTACCAAGATTATTGGCTTTTATTGACTAGTTATTTACAATAATCTTAATTATGCACCCAGAAATACCCCTATTGCATCACTTATTGGTGAAGTAAACCAATATTTACTGTCATAACCACTATTTACATAAATAAATATTTCTTACACTTACACCAATCATGTAGCCAAAAGTAAGTAGCATTTGCCCCTACCAGGATTCGAACCCGGAACCTCTTACATCTATACCCAATGATCTTCTGACCATTCGACCAAGCCGGCCGTCTTTATAATGTTGACACAGGTATCAGACGACATAATTAAATACTTACAGAATAGTAAGCGGTGACGACGCCAAGAGCGAAGCCAACGGTGACATCCCACCAGTGGTGTCGGTGGTCGGTGATCCTGGTGAGGGAGGAGACGACGGCGAACGTGATCGCGAGGAGTTGGAGCAACGGGACGAGGAAGACGGTGCGGTGACGCCAGTTAAAAGCGCGGCTTTGGAGATACCACTGGGGATGAAAAAATAAACTTTATGAGAATAGGCATGATGACTTATTTTGAAAAACTACACCATGTTTTTCTTACGTGTCTACTTTACTTACTTACTTGTAAATACTTTTAATTTTGATAGAAATAACATGTTTCGAATAATGCAATTTAAAATTTCCGCCAAAACGCCAAAATAGCAATAGCGTCTGTGTGACGTCACTATTTCGTAAAAAGGCCAGTTTCTATATTAAACTAGTGAATTTGATTGGCTAGTAAAATGTCAAAATGGAGATAGCTTAATAATGACGTCACGCGGCGTTTTAGCAACTTTAAGGTATGCTAAGTTTTGTACTTTTATTTTTATAAAATAAATATAAATCAGAAGTATAATCTGATAACAAGTGACTATTAACGAATCTCTTTATCCTAAATTATTATTATAAATTATTATAACAGTGATTCTATGGTAGTGTCATCATCCCTATTACTGCCGCACTCAGAGACGCCGAGCATTTTGTGTCGAAAATAACAAAATGCTCACGGCTTATATAATGTGAGTGATTAGGCAGTACATATTTGAATTACAAATAATATAAAAAATTCTGCAAAGACACTTTCTAAATACATTATTTAGAAAGTGTCTTTGCAGAATTTTTTATATTTTATCTCTTTATTTTGCACGAGCACTATACACTTGAAATATAACAGCTAATTATTAACGGATTTTACTCTGTTGTCTTTTTACATAGCTATTCATAAATCACGAACTACCCCAAAATCACGAACTACCCCAAAATCACGAACTACCCCAAAATCACGAACGATACCCCGAATCACGAACGAACCCATAATCAGAACAATTTCTGAGGAGTGGACAGATGTGAATTAACACCCATTGTGTATTTTTATATTAACTTATTATTTTTATCCCGACGTTTCGATCACAGCGTTTGTGGTCACGATGAGACGATGAATAATACGTTAACATAAAAAATACACGCGAGTTGAATCTATTAAGAGATTTTGTACCACTACTGATACATAATTGTGATGATGCCGTGTGGTGACGGCAGAGTAGAATACAATTGTCACCACCCCAAATCTCTCCCGTGGATGCCGTACAAGGCGACTAAGGATAAAACAGTGATGAGGAATGGGCAGCAGCGTTCTTGTTATACCATTTAGCAATATACTGCGACTTTTGTGCCCGATAAATGGCAATTGGCTCGCCACCTATTTCAGTGGACCTGACATAATTGGCGAAACGTGGGTGCTAGTTCACCTCTGCCTACCCCTTCGGGGATATAGGCGTGATTTATGTATGTATGCATGTATGATGCATAATAGTGTACTAGTGTACTATTAATCTTTATTCATGTCTCTAGGCAGTAGCCTAGAGACATGAATAAAGATTAATATTATGTTTATTATTAAGTTTATTTGCTTCAGACACGTTCTACATTTGTTGTATGTACACTTACCGTCACAAATAGTGCACAATGGACTGATTGAGCAGTGTGACCGGATGGGAAACTGTGGTAGGAGTCCCTTTGCTCCCAGGAAGAGTAGGCGGTCGAGGTACAAGTAAAGGTGCTCACGTACTCTGTGCTGAAAATACAACTCTTATTCAGGAGACTCAAGACTCAGATTCCCTTGCACATGACTGTGACTTAGCCAATAAATTATTGGGGAAAAATTCAAAGAAAGTTTGTGGGCTATATGAATTACTAGAAGAGCGGGGAAACGTGTCAAATAAGGGGAAAAAATACATGCGTCCGATTCTCCCATACGAGTAAGCAAAATTTTTCTTAAAAGAAATACTAATTTTTCGGTGAAGTGATCTGGTTTCATGTTGTTTGTTTAAGTAAATAAATTCTTAGGTACTATAGTAATAAATTAAAGCAAGTCGGAGTTGTTGTTGGCTTATTTACTGGCGCAATTAATTTTAATTTATATTAAATATTTTTTTTTTACAATTCCGCCCGCTTAGTTTGCCTTAAGGATAATCCGACTCTGGGATCACCGGTTGTGTCTGTATCACCACTAGCGTGTGTATGACATACAAATTATACAGAACCATTTTCAACAAATCCATAAAATCTAAAATTGAGTGATTTTTCGCGTGAATAACTCACCCATTGCAAGTTGCAGCTGTATCCGGCTTGCATATATCGAAGAAGATAGGCCTGGGGCTGCTGGTGACGGCCTTCATCACCTCGAAGATGGTCAGGTTGAAGACCAGCCCCAAAAGGTAGTTGCGGTATAACCGGAGGAGGTTCTTGGAAGCGACTTGGAACTTGGCAGTCCAGGTGTCTTTATCAGCCAATATTTGCTCAGTCGCAAAAACCTGTGAGAAAACCAGTCATTATTATTTTTTAACAGACGACAAAACGGAGGAGGTTACTCAATTCGTGCCATACGTTTTATTTTATTTTGAACCTTATAGGATGAATGTTAGAAAAATTTGTACAATTAAATTGGAATCATTATTATTTTTAAGTATTTCAATTTGAACATTATATTATGAATGTTAAAAAAATGTTGGAAAATAAGGTACGATAAATTATAGTTTTGATGCGGGAACTGAAACTGCGCCCGCACACTGTGCAATCCGGCCAGATGCCTCCAACCGCCAACCGACTGACTGGTAATCACGCCTATTTTTCCCCGAAGGGGCAAACACCCACGTTTCGCTGATTATGTTAGGTCCTATGTAATACCATCTATCAGGCACATTCATAGTATATTGCGCAGTATATTGCTAGGTAGTTTATCAGGAACAGGAATGACTAGGAAGAATATACTATGGCTATTTAAAGAACATAATTGGCGAAGCGTGGGTGCTAGTTCACCTCTGCCTACCTGCCTATGTATGTATTTAAAGAATTGTGATGACAATTGTATTCTGCTCAACCATCACCACACGGCATCAATTTATGTAATGTTCAAATAAAAATGAAGTAATATAACATCCTTTCACCAATTTATTTAGTTTCATACATTTGTATCCTCTTGTCTAGAGAGGGTCTGAATACTCACCACGACAAGAGCTATGAAGAAGGTGCCCAGCATCAGAACGGTGGCAGAGACGGTGTCTCCGTTGAAAGTGAAGGATAGGGCCGGGTCTCCGCAGTAGAACCCACCTTGGCGCTCCGGGAGAAGACCCAGCTCGAACAGCCCGACCAGTGAACCAACTGAGGAAGACAAGAACATTGTTGATACTGTAGAAGTTACTAGAAAAAGCTTAGGCCTTTTGTTTCACCACTTCTGATTAAGTTACCAATAAATTACATACTTTTGTTCCTTAATTGAATTTATTTGTTGATTAATCGCTATCCGAAGATGGTGAAACATGCCCTTACAGTTATATCCGAGGTTACTTAATACGCGCTTTGGAAAAGTTAGATAACAAAGTTTTCACAGTTCACCAACAGTTAAACAGGCGATTTAACCGGTAATAGTTATTTGTTGTACGTGAGTGCAAAGTTGTTTTTTAACCGCGTGCTCAATTTTGATGACCGAGCTAGCGAAGGATTCTAAAATTGAATCACGAGCGTAGCGAGTGATTCAAAAATTAGAATCCTGAGCGATAGCGAGGGAATCAAAAGAGCACAAGGTGAAAAATCTTTGCACTCGAGTGCAACACGTAACTTTTCATCCCCCCCAACGAGGAAATTGCAAAATACAAAAAAAAATACAATCACAACAGTTTCTGTTTTCACCCAGAAACTTCCACAACACCCTCCCATTAACCCAAACACACTCTCAACACCCACCCAGAAACACCCACAACATTCACACCCGCAATACACACCCATCCACTCAGACACACCCAAAAAACACCCATTCACCCAGAAACACCCAAAAAACACCCATTCACCCAGAAACACCCACTCACCCAGAAACACCCACAAAACACCCATTTACCTAGAAACACCCAAAAAACACCCATTCACCCAGAAACACACACAAAATACCCATTCACCCAGAAACACCCACAAAACACCCATTCACCCAGAAACACCCACAAAACACCCATTCACCCAGAAACACCCACAAAACACCCATTCACCCAGAAACACCCACAACATCAAACACCTACAACTTCCACCCAGTCACACCCACAATACTCACCTATCCATTCAGACACACCCACAAAACACCCATTCACCTAGACACACCCACAAAACACCCATTCACCCAGACACACCTCCAACACCCACCCATCCACCCCGCCACACCCGCAAAATTTATCCAGACACACCTGTAAGTACCTAATAAAAATTACCGTCCCTAATGGAGTTCCGAGACGGTCAATCAGCTTGAGTCAAGCACGTTGATTTTCTGTATGTTTTTGTTCCGTTGCTAGCGTAAACATATCAAACAAACCTAAAAAGCTTTTAAATGCTTGACTCAAGCATCAAGCAAGCATTGTAGACGATCAAAATGTTTAAAGCAAGATTGACGCCAACCTGATTGACCGTCACAGAACTCTAAGGTTTTAACAAATTTATGACGTGAAAAGAAAATGGCGCGCGCAAAGCAAATTACAAAAAAAGTACACCAAGAAGGTTCCGAGTCTGAGTTTTTAACAAATTAAAATAGGTTGCATGATAATTTCGGCACCATGGAGGTAGAAATAAATAGGTTTAATGATGTTTTGAATTCACAAACTCATTGCACACGATGTTCTAAATTCAAATTTACTTTACCCTCTAGAGGATAAAAACGGCTTTTGCACTCAGATATCGAAGAGCAAAAACGCTTTTTCCGAGATGGTGGGATGAAAAAAAATTTAAATAATAATTAACGGTTAACGTTGATTATTATTTACATACATTATATTTAACCGTCATTATTTGATATTTTATCATATGGAAGAACTGTCAAAATCTTACGGTTTTCTTTTAATCAGTTGTTTTACGTGTTGGTGAACTTGAGCCTGGGGATACTAGGGAGGTCTACTAAGCAATGTTTGCTAGGGCGGGTAATTGGGGTGACAACAATTATCTCGAGTTCCACCGTGCTTTGGAAGGCTTGTTAAGTCCTTGGTCCATTTGCAGTCGTTACAACCATTCCGCACTGTACCATCATGGTGTGTTCTAGCCCATTGCCCATATATTCTTCCATCCATAAAAAACTCCTGTCTGTGCCCCAGCATTGGGGACATTAAAGGGCTGGTAATTGATGTCGCTGATGATGACTTAGAACGTAGCCAAAAGCTTAGCTGAAATAAATGCTTCACTTCTGCCCGCCTACCCTAGGCATTTCAGTTGGTTAACGCCTGTGGAAGGTCTACGCCTTCCTCCAAACCCGATAAATGCTGTATAGAACATTGCCAACAGCCTACGTAATTAGAAAATGAATGACATGAGAAGGAGTCGTCCATGTAACTCGAAGTCTAAATAGTTTGCTTACGTCTGTACTGAAAAGATGAGCTTGCATGTCTCCCTCTTCATTCCAGAGGTCAATGATGAGATTACATCATCTTGTACACAAAACAGTCACTCCAAATGGCAATTTGAATGAGTGAACAAGTAGATAAGTAACGACTTCCCCGTCTTATGGACAGCGTGTCTCGCTCAGACGAAATATTTTTACACAAAATTTTGACACTGTTACGCATTTGGCAAGGAACATCGCTGAACTAACAACTAGCTATGACGTCATCATCATCATCACCAGTGTTTACTGTTCCCACACATGCCTCCCTATGGATGTCAGAATATAGGGAGAATGGGCCATAAGTCCCCACGCTGCGTGCGCTGGGCCGGTGCCGATTGGTAGGTATTAACGACTGTTAATACGGCTGGGAACAACGGCTTAATGTGCCTTTTGAAGCTGAGAGGAGTTCGTTATTGATCACCCATCCAATCACCGGCTTTAGGGAACAATGCTTAGTTTAACAATGATGGGTTGGTTTCTCTACGCATACTTGCGTGCTTTTTGCTAGCGAGCCGTTAGGCTCTGGCGCATATAGTATCAACTTTGGTATTGAACGCGTTGGGGTTAGCGCTTCGTTGGAGATTCGGGGTGCGGGTAAGTTTTTGAGACCTATTATAGACTGAGGCATGCTGCGCACTCCTCTACCTTCCCTTGAACACAAGAGTTTTCGATATCTAGCGTCTTCACGACTCATAAGTAATTTTGGGTAAGTTTTTGAGACCTATTATAGACTGATGCATGCTGCGCACTCCTCTACCTTCCCTTGAACACAAGAGTTTTCGATATCTAGCGTCTTCACGACTCATAAGTAATTTTGTAATCATACCAGATAACAATAAACGAATTTTGGATTTGACTTTGAACGCTGCTGTAAGTGGTTTCTCGCCACCACAGATGCTACGATTTACATAGGTTCGAAAAGGTCTCCATGACGCGCAAAATATCGCGTCTACGCCGGCGTATTATTAAACATAAGTCACGCGTTGTTATCTCCAAAGGGGTAGGCAGAGGTGCTCTAGGAAATGGCCGGGTAACTAGATTTTCTGACACCAACCACCCTAGGGAACGCAGTTGTGAGTGGTTTCTCGCTACCACAAGTGCGATGATTTGCATAGGTCCAAAAAGGTCCCAGTCTATCTGGGGTCGGCGCAGTATGTTTCCTCTTCCATTGATATCGGTCAGACGTCATCAAGCCATCCACTCATTTTTGATTCACATCATCCATCACACCTTAAAGTTGCTAGTGATGAACGAATGTATAGAAAAGACTTGGAACGGACCATGTAGAGGGACCGATGAACGGAGAGAGCGATTGGAATGACAACATTCCAATCCAAACTGCTCAAGGTTTTGGCTAACTTACACCCGGCCGGTTTTACAGCCGGCCGCTTGCCTGACACCAGCCCTCTTTGGGTTTGCTGTTGTTGGTGGTTTGCCCTCCACCATTCGGGTGCGCCAAGGTGCTTATTGGTTTACACCGGGCAGTCTCCCTTAGTCGACTTTTACGACACCCATGGGATGGGTCAGGGCTGGCGTATTGTACATTATCTTTGCGCTTCCGGGCCAGCATGGAAGGTGCTTTCGACGCGCAAAATATCGCGTCTACGCCGGTGTAGCATTGAAAATGGACAATGGCAGGGGCCAATTGGCGAGCCGAATCCCCACTTCCGCCATTTTTGCAAGTTCAAAGTCAATGTCGGGCATACGCGCACGGGAACGGCTGAATTGAAGTGTGACAGGCCGCAACTCGTAAATAACGTCGATCGACGTCACGGCCACAGTATACTCAGAACAGTATACTTTCATCACTTCTCCCTGCCCTTATCCTACTCTAAGTAGGGGACACAACATGTCTTCTTCTTCCACTCTCCTCTATTAGACGTGAGCTCAGCATGAATCCCCCTTTTTCCCAGTATACATACATACATAAATCACGCCTACATCCCTAAAGCGGCAGGCAGAGGTGAACCAGTACCTACGCTTCGCCAATTATGTTAGGTCCCACGTGGCGAGCCTATTGCAATTTATCGGGCACAAAAGTCACCGTACATTGCTAGGTGGTATAAGAGGAACGCTGCTGCCATTCCTCATCACTGATTTATCCTTCGCCTTGTACGACACCCACGGGAGAGATTACACTCGCCGAGAAGCCGCAGGTAAACTACTGTTCCGGGTATACTGTGTCACGGCGAAGGGTCCGGAACGATTTGGTGGGCTGTCATGTTGAGGGGTTCGTTGTCAACATGTTTTTTGTCATTGCCCGTCGGCTAGAGGGCAAGGGTGATGACCACATTGTCATTGCTGTGTTACAGACAAAACTGTTAGCCCGTCAAAATCACACTATTACCTGAAATTAGTCGAAAGTAACTGAAGCGAACGAAAGGTGTAAATGAGAAGCGGACTGTATTTATGAAATAGAATAATATAATATAGAAAATGGATAAAAAATACAAATCAAACTTGTTAGAACTAAAACACCCGTAAAGTCCTGTATCGTAGACAATAAGTGATTGACGTTGGCACTTATCAATTTTGATGTATTCACAAACCGAAAAAAACTATGGGTTGCGCAAGGAGGAGTAGCTTTGACTAAGGGCCGGTTTCACAATCGGCAGTTGGCAGATCATTTGACAATTGTAATATGAAATATATTTATGTCAATTGAACTGCCAAGTAAGCTATTCAGAACTTACCCATCGAATGTGAAACAGGTCCTAAGGTTTTTTATTAAACAGAGCATCACATTAACCTTACCTAACCTACGAGACGATGGGTAGGCAGTTTTGACATTAAAACATAAAAAAAAATTATAACACAGACGTGTTGCTTGGCCGAGTGGTATAGGCATCTCCCCGAATTGCAGAGGACGCGGATTCGATTCCCGCATCAAGACTATAATTTTTCGAACTTTTTGTGACCTTTCAGACCACATTTTTCCTTGTAAACAATGTTCGCTGAGGCCAGTTACTGGATGGGTGACCAAAAATTTACTACCTTGAGTTCCTTCGTGCTTCGGAAGGCACGTTAAGCCGGTGGTCTCGGATGCATCTGCAGTCGATAATACCCACCAGACCAAGGCCAGATTGGTGGATGGCACTCTGCCTATATTCTTTCATCCTTTATAGAAGACCTGTACCCCAGCAGTGGGGACATTAAAGGGCTGGTGATGATGATGATTATACCCAAAGAGGGTTGGTGTCAGGCAGGCGGCCGGCTGTAAAACCTAAGCCAAAACTTTGAGCAGTATGGATTGGAATGTTGTCATTCCAATCACTCTCTCAGTTCATCGATCTCTCGCCATGATCCGTTCTGTCTCTTTTCTTTACATTCATTCATCACTGGCACCTTTACGGTGTGATGGATGATATTAAACAAAAGGGAGTGGATGGTTTGATGACGTCTGACCGATATGAATGAAAGAGGAAACATACTGCGCCGACCCCAGATAGACTGGGAACAGAGCAGGGAGAAGATGATGATGATGACGAATCAAACGACTGGCGTTTGTTAACATTGCTTAGCTCATGTAATGTCAGCCCTAACGCGCTCCCCACTGCGCCATCCAGCTCAAGTTACGCAATCTGACGCATAGGAATCGTTATACGCTAGTTATTACATAAGGCACTTCCAGGGAGTCGATCTCCACGTTCCTCCCCGCGTGGCCAGAACGCGTGTTCCGTACATACGTCGAAAGGTGCAATTGGATTCAAACGGTAAATTGTTTAATATTCCTAGGGTTGCTAACGTAACTGTAACTGTTGTGCAATTTTATTATTGATATTTTTTAACATATTATATTATTAAGTATTGCACGAGACAAAGGGGGTGTGAGATTAGGGGTGGTGATAATGGTATTCTGCGCTGTATTGTCATGCCAAAGTAGAATAGTTCAGAACATTTTTTGACGAAATATCGAAATTTAGACCCAAGGACCCAACTAAGTATTTTTTGTGACTAAAATATTAATATTAAAAACTTACCTATAAATAAAAACATAAATCTTTCGGGAATAAATGCCAGTGATAAGTAGAATTTTATTAAGATTAAAGTATACCAGTATCAATCCAAAAAATATTAGAATCGACAATTATTATACTGACCAGAAAAATATCAACATTATTTAAATATCTATTAGTATGTCAGAAAAAAATTAAAATAGAAGTGGTTAACTTTTCTTGTCAAATTACGATGATAGTAGGTAGTTGCTTCTGCTACTCAACGCTAGATGGCGTCCACTGCACGTAAATTATTTGATTCTGTTTTATTACTTATAGGAATTGTGAATGAATCAAGATTTAAAATTTTTAATTATAATACTTATTATGGCGTGTAGTAAGTAATTATGTATTCTTTCTTATTAACTAGCCGCTTCAGAATAACAAGTGAAAGTTTTTTACGATGGCACATTGTGTCTTTAATTGAATGTTTTAGTAGGCAATTTATATTCATAACTGATCATCCTTCTTCTGCGTCAGCCATTACCAATGTCACGGTTAAAATATAATTAATAACAGAATTATTTAACGTAGATTATGAAAGGAAGGAAACACGTTAATGATACTCCCCAGGGAATATCGATTAAAATGCTTGTATATTTATTGATAAAGAGGCGCTGGCATACCGATTCGATGTCGGTAATTAATTAAGTAAGGTGAAAGAACTAGTAATAGTCAATTAGACTTAACTTGTATTAGCAAACGATTTGTTAGTTTTTTATTAGGATAATTATTACAAAATTTTAATTACAATATTCTTGGAAAATAATTGATTAGTATTGATTAAATGTGTTTTATTTACTTTTTATTACTTTATTATGATGCTAAAAATGTCACAAAGACTAAGTTTTTTTTTAATAATGTTTCTAAGATGACGTTGAATAAAAAAAAATAGTATTACCAAACTGGGCTGAATGCAGGGTTTTTTTTTCACATTTAAATGTTGGAAAAGTAATGGAAATGCTACAAAAATACCTTTACAGTATACGAGTGCAATCAAGAATTTGTATTATACAAACATAAAAAAAATCATTTATTGCCAAACACATAAAAAAATAATTTCCAATTTCTCCGATTGACGTGATCTTGGCTTTCGGAGTTCATGCATTGTTTTAACTTTTAACCTCCAGGTTCAATAAACTGTTATCGGCTTTAGATAGGTATTAAAAAGCTCTTTCCTTTCTTTTCTGATTGGCTAACCCCCGAATACTGATACCTACACTACTGAATGTTTGAGTCCTGCTTTAACATTTAATTATTACAATGAATATAGTGGTTAGAAAAAGTTCGAAAACGTTTCTAACTTTTCTTTGTTTTGTAACCACACTATTTTTTGTAAATTATTTATAACATTTAAACAACAATGTTCAAATTAAAATCAAAATAGTAATTAAAGTATTGTCAAAAATAATGTTTGTCCGAACAAATTTTGACAGGTATTGTCCACTTAACTTTATAAGCAGAACTCAAAATTTGAGTAGCGTAGGTTACAGCTTCACCCCCGAATACAGAAACGCTACTCAAATTTTGGGGACTGCTTATCAAGTTAAGTGGACAGTACCTGTCAGAATTTGTATGCAAAACGACAATTTTGACAATAATTAAATGTTAAGCAGGTCTCAAACTTTGATTAGCGTTTCTGTATTCGGGGGTAAGAGCCCTATTATTACAAATCTCACTCCTCTCATACTTAGACGGCCGGTGCATCGCTTTTCGTCAATGTATTTTTGTTTCTGAGATCAAGAAAGACAAAATTGTCCATTTTACGCAAAAACCACAGTCAAAATGTAATAGGGCTCCTAATCGAATGCATAAGCAGCAGTATTCGCGAACGTGCCACCGATCGATCATATCCAACCTGATTGCTGTTTCAAGAAACCATCGTAATTATGTGACTCTGTATCATCTCATTACATTATCGATTTAATGGGAATGATAACAGGGATGTAATCCGTTTATTCATTAAGTAATGCCAATTAATTGCATGGTTCCACGAAGTTAAATTTAAAATACTTGATTGCTATGTTTGTGTGGTATTTTCTTGGTCGTCCATACTAACGGTACCTACCATACATAAGAAAAGAAAAAGTTGGCCGGTGGTGGAGGTCCCGGGTTCAAGGAGATACTGCATTGAAGATATTATTTTTGAAGTTTTTTTATTGCTTTTTTCTTTGTAAAGAACGGTGAGGTAAAAGGCCGAAGTGATTTATGTATGTACTGAATATTTAGTTTCGAGGCGAATTCGGAGGCGCGCTCCTACAATTTATATTGAATTATACTAATCACTACACTTCTGAAGACTGTGGGTGCGTAGGAACTGCAATATTCGTAAATTTTATTTTAGCAGACATACCCCCGAATACAGAAAGGCTACTCAAATTTAGGGGACTGCTTAAAAAGTTAAGTGGACACTACCTGTCAGAATTTGTATGGAAAAACGTCAATTTTGACAATACTTAAATGTTAAGCGGGACTCAAACTTTGAATAGCGTTTCTGTATTCGGGGGATAGGCTGATTGAGCACTTTAGTAAATGCTTACACTTCAAGCAGAGTTATTGCTAGTACTACCAATTACATATATGAAAGTAAAACTACTTCGGTTATTACATAGTCAATCACTCTAGTCCGACTTTCTTCTCATAACTGTGGACAAAATAATTTTATTTGTTCATGCTGAGTGACGTAAACGCGGCTGTAGTGGAATCCATAAGGTAAACACAAGCTTATAACCCAATTATTCAAATGCAATAGTTAAGGGAAGGTGACCAGAGTGGTTATACTGACTAAAACGGACATTCTCGAGTGTAAAAAAACATTTTAAAAATGGATTTTGTTGCCAGGAGGAGGAACTAAAGTTTCCATTACTCACCTTGCTGTCTACCCTATGTAAAAAAATAGTTTAAATACACAATAACACAAAATAAAAAAAATCCGCTTCAGATTATGTGTTTCATAGAGTGGCAATTTTATTGTATGCCGCTGTGCCATCATCATATGGAATTATTTACTGTTGATAACACTAACTGCCGCACTCAGAGACGTCAAATAGCGTTAATGAGTACTTAACGTCAAAAAATGACAATTCAAAACTAGTCGCTATTCTTGCCGGGTCTATGGTCTAGATTTGAATGAAAAATTTTAACAATAAATACTCACTAAAGTTAATTGACGTCTCTGAGTGCGGCAGTAAGCTTGTTAAAAAAAACCGTAAACGTCCTTTGGGATACTATAGGTTCGAAGGTCTTCAATGAATATAAGTAAACACTGCAAATTGTTCTCCCATTAATTTCAAACTCAAGCGACGCGGCAAGCCATGACATTTTACTTTTTAATCTTTTCCAAATCTCCATACGGCAAACTGCGATTACGCGCATTCTGCCATGTGCGGCTCACGTGTGTGGTATTAAATGTTTTTTTTTAACTATTTGTATGACGTTTGTAAACATGTGATGTGTATTTAGAGATTTTTGTTTCTATTTTCGTTTTGGGGTGCATGATGTTGTGGTGGTTTTTTGCAGAGCTGTCTTGTTTCAAATCCAATTACAAGCGGGCTAAATAGGGACATTCCTACTACTCCTATACATATATTTAAAATCATAATGATAGGGACGTTCATACTTTTGAATCATTTATATATTATATTGCTTTAAGCTTAAGTGGTCACTTTCATCTTTAAATTGCGAATAAACGGGATTTATACCACGTACTTGGATTTTGTTATGATTCCGATATTTCGGCACAGTTAATTACTGTGCCGACTGCACAATTTAAACATCTATATATTTCAAATCATACCTAATGATCTATATTCATTCATTGTTGCCATGTTCGCTTGAACGGTCAAATCGCTGACTAAGAGCCAAGAGCTACGAGTAATATAGCCACGAGGTCCCAGGTTCTAATGCCTATAGGGTATTTTATATGTTTGTGTGGTGAATACAGACATATTTAATCTCGAGTCATTGTTGTTTCTATATATTATGTTATCTTTTAGTATAATAACATTATAAATATTTAATAGTTTGATTGTTTGCATTGAGTAGGCTCCAAAACTCCTGGACCGTTTAAAAAAAATTGATTTAAAATCCTACATTATTCCTGATGACCATAGCCTTATAGAATATTTTCAAAAGATCCGTATGCTAATACCTAGTATCCATATCACAAGTGTTTATGCTGCTTACTTTGGGCTAGCTAGATGATTGGTGTGAGTGTAAGAAATATAAAATATAAAACCAAAATTATTATGCAATCTTTGTAGTGCAGGCATGCATTTTATGCATTTTTTTAACTATTTGCTATTTATTACTATTTTTTAACTTTTTTTTTACTAAAACATAAATGATAAAAAATAAAGGTTACATTACAACACTAGTCTTAAAACACTTACGCAACAAGAACAGCGGTAAGTCGACGAGCAGCATCCACCAATAGCTGTGGCGTCTGGAGCCCTCATCATCCTGAGACTCGATGTCCCGTCTCTGAAACAAAAGGAAACCTTTTTAATCTTTTGTTTACATACATACACATACATACATAAATTCGCCTATATTCGCAAAGGAGTAGACAGAGGTGGACTAGCACCCACGTTTCGCCAATTATCATATCGCCAAGTTCATAAAAATCCTTAATTGCACAGACCTTCCCAATATAGGGAGGGCATAGGGCCATAGGGAGAATCTGGTCATAGCATAAATTGTTATGGTTCTTATTTGGTAGGAAAGAAAAAGATGTCTGAAAAATTTCATTGACCACTGAAGATGCAGCTGGAGCGATTGATTAATGCGCTTTCCGAAGCCGGAGGAACTCAAGATCATACAATTTTTGGTCACCCCCCCAAAGACAGGCCCCAGTGGACATTGCTTAGCTTACGCAATCGTACTCCGACCACGCTAAGCCACTGGGCCATCGAGCTCCTATATCGAAACAATTCCATTAATATAAATGCTGACTTCTATTATTATATTACTATTAGGCCCAGAGTAATTGACGCCTGTAGGTATGTCTTTACATCGTCATAAGGATATACCATAACGTTAAGGGTAATGCGTATACGTAAATATTTATCTTGTAACTTGGAACTACCGTTATCCAAAACAAACAACATCTTTTCCGAAACAAGACTTCCTTAAACATAGTTCATTTTCGACTCTACCCCCTTATGTTTAAAAACTAATTAGTTTTGAAACCGTTTAAACTAAACCACCACTGATCTGTCTCTTTCAGTCATAGGGTAAAAACAATTTGACAGAAAGGGACGAAATAACATTTATGTTAAAACGGTGTTTCAAGACTGATTTATAATTTATGATTTTGGTACTAGAGTAATGGATTCCCATGGTGGTGTTAGGACACTATGAGCCTACAGTTATGGTTGGTCGTAATCTTGGATTGGTGAAATTTCATTGACGAAAACATTACAATTAATTTCAACATCACCAGCCCTTTAATTTAATCACTACAGAGGTATGGACTGTGGTAGCTGTCCCTTTGGATGGATGAAAGAAGAAAAGAGGTGAAGCTCGATTCCAACTCATGGTACGAGTTTAAAAAAAAACTATTAGATGTGTAATACGCTAGCGACTGTAGTAACGTAATGTCAATTTTCGATAGCAACTCATGGTAATGGTCCTTATTGTCTTATCATTTATCTGTTCCATGAGTTAGATAAAGGCCAAGCTAAAAAAAATGTGTCTTCTTTTTTGAAATCTTTTTTTCAAAATTCAACTGTAGCTATTGGTAGTTTATTGAGAATAGAATATTCCAAATTACATTCTTCATTAGGACAGATCTATTTGGAGATTGAAAAATAGAACGCAATAAATGTTGAATCAGCCCCGCCCCTTCTGTGATATAAGTTACAGAGAGCATCTGTAAGCAACCCCGCCGGTTATAGACGCATAAATTTCCGAGTCAATCCTCTTCCAGACGATGAGACGAGCGAAGTTCAAGGTCCTGAACGTATCTCTAGCGCTCTCTCCTGAAGTACGAGCGAGTGACACAATCCGTTATGCACTGCTCTTTATATGGGGCCTACGTAGAATTGTGTAGTGCCAAACCAGTAATGTACTCGAAAACGCTGAAGAACTCGCTCGTATTTCGCTCCAGGCTCCAAAGGTCACGATGACGGTCGCGACCTTGAAGCCTGAATCGATACTAACGACCAAACTTTGTCCTTCACCGTTTATGTAGACGACCTTTCGAATCAAGGACAGATAGGTTTATATATTAGTAAAGGTCTATGTCCACTAGACCGTTCCGTCCGGCAACATATTTTCTGCCTGGCTATCATGACTACCGCGATATAACCACGATATGATATGCCCATTTGTCGCTTTTGAACTATAATAAATAATAATAAATAAATATGTTTTACACTCACACCTATTCATCTAGCCCAAAGTAAGTAGCCGAAGCACTTGTGTTATGGATACTAGATGACGGATATATTTTTAATATAATACATACATACATACATAAATCACGCCTATATCCCCGAAGGGGTAGGCAGAGGTGAACTAGCACCCACGTTTCGCCAATTATGTTAGGTCCCATGAAATAGGTGGCGAGCCTATTGCCATTTATCGGGCACAAAAGTCGCAGTACATTGCTATTGCTAGGTGGTATAAGAGGAACGCTGCTGCCCATTCCTCATCATTGATTTATCCTTAGTCGCCTTGTACGACACCCACGGGAGAGATTTGGGGTGGTGCCAATTGTATTCTACTCTGCCGTCACCACACGGCCACTATAATTATGTATATAAATGTTGAAAATATACTACATAAACATATACACAACCATGACTCGGAAACAAACATTTGTGGTCATCACAAAGTTTGCCCCTACCAGGATTCGAACCCGGGACCTCTTGGCCAATACCCAGCAATCTGAGCATTCGACCAAGGCGGCCGTCAAGTCGTCGAACTGTCAAAAACCTATGGGTCTTTAATAGTTCAAAGCGATGGCTATAACTTATCGTGTTTCTGTGGTCATGCTAGCCGGGCTGGTCCCGAAATTGGTGCCACACTACGTGCATGGCCGGTGACGGAACGGTCTAGAGGGCGTTGGTTCATATAAATTGTCTTCTTCTTCTTCTCCCTGCCCTGTTCCCAGTCTATCTGGGGTCGGCGCAGTATGTTTCCTCTTCCATTCGTATCGGTCAGACGTCATCAAGCCATCCACTTTCTTTTGATTCATAATTATCATTCATCGCACCGGAAAGCTGTTAATGATGAATGTATAGAAAAGAGACGGGACGGACCATGTCGAGATATCAATGAACGGAGAGAGTAATTGGAATGACAACATTCCAGTCCGTCAAGGTTTTGGTTTAGGTTTTACAACCGGCTACCTGCCTGACACCAACTCTCTTTACGTATGCTGTTATTAGTAGTTTGCCCTCCACCATTCCGGGCCCCAAGGTGCTTATTGGTCGACACCAGGCAATCTCCCTCGGAGGCAGGAGCTCGCTAGCGCAGTGGCATAGCGCGCTTGGCCTGCGATCGCGTAAAATAAGCAAGTTCGCTAAGGCTGGTCATAGGATGGGTGACCAAAAATTTACTATTTCGAGTTCCTCCGTGCTTCGGAAGGCACGTTAAGCCGGTGGTCCCAGCTGCATCTGTAGTCGTTAATACCCACTAACCCGCACTGGGCCAGCGTGGTGTGCTAAGGCCCAATCTCCCTACATTCTTCCATCCATAGGGAAGGTCCGTGCCCCAACAGTGGGGACAATAAAGGGCTGGTAATGATGATGATAAGGCAATCTCCCTTAGTCGACTTTAACGACACCCATGGAATGAGTCGGAGCTGGCCTATTCTGCGTATTATTTTCGCTCCCATGCCAGCATGATTGATACAAATTGTATGAAAGAATATTTTATTGTATGTGCAGGTACGGTTACGGTCAGAGTATGGTACGGTATAGTGGGCAAAGACCTTTAATGTCCAGAAGAAATCTATGACTGTAACTTCGTAACTTAAACAACATGTAATAGAAATAATGGACACCCTAAACACTACCCATGTTAACTCAGCCATATAAAAACTGTGATGATAATTCTCAAATATTCAAAATTGGACAATTAATCTTCCACCAGGGTTTGAAACCGGTATTTTTTCCATAGAAAAAAACCTAACCTAACTTGACCATATTTGTATAGGTTTTTGTAAATATATTTATTGTATTATATAATTGCTTAGGCATTAATTTTATTAATGCCTAAGCAGTGTCTTTTACAAAATAAAATATTTGAGTGAAATAATAATTAATTTTGTAAATAAATATGTACCGGTTCACATAGCTGTTTTCCACACATAATTTTGCTTTACTGGCCGAATAATTTGTATGGGGGAATAAAAATGTTTAATTAGAGTTTCATAAATGGACATTATTTTATCTTTTTATAGAGCAAACTAAACTTTGAAATGGTTTTTTTTTTACTTTTTATTTGACTAACGCTTAAATTACCGAATGTAGGCAATAGTAAAATTGGTTTGTTACTTAATTAAATTTAATAATTTATTGCAGAAGGAAGTAGGTATTACAGCAATACATAGTTTGATTAGATAGGACTAGATACTTAACCTTAAAAATAAACTACTCAATAGATACATATATCATATAAATGATTATAATTTATGTGTCAGTAATGATATCGATTATTTGGTTTAGGAATAATTAGTAAGCAGTTAATAACTATGGCAGATAATAAATGATCTAGAGTTAAAAAAATAAGAAGCAGAGTTTTGTTTCAAATGATACAGTTGACAAACGGGAAAGCGTAAAAGTAGCAATGAGGAGCTCGCTAGCGCAGTGGCACAGCGCGCTTGGCCTGCAATTGCGTAAACTAAGCAATGTTCGCTAAGGCCGGTCATTGGATGGTTGACCAAAAATGTATTATCTCGAGTTTCTCCGTGCTTCGGAAGGCACGTTAAGCCGTTGGTCCCGGCTGCATCTACAGTCGTTAATACCCACCAACCCGCACTGGGCCAGTGTGGTGGGTTATGCTATAACCCAATCTCCCTATATTCTTCTATCCATAGGGAAGGCCCGTGCCCCAGCAGTGGGGACATTAAAGGGCTTGTGATGATGATGATGATGATGAATCGTAGCAATAATTAGATGCTTATAAAAACAGGACTTTCTAGAACTAGCCTTCAAGTCAAAGTATGCCTGAAAAGTGTCAGTGTGTAAGAAGTGTATCTCTGAGTAAGAAGACCTGTTTGATTGTGTAAGCCAATTGCTATTACTTTAGTCTACCCGTCACTCTCACTCATTAAAATAATAGCAGAGTGTGAACAGACAGACAAACTAAAGTAAACTGTAATGTTTTCTTATATATTTGCACGAGCACTTGTTTTATTAAAATAAAGCAAACAGATTTGCAAATCGCTGAGCTCACTAGATAAACCTATAGATTGGCACCATTGCGGAATGTGTATCAATGTGAGTCAACTTGCTGAAATACATACATAAATCACATCGATTGATGCCTGAAGATAATGATCCAGTCTTTACATAGTTATTGTAATCACGATTTATGTATTGTGATATTTTCGGAAAAATATTTCTCAGTCAGAATGAACAATTATTGAAAATCTTGGCTTAGAAAGTGTTAATCTGACTGGTTGGTTGTACACAGTATATCACCATTCACTTGGCAATAGGTCCTTTGGAGTCTAGCCCGTAGAGTGCGAAAGAGTTACTCCGAGAGAAAGAGAGATAGAAAGAAAACACTACAGAAAAGCAATGAAATATTTTCCCGCGTGACGACATAATTTAACGTCTTGGTTGGCTGAATGGTACATATATACCTACTATCTGCCCGTATCGGATTGCAGAGGATGCGGGTTCGATTCCCGCATCAAGACCATTATTTTTCGGACTTTCTCTAACCACAATTTTCTTTAGCCGTGTGGCAGAGTAGAATACCATTGTCACCATCCCAAATCTCTCCCGTGGGTGTCGTACAAGGCGACTAAGGATAAATCAGTGATGAGGAATGGGCAGCAGCGCTCCTCTTATACTACCGTCCTGACAATGTACTGCGACTTTTGTGCCCGATAAATGGCAATAGGCTCGCCACCTATTACATGGGACTCAACATAATTGGCGAAACGCGGGTGAGAATTCACCTCTGCCTACCCCTTCGGGAATATGGGCGTGATTTATGTATGTGTGTATGTACAATTTTCTTTGTACAAATTTTTCTTAGATTAAAGTATACAATGTTCAAAATAAAATAAAAAATAAATATACTTACCGTCCTGGATCCGATGTAGATATTGCTAGACATGTCGATTTTACAGTTTAATCTTGATATATCACAGAAATAACGGATTACACTATACATATACACCTTACGACCATAGTACCTGACATGCGAATGCCTACTATCATAGCATCGTATCTTATCAGACGTATTAGTCATAAAAAATATTCGCTTGTTAGAGAGGACTAATGTCAATTTTCACCAATGACTTTACTTCAATATATCTTCATAGTTTTTAACGAATTATGAACAAATTGATGACAAGTGGTTGCCCGAAACCGACGGGCATGTATGAGGACATTAATGACATTGGATGAGACGAAATAAGTATGTAAGGACAGCACAGCGCGCTTGGCCTGCGATTGCGTAAACTAAGCAATTTCGCTAAGGCCGGTCATTGGATGGGTGACCAAAAATTTACTATCTCGAGTTTCTCCGTGCTTCGGAAGGCACGTTAAGCCGTTGGTCCCGGCTGCATCTGCAGTCGTTAGTACCCACCAACCCGCACTGGGCCAGCGTGGTGGGTTATGGCCCAATCTCCCTATATGCTTCCATCCATAGGGAAGGCCCGTGCCCCAGCAGTGGGGACATTAAAGGGCTGGTGATGATGATGATGATGATGATGATGACCGTAGGAAGCAACAAGACCATAATTTTTCGAAATTCTTTTTCTAACCACCATAATCTTTGTACCGTAGGAAGTGGTAAGAAATGATCTCTGCCGACCCGTGTGGGAGAAGGCGTGACGTGTATGTATGTATGATACCTTAGGCATTGAAACAGTGCCATCATCATGATCACCAGCCTATGGGAAGGATATGGAATATAGGGAGACTCGACCATAATCCACCACTCCATTTCCCTTTGATTAAAATCATCCATCACATCGGAAAGGTAGTGATGAAAGAATACACCGAAAATTGATGGAAAGGACCTTGTAGGGAGAATATAGGGTCGATTCTATCCATATTGCTTAAGGGTTTGGCTTAGGTTTTATAGCCGGCCTCTTACTTACAGCACATTACATAACTTGTACATTTGCACAATTTTTATTATTCACACAAATTTCCGGTTGAAGATTGGGGATTTTCAAGTGACGCAAAATTTATCGATACCATCAATATTTGGATTTGGACGCTGATAACTGCGGCCCTGTTGTTGACAAAGCGAGATAGCTCAAAATAATGAGTCGTCAAGTTTTTTCTGAGTTTGTCAACGTATTTTATTGTATCGTTAATAGCATCTAATGTTGCCAAAATAATATACATACTTACCTAACCCCGAATACAGAAACGCTACTCAAATTTTGAGCACTTTATGAGCTAAGTTAAGTGGACAATGCCTGTCAGAATTTAAGGGAAAAACGTCAATTATGACAATACTTAAATGCTAAGCGTGAATCAAACTTTGAGTAGCATTTTTGTATTCGGGGGTTAATGATCTAAATGTTAGGCAAATTTCCAGTTGGAAAATGTTATATCACATTGGTACAAATATTAAAAAATACCTACATATATACATACGTACATAAATCATGCCTATATCCCCGAAGGAGCATGCAGAGGTGAACTAGCACCCAAGTTTCATCAATTATGTTAGGTCCCATGTAATAGGTGGCGAGCTTATTGCCATCTATCGGGCACATAAAATCGCAGTATATTGCTAGGTGGTATAAAACGAATGCTGCTGCCCATTACTCATTGCTATCTTTACCCTTAGTCGGCTTGTACGACACCCACACGAGAGATGGGGGTGGTGACAATTGTATTCTGCTCTGCCGTCACCACACGGCTGATTTGACGGCTGATGACACAATTTCACATTGACATATCTGTGCCTACAACATAAACACGTTGTACCCCGAGAATAAACGTCCGTGTTTATCGCAGGATTCAAACCTGGGACTTGACCCCTGCCAGCAAAGAACATTCGAATAAAGTTGTCGGTTTGGGAAACTTACTTTTCGAGTCGGCCACACGTCTCTCTTCACGACGGAGAGGCTGCGCGCATGGAACGCGAATTTTTTTATCTCGTCCAAACTCGTCCTCACAGCAGCACTTTGTTGCACCATCATACACTCCTGACTGTCCCAAAGATATCCAAGAATCCACTTAACACTGTTAAAACTGCTTGTAGAAAATTCAACAAAACTGACCGTAACACTTCAACCTCAAACGCAAGAAATTCGTTAAACTGTGTTGAACAAAAACTTCACGATCTTTTTTAATTTAGTAAAATGTTAATACTGTTAAAACTGTTTGTCCAATTTAACGAAACTTATTGAAACACATTTACCTACTTCGAAAAATTCGATGACCTGTGTTGAACAATCACTTCAACACCTTTTGAATTAAGCGAATTGTGTTGAAAAAAATCCGTGCAGAAAACTGCAAAGGTTGAAAACGTGCCGTCAAACACACAGAAAACAACTTTACTAGTCAAACAGCAGCGATGATATAACTGGGAAAATACATATATTTACCGTTTTATAGTCAGTCGGCATGGTGACTAATATTTAGGGATAATCGGTGCACATTCGTACGTCAAACGGGCCTTAACCCAGTTTTAGCGGGCATCACAACTAAGGGCCGATTTCACCGTCTCTCATAGAAACTGAGTTTAACAAAACTCGGTTCTGATCAATGCAAACTTGGTAGCGGAACTCAGCATAGTTTAGAGCATAAACCGAGTTCAACTTCAACTGATCGCGTTTAATTCTGCGTTGAAATCGGCCCTAAGTTACTAAGCTAAGTTCAACACATTCACGTAGTACTAGTGTCTAAGCAATGCGCTTACGTTTTTTATTCGCTGGAAATGGTTGACGTGCAAGAGATTTCGCGAATTTTTTTAATAACTACGTAATTGTTCATTAGTCTCTCGACATGATCCTTTCCATCACTTTGCTATACATTCATTCACGATAAGCACCTTTCTATAGGGAAGGCCCGTGCCCCAGCAGTGGGGATATTAAAGGGCTGGTGATGATGATGATGAAGCACCTTTCCAGTATAACGGATAATAAGAATCAAAAAGGAATGGATAGCTTGATCACGTCAGACCTGTGTAAATCGAAGAGGAAACATACGACCCCAGATAAACTGGAAACAGGGCTTGTAGAAGAAGACCGGCTTGGGCCACCTTCCCCTACTTTTTCGGATGTTTGATGGGCACTGTTAACCTACCTGACCAAGTAGTAGAAGTGGTAGAATTGGTCGGAGTTCAGTTTTATCTATGTAAACAAGTCAAGGTGATTAAATTATAAAGCCATTTAAAGTGGTTTTATTATAAAGTGTAGATAGATACATAATCCTATATCACCCAATATGTATAGATCTACACGAATGCTTTGTTGTATTTAAAACAATTGAACTCAATGCCATATTAAAGCAGTTAAAATAGCAGTTAAAATTAAAACCATTTAATTAGTGATGATGAATATTCATTTAAAGTGTGAATCATGAATCCAACTGAATTATTGTTGGATTGGTTACGATAATTTTTATTCTCGATTCTATTGTGGTCAGCTACTATATTATGCAACTGAGGGTAAGGTACGTAACATGGATTTTATCTTCTCCGTTCGGATTATTTATAAAATGTCCAATAGTTAGGTATATGTCGTATGATAGCACAGCAGAATACAATTGTCACCACCCCCCACCTCTCTCGCGGGTGTCCTAGACAGCGATAAGTACGTAAGTAGCAAGAAACAGGGCATTCCTCTTATGCCATCTAGCATTATAGGGTACCTATTGCTACACCACCCGTGGTTGTCGTAAAGGCGACTAAGGATAAATCGAAGATGAGGAATGGGCAGCAGCGTTCCTCTTCCTCTCTCGTTCCTCGGACGTAGACAAGCAATAATGTGTCAAGCCACATGAATATCAATTTGAGAAAATGGCGCCCATGGATTCTAAATATGATGTGATTGGCTATTCTTTTATACATTGTTTTTATCTTTTTGTTAAAGGAAGTGTTTCAAGTCAGTTAGAAAACTTTTGAAAATTGTAGAATAAATTATGCTTTATCAACCTATGTCGAAATCTCGGAATATGGGTTTTTGTGGGTTGACATATTATTGTTTATCACCGTCCAAATAGCAATACGCTCGCCACCTATTACATGGGACCTGACATAGATGACGAAACGTGAGTGCTAGTTCACCCTTGCTTACTCCTTCGTATACACTTATGATGATGAGATGAAGGCCAAGAGCTTCCCTGTCTAGCATAAAAAAAAACCTTAAGCCCTGTGTAACAACACTCGACTTGCTGTTGATGTTACTCTGAACTTTTTAGCGTTATATTACACTAACGTTGTGATGGGTCTCGCATAAATAACGCAATAAATTGGCGACAAATACTCATTGCAATCGCAATCTTCACACGCATAACTCTCCACTTGCCATTTAAATCAATAATAAATAACTATACGTGCTAACGAAGATGTCCCCTACAAATGGTCCTAATATTTCACGCTTTCGAGCTATAAATATTGCGGGGTATAAATAAACGGTGTCTACCTTGGTCAGAGGGTGAGAGGTTATCGCGGGTCGGTTGCACACAGGAAGGAGCCAAGGACGACAGGTTTTAGTTGAAGGGGGGAAGAACAATTACACTGAGAGACAAAAATTTGCGATCATGAATATTTTGATACCGGTTTCTTAAAACAGTTGACGAGGAATGGACAGCAGCGATCTTGTATTAATGGTATAGCGATTTACGTGCCCAACAGATTCATAACATATAAATACATATAAATATACACAACCCAGTTATCAGTTTAGGTACCTACACGGGTCTTAAAAATATTTTATACAGTTTATGGAAAGTTAATTTAATTGCAATTTGTTCAATAAGCATAAAATATTAATGAGAAATGCTGACATCCCCCTAGATTAACATAGAGGCATAACACACTTTAGTAGGTAGGTTAAACTTGTGTTTCATTCAAGTGAAAAAGTGCTGAGTTAGACGTTTTAATTAATCGGTAATGGCATCTAGATGGCACTAGGCTCTCTCTATATCATTTCAGTCGTACTCATATGCAGTGAGTGTTGACATGTTGTGAAGGAATCCCGTAAATCTACAAACTGTGCCTGTCTAGTATATAACTATAAAAAAAACTAGCTGTTCAATGTACTCTTGGAACGAAAAGACATATTTTCTATTCAATCAAGCAAGCCCATCTCATTATTTTATATTGTTAATTATTATATTAAAATAGACTCTTGGAAAGAAAATTAGGACTGTTTCCCTCTCGAATCAAGCAAGCCCATCGCCTGAAACATATATTATTAAATTAAAATAGAAGCATTGGATAGTGAATGCGTCAATTCAAAATTATGGTCACACCGCAGCCGCAATATATAAAATGCGCAAGACCAGCCACAGTGTAATTGTTCATTATTTATTGCTATTATTATAAAATATGCTGCTAATAATTTCGCAAATCAACCGCAGCGCAGGCGATGGGTGCATAGAATGAGCTTATCATAAATTTGAGATTCCTGGCAAAGTTGAATTAATGTACACAGTCTATAATAAATCTGGTTATTCTACAATAAATTACTGTAGTTGATTTGTACGCCACAGAATATATATCACTATTTTAATTTGAACATTATGCAAATGTTAGAAAAACAAAGATTATTGTTGTTAGGCCTAACTATACCACTCGGCCAAACAATATCATTATAATATAGACATCTGACCGGATTGCAGAGGACGCGGGTTCGATTCCCGCATAAAGATTTTTCAAACTTTTTTTGACCAATATTTTCTTAGTTTTTCTAATATTTATGTTCGATCAATCGAACCCGACCTCTAGATCTTAGTTCCGATGGGTAAATCACTAGACCACGGAGACGCTTATAAAGAAGAAGTATTTATCTATTATTGCAAAGGTATTTAGACAGTGTGTGATCTTGGCGTGGTGTTATTAAGGGCAGGAACTAACTGTCGCACTCAGAGACGTCAAATAACGTTAATGAGTACTTAATGTCAAAAAATCTCATTTAAATCTAGACCATAGACCCGGCAAGAATAACGACTAGTTTTGAATTGTTATTTTTTGATATAAGGGGCGGTTTCACCGAAGGTTTATGCTCTTAACTGACTACCACTACATAGTTTGTATTAATCAAAACCAAGTTTTATTAAAACTCAGTTTCTATGAGAGACGGTGAAATCGGCCCTAAGTACTCATTAACGTTATTTGACGTCTCTGAGTGCGGCAGTAAGATTTATTGTCTTTTTATTACTTTGGATTTTTTGTCACAGGTATGGCTGAACTGCACGTGGTGGTAGAACTCGACAGAGGTGCCGCTCCAATGTTATGATTATTAATCATTCAGTCAGTTCAGTCATAACGGCCATACCGTTCATTCCCGATTTTCCCACATTCACTCTCTGTCAATTAATTAATTATTCGTTTATTCTCTTATTGGTCCAATTTTATTTCTTTTCTCTGTCCTTATTCTACTTACTCTAAGTAGGGTCGGTACAACAAGTCTTCTTCTTCCACTCTCCTTTATCAAACATGAGAACAGAATGTTCCCTCGTTCTAATAAGTGTCCTCTTTCACACAATCCATCCACCGCTTTTTCGGTCTTCCTCTCATTTTGTTCCCACTGCTGGGACACAGGCCTTCCTTAAGGATGGAAAAATATAGGGAGACAAGGACCGTAGCCGCCCGTAACCCACCACGCTGGCCCAGTGCGGGTTGGAGGGTATTAACGACTGCAAATGCAGTAGGGACCGACGGCTTAACGTGCCTTCCGAAGCACGGAAGAACTCGAGACAATATATTTTCGGTCACCCAACCGATGACTGGCCTTAGCCAACACTGTTTAGTTTACGCAATCGCAGGCCGAGAGCGCTAAACTGCGCCTTCGAGTTCCTCTAGGTTTCCTGTAACTTCTGATAGTAACATAGTTGCGGTCTCGATTGACACAAAGCGATGTGGTGTCGAGTTCTGATAAAGAATAACCCTTACAAAAGGCGATACTGTGGTGAAAAATGAATATTAGCAACCTAAAGGTTTTCTGTGAATTTTTGCATTTCCTGCGTGTTGGTCGTGATAAAAGGAAAAAGTATGGATGCTATTGTATTATATTGTATGCTATCTCAAATAGAATAAACAAGTAATATTTATATAATAATAATTGTGATAAAACTACATTTTAAGTAATAAGAAATAAATTGTTTGTTAACGATAAAAAGTGCTGAAACGCGCCATCTATTGTCGAGTAGCGTAATTATTTGAACTTGTCAATTACAGGGTTGAATAATTTATTATTAATATTCTCTAGATATTTGATGAATCGTTTTGATTTATTCAACAAACAGAATTAAGCAGAATACGACTGTCACGAAAAACCTTTTTTTGTTAATTAAAATAAGGTTAAAATTACCAAAAAAACTTACTTCCCCCATTTGTCGTACAAGGCGACTAAAGGTTCAACTGCGTAATGAACAGCAGCGTTTCTTTTAGACCACCTAGCAATGTTCTGCGATTTATGTGCCATGCTAATGAGACCGCCACCTATTACATGGGACCTAACCTATTGACTAAACGTGGGTGAATTATTGATAATTGATAATTGATAATTTGATAATTGATAATTGATAATTGATAATTGATAATTGATAATTGATAATTGATAATTGATAATTGATAATTGATAATTGATAATTGATAATTGATAATTGATAATTGATAATTGATAATTGATAATTGATAATTGATAATTGATAATTGATAATTGATAATTGATAATTGATAATTGATAATTGATAATTGATAATTGATAATTGATAATTGATAATTGATAATTGATAATCTTTATTTGCCAGAATACATGTTTACAATAGGTACATCATAATAGCAATAGGTCCAGTACAGTATTCAACCTGCAAGCAGGTATGCAAATTATAATAAGGTATTAGTAATTTATTTAAATTTATACAATGTCAGTCTACTATTTAGAAGGTAATATAACATTAATTGAACATTATAATTTTTTATTTTTTCTTGTATTCTAAATATTCTTTAACACTATAGAAGCAGTGTTCTAGTAGCCACTTTGTCAAAACAAATTTAAATTTATTAATAGTCAACCATTTAATGTCATCAGGTAAATGATTAAATAATTTAATACACATATTGTAGACATTAATTTTATAAATATGTTTATTTTTATTATTAACACCTCTACCTACCCCATCAGGGATATAGGCGTAGTTTATGTATGTAGTGTGTGTATGAATGTAACTTTGTCATCATCATCATCATCACCAGCCCTTTAATGTCCACACTGCTGGGGCACGGGCCTTCCCTATGGATGGAAGAATAAAGGGAGATTGGGCCATTAACCCACCACGCTGGCCCAGTGCGGGTTGGTGTGTATTAACGACGGCAGATGCAGCCGGGATCAACGGCTTAACGTGCCTTCCGAAGCACGGAGGAACTCCAGATAATAAATTTTTGGTCACCCATTCCATGACCGGCCTTAACGGACATTGCTTTTTACGCAATCGCTAGACCAAGCAACGCGCTTGCCACTGTCACTGCGCTAGCGACCTCGATTTCCGTTCTGGATAAATGACAATAGGCTCGCCACCTATTACATGGGAACTGTAACCTAATTGGCTAAACTTGGGTGAATTAACACCTCTACCTACCCCTTCAGGGATATAGGCGTGATTTATGTATGTGTGTACGTATGTAACCTTGTCGTTAGTCCTATTTGCAGCATGCGGAAGAAAAAAGTACAGGAACAAATTTGTTGGACCAGACGAAGTCATAAATACGTCAATGCGAGGTCCCCGTCCAATAAACGACATAATAGCCAGTTTAGGCGGGAAAGGACGTTCATAAACAAACTCAAGTGTTGACTTGTTTTTGAACGTGTATGCCCGTTTGTCCCCACGATGGGGACAAAATCGTGGGGACAAACGGTCCGTCAAAAATGTCCTGTCCGTTGTCCACTCTATCACTAATTGGTTTCGTCAAAGTGCACTACACTTAGTGCTACGAGAAATGATCTAGAACAGCCTGCCAATAGTTTATTCGAGTTGTTTGTTTGTATGTAGGCAGTAGGCACCTTTTTTTTTTTGACGGAGTGGAATGCATTTACGCACCGTATCGGCCGCTAGCTAGACGGCCGACGTGTGTGGGACTCGCCCAACTCAAGATCGAGTCGGGACTACGCCACTAAACCACTCCGGTTTCCCTCCAGCCCTTCTGACGGGGAGAGTCTGGGGTCTGCCGCGAGGCAATTCACCAGTCTCTCCCCAAAAGGCAGTAGGCACCTAGTGTAAGTTGTTTTTTCTCCTTTTTTTGGGACTTTGGTGAATATGATTGCATGCCAGTCCCATCGTGACTGTTTCGTAGTTTATTAAGATCAATAGCTTTTAGATCTACTTTGTAAATTTACAAAGTTTTCTTCGAGGATGGCTTTACTAGTAAGTTTGGTATTACTCTGAATTGGAAGTTTTAAAATGTGCAAAAAAATTTTATAGTAAAAATTAAATGGTACATTATTATCTGCATATGTAAAGTCGAGAATTTTACCGTCCTAACGCGAATCACATTTCATATCGTACCTACACCAGTACGGAAAACCTTCCATTTTTATTAAAGTATCGCTTTCTTACTTACACTGACTTATTAGTAAAGACAAGTCAGTGTTTAATCAGTGTAATGTATCTCACAGCAATAACTGAAACAGCCATTTTGATAACAACATTTTGTGTAATGTATCTACACAAGTTGAATTTAAATATTTGGCTTTCGCAATGCGATTCACCGAGTTGAGTCAAAATTCAGGCACAGCGTATTGACAATAGTCCGATTATCTGCCACGTATGTTCTAGTCTTATTTTTGTTGGTATGGCAGTATAGTTCGCTTTTTGAGCAAAAAAACGACACTATTCCAAAGGCTAGAACTTTGTATTTAAAGTAGGTACAATACTTTTAGGTTGAAACTGAATTTTACAAAGAAACTCTTCGATACAATGCGAACAAAATGCTCATGAGGGTGATTTTGTATTAAATACATGAATAAACAAATCACGCCAATCTACCTATCCCCGAAGTGGAAGGCAAAGGTGCCTTATTAACACCCACGTTACGTTAACTATGTCAGGTCTCATATAGTAGGGGGCAAGCCTATTGCCATTCACCGGGAACATCAGACAACATATTTTATAACAGACTTGCAGATTTTTCCCTTTAACTTTAGTGACATTCCTATTGGGTCTGCGTTGATCCAGTTTTAATTTCGCGACATTCAAACAAAATTTATACGACAGTTAAAGTTAACTTTAAGGAACGTTTATTATTCAATCTGTGGATTATGATGCTGATTGTGCAATTAATTAAGATCTTTGTCCCCAATAAAGAGAGAGAGAAAAAAGTCAGTAATCATTACATAAGAGACCATAACTGATGAATCAGATGACTTACGGCAAGATGGTAGGCACGAGTGTAAAAAATATTCATATAAAATTGATTTATTTATATTCACCACAATGTGGTAATGCTACTGTTGTGTTGTAACCGCATGATGAGTTGACGCAGGCAATATCTCGAATGTCCGTTGGCTTTAAGCATAGCGTGCAACATAGTATGTTGCGATGTGGTGACGGCATAGAACAATGCAATTAGATAAAAATTTAATCCCATAGAACAAATATACCGTTTCTTTGATATACAATCCTGACTTCGACAAATTTTTCTTAGTTTTATTTCTTGATTACCTTATTTCTTCAGGAAGAACGTGGTATGATAGGTAATAATAATATGAATGCGCATGTCATCATCATCCACTTGCAATATGTTTTTTTTTCATTCACTCCTGTTAGCTGTCTTCTCATTCATTCCATTAAACATTCATGTCATTTCTTATGCCATCCATCCATGTTTTCTTCATCATCTCTTCCTTTCCACCCCTCAACATCCAACAACATTGTTCATCACTTCTTTAGTCACACGCATTTCGATTCTTCTCATAACATGTTCATACCAAGCCAAGCGATTTCTTCTTATCTTCTCTGTTTATAGGCAGTAATCTGAAGTTTCTATTGTCTTTGTTTCAGATTTGCTTTGAGGAATGAACTGTAGTTTACTTTAAATTGCCAACCAACCAAATTATCTGGCCAAGCGGCAAAAATTGGAACCACAATTTGCCCATGGATTTTGACATTTCATTGAGACTGAGTTCACCACTAACGAGTCTAATGACATCACAAACTAGCAAGATAAATTATTGTTGACACTATTGTATGTGTAGAGTATTGGCCCAGTATAAGCAATCTCGCTATGTGATTCCAATGCTTCATCATTCTTAGTCCAATACTGGCACTGTCCTGTCGTGTTGATGGGAGAATATATTTGGTTGGTACTGCAATCATTGTTACTGTTTAATGAAAACCAAAGACAAAACAAACTGTTAGTACCAAGTCGCAGGAACAGAATAAAAACAGCAAGTTCCAGTGTCAGTTACAAGATTGGCAACATATTATTGAAGCATGCTTCAAGCAAACCCTATTTCAAGTCGCAGAAGACGATCAACCAATTCTAACGACCTGTGTTGTCAGAATCCGTGTTAAGAAGTAGGGATTGAGAAGCTAGATTGTGAGTTGTGTTTTATTGACTGTGGAATTTATATTAAGGCCAAAGAAAACCAAATGTAGACACCCGGATTGTAGATAATAAATTATTAAAATTTCCACTTACCGTTTCACACAAGGAAGAAGTTGACGACATATTGATAGAAAACACTTCACCACTTTCGGCCGTCTGCATTTTCACACTGGCAACACAGTCTAAGGGTCCCATTTTAACCAATCACAACAGTTGGTATTGAAGAACTCTATCAATTTAAATTTAGCAAACTGTCAGAAAAGTCTGCGGAAAAATTGTGGCAAAATTGACATTCCACATTCAAGTTTCATCTAAAACCTATTTGGTATTTACTCAAGAAGAACACCTGTTAAGTGTGTGTAAGTTTGAGTGATAATGCTCCGCAACTGGCGCTCGGCTGCGCGAGCGCTGACGTTTGTAGTTTGTACGGTGCTAACATAGATGTAGGAATGACTGGACGAGAAGTGATTAACATTAATGACAATAATAATAATTAACCGTCTATCATTCCGGGGAAATTATTGGGGAACAGACAGAATCTATTTGATGTAATAATTTCATGATGACGATGTGTTGTTGTTGGGTTAATTTTGTATTAATGTTAGAAAAGATAGTAGAAAGAATATCAAAAGAACTGAAAAAAATGCTTTGACGTTTACACTCACGTTTACCCCAACTATTTGGATAGCAGAAGATTTTCGAATTTAATAAGATAATTTTTTTTCGGTTATTTCCTTAGAAATTAAACTTATATGATGTTATTTCTTATTAAAATGTTACAGTTTTGCGTCTACAACACGATTATTATTTATTTATTTCATTTTAAACTGTCGAAAAGTATTCACATCAACTAGACTTGGTAATTAACTATATAAGTGTTTGGTTTTTAGTATCATTTTACACTAAAATCTGCCTAATATTTAAAATAGTTCTAATTTTCCAAAATCTGATATTGATAATTTAATGAAAATATTTATTTGTGCATGCTGTTTTATTTAGGTTAGCCAATAATCTGATAATATTGATTACTACATAATTTAATGAAAATATTTATTTGTGCAATATATTTAGCATGCTGTTTTATTTAAGTTATCCAATACTCGCTAATCGCTATTCCACTATAGTAAATCCTTGTAATTATAATCAGCTAACTGCCGCATCCAGTTCTACTTATTCTATCTGGACGGCACACGCCACTTGATTTTAAATCTCGTATGAATCACACACGTGAGCAGTCAACCTACTACCGCTCAATGTAGGGGTATTCGTGTATACTATGTATGTCAGTATACTACGAGTATGTACGTATGTTTATACTCTTTTGTTATGACACGCGCGTATGGTTTGTGGGTCATCTCTGGGCGGACTCATGGTATCCGCAACAAAATGTTGACCATTCTGACGCCGGTATGGACGAATGGTCAAATCGTTGGCTAAGAGGTCCCGGGTTCGAATCCTGGTAGGGGCAAATCTTTCTGCTAAATACCGACATTTTTCTCGAGTCATGCCTGTGTTTTTAATTATGTATTAATATTTATATGTAACTAGCTGACACAGCAAACGTTATTTTGCATATCATCTAGATTCTAGGGGTATAAAAAAAACCTACGACCTAACCTATTCTCGGACCTACCAAATATACACAAAAAATTGCATAAAAATCGGCCAAGCCGTTTATCGAACACGTTACCAAAAAAAACGTGTCACAGTGACACGAGATTTTTATATACTTTATGTACCTTTATCAAAATTGATACGTCATCTAGAGTATCCACAACATAAGTTCTTATAATAATTTATATCGGAATCCCCTGATGATTCACTGATCATCACTTCAGTCAGCTATTTCTAGTCTGAACATATAAATTTTCTTTATTTTTCCTATACACAGAATATTTTCATTCGCCCGTCATAGAGTACCTAATTATGGAATTTTGAGCTTAGACTGTTTCCACAAAAGAAATAATTCAATGTAATATCTTCATAGGTATACTTAGTTCATATGCACTTTGCTTACATAAGCGACAACTGACCACAACAGATAGTAGGTACCCTAAGCTTTAAGACAGAGCCCTGATTTGATTCTCCCTATATTCTTCCATCCATATGCTTGTGCTATAGCAGGCAAGAGAAAGACGATAAAATGTTAGGCAGGGAAGCTCTTGCCCTTCATCTCACCTGATGGTAAGTGACGATAAGGGCCGAAGATGGAATCGAGCTTCACCTGGAAACCCTCAACCACAGATAGTCAATTGTGAACACAATTATCCTGTCTTCGTCGTTCGAGATTTAACATAATCACCTGTAGTAGTCCCTGCGACACTACGACCCACTCGCACATAGTTCAGCGCTAAAAGAAAGAAAGAGACAGCACCACCTCCCTCGGCGATCGGCCTGATACCGAGTCGACCCGATATTTCATTCGTTTCCGTGCGCGCGCGGCTACCGCACATAGTAAATTTTCTTTTAGGTTTTTTAAGAACTTTTATTGAATCTATTTAGGTGTGGAATATTGTTCCTTGATCAAAATATGCCAAAAAGGAAGCATGACGATAATAAGGAAGATAAATGGCGAAAAAAAATTAGAAAATATGAACAAAAATTAAACAAAAAGAGACGTCGTCAAGATGATACTGACGAAGGTATGTTAAAATATTATTTACATTTTAGTGCCGGTTAATTTAAGTTTTCCACTCATATTTTTATGAGCGGCAGCTGCTTATGACGGCTATATTTGTTACCTTAGATCTAACACGAGATGTTAGACGGTACGCAAGTTTGTCGAGTCAATACACGATATTGACCTTATATTATGTTTATTTTAGAGTTAATACGAGATATTAACCAAAAAAATATAATCCTCCAGAATATCTGGAATCGAATGGCGGCGCATCCACGTGGTCGTCGCCAGACCGCTCGCCTCCGCCCGCTATACCTGCAACTGCGATGACGGCGGCGGGTATATCCGCTGGCTCCGCAACGCCGACGGTGGTGGCGCCAGCCTGCTCGGCGCCTCTGGCGCCGCCCTTGACCGCGCCTGCAGAGTCTCCTGCGATGTCAGAAAAGGTGCTGTGGGCCACTGATCCCTCACAGATGATGGAATCAGCTGATATTTCAAATGCAAATGTTGATAACACCCCTGATATTCTGGCCGCTGACCCCGAACTTCTAAAGGTCTTAGGAGACTTTGAAGCTGAGATAGATGAATGGGGCCCTAATATAGTGACGGACTTGACGAAGAGATGGGAATCTATTCTTAGACAAGGTATTAAGAAAGAAACTCGCGAAGAGCTGATGAAGAAATACTTACTTCCCAAGAATTGTCCTTTAATGAAATCTCCTATGTTGAATCCTGAATTAGCTGCCATGCTAAATGAGTCTGCTAGAAATCGAGACTCAAGAGTCCAAAAGAAGCAGGCTCAAATCGGCTGTGTCCTTTCAATTTTAGGAAAGACCATGTCAGGAATTCTTACAAAATCCTGTGATACGACTGAAATACTTCGTCTGCTAACAGATGCAACAAAGCTCCTATCAGATTCACATTACTTGGAAACCGTTACAAGACGATTTCTCGTCACTCCTATGGTCGATAAAACTCTTATTGAGCCGTTAAGGGATCGGAAAAGAGATAGTCATCTATTCGGTGAAAATCTTGGCGAGTTTATTAAATCTTCGCGTGTTATACAGAAGACGGGAAAGTCAATCCAGTCTACGGCTTCGACGAGTACTTTAAACTACAAGGGCCCGCCGTCACACCAGCAATATCACCGCGGCATTCGTACGCAGGCGAATCGCGGCGGCGGGTCCAAGACATCGTCGAGCTACCGCCGTCGAGGGGCAGCACAGACGTCCGGGATGCGGCGCATACCACAGGCGTCCCCTGCCCCGCCCGCTGCTGCACGCCACGGCCACAAGCAGTCGGGAACAACACCCACAGCCAACCGAAAGCAGTAGAACCTCAGGTATTAGCTCACGCAGGTCGTTTAAGATATTTTATGCAAAATTGGAAAAATATTACCGGCGATAAAACAGTCCTTGAGACAATATCTGGGTATAAAATTCCTTTTGTTAAATGTCCTATACAGCAGCCAGGTACAATTCCTAATACATCGTTTTCAAAAAACGATAAATTATACATTAAAAATGAATTAAATCGATTAACTCAGGCACAGGTCATACGTAGATGTACACCCTCCCGAGATCAATTTGTTTCTAGGATTTTTGTCGTACCTAAAAGTAATGGACAAAAACGTTTAATATTAAACTTAAAGAAATTAAATAAATTTATAGATGTTAGTCATTTTAAAATGGAGGATATTAGGACTGCAATTAAATTAGTTACTCCTAATTGCTATATGGTAAACGTAGACTTAAAGGAAGCCTATTTTTTATTACCCGTCTACGAGGGTCATATAAAATATTTAAGATTCTATTTTGATAAAATACTGTACGAATTTTTAGTTTTACCTTTTGGTTTAAGTTCGGCCCCTCATGCCTTTACAAAACTTATGAAACCTGTTTCTACCTTTTTGCGTTCTCAAGGGATTAAGTCTGTATTTTATTTAGATGATAGTTGTTATTTTGGAGACAGTTATGTAGAATGTTTAAATAATCTTCATGAAAGTATTAAATGCCTAACAAATTTAGGATTTGTAATAAACTATGAGAAAAGTTCTCTCGCCCCCAGCCAATCTTGTCAGTTTTTAGGATTTATTTTAAATTCCCGGGACATGGCACTGGAACTACCTTTCAAAAAAAGACACGACATTTTGTCGCGTACAAAAAAAATGATGATTACAAAAAGACTTACTATTCGTGCTTTTGCTCGTTATCTAGGCATTCTCACAGCCGCATGTCCGGCCGTTGAGTATGGATGGCTTTACACAAAACCATTAGAGAGAGCGAAGTACCTAGCGTTGTTAGACAATGATGACTATGATAAAGTTATGTCTGTTCCAGATAGTTTACATAATGATTTGTTATGGTGGAAATCATCTATTTTAAGTACACATAATTCCATTATGCCAATGTCATTTGCTTTAGAGATATTTACGGACGCATCTACAATTGGCTGGGGTGCCGCTTGCTGTGGTGAAAGTATAGGTGGTTCGTGGACAGAACAGGAGCGTCATCATCATATCAACTATTTGGAACTCCTGGCAGCATATTTTGGCTTAAAATCGTTTGCTAAAAAAGTTAATAATTGTCATATACTTTTACGTATTGACAACACCACAGCAATTGCGTACATAAACAAAATGGGGGGAGTGCAATACCCACATCTCAATGAAATCTCACGTAGAATTTGGATGTGGTGTGAAAAGCAGCATTTATTCATTTTCGCTTCGTATATAGCATCGTGCCAAAATGTTGAAGCGGATACGGAGTCTCGAATCGTGGACATTGAGTGGGAATTACATCCTACGGCATTTAATAAAATTATTTCTAAATTTGGTAAACCTGATGTAGATATTTTTGCTTCAAGGACAAATGCCAAATGTGATAAATATATATCATGGAAGCGTGATCCCTACGCATGGAATGTTGATGCATTTACTGTAAAATGGGATATGTTTTTTTATGCATTTCCACCATTTTCCCTTATTTTAAAGGTTTTGCAAAAGATAACGACTGATAAAGCAACCGGAATAATTGTAGTACCAAATTGGCCATCTCAGGCATGGTTTCCGGTATTCAAATCTCTTGCAGTAGGTGAAATTGTGATATTCCCCCCTGACAAAAATTTACCATCGTCAAATTTCAGGGAAGCTCATCCGCTACATCGGTGCCTTTCCCTGGCGGCGACGATATTATGCGGGAAGCCTTCACGCGATTGCAAGTCCCAGACTCGGCTCAAACTGTAATGATATCGTCAATATCCGTAAGCACTAGGCTACAATACACATCTAGCTTCAAACGGTGGTGGTTATACTGTCATAATAACGAACTAGACCCGTACCAGATAGAAGTCTACGATCTATTAAATTTCTTGTCAGAATGTTTCACAAACGGTTCCTCGTACGGTACATTAAATAATCATCGTTCGGCTTTATCATTTATTTCTAGAAATAATATAGGACAAGACGAACGTGTCAAAAGGTTTTTCAAAGGGGTATTTAAGTTGAAACCTTCCTTGCCTAAATATAACTGTACGTGGAATCCGAATACTGTACTTGATTATCTTTCTAATCTGTACCCCAATGAAAGTTTAAGTTTGGAACAATTAAGTAAAAAATTAGTAGTTTTGTTAGCATTGTCAACGGGACAAAGATGTCAAACGCTTTCATTAATCAAACTATCAAATATTACGATAAATCAGGACAATATTAAAATAATAATTACAAATTTGATAAAGACATCAGGAATAGGTAAATGTCAACCAATACTTAACCTACCTTTCATTCGTCAACGTTGTGCAATTTGTCCTGCAGAAACATTACTAGCCTATATTAATGTTACGTCTGCGGATAGAAAGGATAATGATAATAATAATAATTTGATTTTAACTTTTAAAAGGCCGTATCATGCTGCATCATCTCAAACAATTGGGCGATGGATTAAGCAGACTTTGGCTACTAGTGGTATCGACACTGCAATATTTAGTGCACATAGCACTCGACATGCATCTTCCTCAGCTGCACATCAAGCAGGCGTTAGTGTCGATGCCATTAGAAGGGCTGCTGGATGGTCACACCAATCTGCCACATTTGCTAATTTCTATAATAGGCCACTCATTCAAGACAATTGTGAATTTGCAAATGCAGTACTTAACACTCATAAATAATAATTTAAGAGAATTTATTATTTTTTGTTACTTAAATTTCTATGTAAAGACTGATTAAAATATGAATCATATTTTCATTAATGTATGTTTTCCTTTGCTCCCCTATAACATTGTCTGATTCTCTGAACATCTACAGGTGATTATGTTAAATCTCGAACGACGAAGACAGGATAATTTAATGATCAAACGAACTTACCTGAAGTGAAGTTCGATCTTAATTATCCTGTCTTCGTCGGAGAGATTTACCCACCCAACCCTGGCAATGAGGTAAACTCATTTACTCCCTGGACAATATTATAGTGGGTCCAATATATATATATAAATGGGGCTTGCTCTGAACTGAATGAAATATCGGGTCGACTCGGTATCAGGCCGATCGCCGAGGGAGGTGGTGCTGTCTCTTTCTTTCTTTTAGCGCTGAACTATGTGCGAGTGGGTCGTAGTGTCGCAGGGACTACTACAGGTGATTATGTTAAATCTCTCCGACGAAGACAGGATAATTAAGATCGAACTTCACTTCAGGTAAGTTCGTTTGATCATTAAATTATGCTGTTAACATTATTATTATGGCGACAGATTTTGTTAATATGGTGGTGGTAGCTAGCCAGGCGGACTTGATAGAAGTCCTACCACTAACCTAACCGAGTACAAATTTGTACCCCCCTTGGGATCGAACCCGGGACCTCTGGATATTATTGTTCACGCATCTTCCCCTCAGCCTCCCCTTATCATTATGAAACGATGCTCAGTTATAATTCTATTTAAAGATTTGTGCCTCATACTTAAAGTTAATTCTATAATACTTAGAACGCATTCCATTAGAACAGTTGAATCACTGATCTAAGGTCAGGTTCAAGCTAACAAAAAATACTTTTCGAGTTCACGTGTACCTAAAGTCCGCAATGTACCGGATTTAAAAGTATGACTAAGGTCATTGGACCTCTGATTGCAAAGCATACAGCTGGTAACAGGGTTCTTATTTCAGTGGTAGTAACTGCCGTGAGGTGAAGGGAAATTCACCTGCTTTTCCCTTAAAGAATAAATAGACGTGATTACTTAAGGATGTATGACCTGCTATGTATGTATTTAAGTGGTTCACTTTTATATCTGATTACCTATGTATGTATGACCTATGTGGTTCAATTTTATATCATATGTAGGTAATATACGGAAAGATGGTGCTTAACGGAATAAGAATAGTTTTTCAATCACACTGATACCAGCGCGTAAGGCACTTAAGTGGATGCTGTGTCAACATAATTAAAGATCTACTACCACAAAAAGTTACCCATTAATACTCGGCTTTTACATTTCTGGTTTCGCTTTGAAGACGCTCACCTCAAAACACCATTCAATATCTTCTGCACTTAAAAATGACCAGCTAAAGTATGACCACAGTTCGTTCAAACACCGAACAAACAGAGTTCTTTTGATTTTGGTGACTTATTCACACACTTACCTACACTGAGAGTGAGACGACAAATGTAAATACTTGTAGTATCTTTGGAAGCCTACCGTGATTCACTGCGAACATACACACACGTATTTACTTTCGCTTCTATGACGCATAGTGCAGTCAAGATAAAACATATAGGATTTACTTAATGAAAGGGCAAACGTTGTATGCCCTTATCACCTAGTCCTAGGGGTATAAAAAATAGCTTACGACCTATTCTCATACTTACCAAGTAACACAAAAGAAATCATAACAATTGGTCAAACCGTTTCGGAGGCGTTCTATAACAAACTCTGTGACACAAGATTTTTATAAATTAGAAAACTCTCTGTGTGATAGATAGATTTTCATTATTATTTTGATTGTTTAAATCATTATACATATAAATTTTATAAAAATTATCATTCCGCGTTCTCTACACTGCTTTCTACTCTGAAGGACGAGGCGGGGGTTCGATTCCCGCTAAAAGGTTATAATTTTTCTAACTTTTTGTTAGGTACCACAATTTTTTTTGAGAAAGATTTAAATCGAAACGTCGTTAAAAGGAAAATGTAACTAACCCATTAGTTCCGGATTATATTGTATCGATTAACACGTCGGTTGCTGGTATTTAATTAACTAGACCCTTTTTCTTGTAAAAAAGGACATTTAATTGGAACGGGAAATTCCAATCCCAACCATCCCATAAAACTTTGATATCTTTAAATGGAAATCTCGAAATGACTCAAGCGTTTTCGGTAATCAATGATGCTAAAGAATTACAATTCAAATTGGGAATGGTTTCTGTGAACTAAGTTTAATATTTTAATAATATTAGGAAACAAAAAAACTTTTCAGTGGCCTAGATTAACAAAAAACTATGTGGATGTAAAACATGATGTAGAAAAAAGAAACGCACTCAATCAATTAAATTGACATTTTATTTTAGAAACTTTTCTCTCTAATATAATTTCGTTTCGATATCTATTTAGTAGTATTTGGATTTGTTTTTTGATTGGAATGTAATTCTATTCAAACATTAAATAAATGTTATTATAAATTGTTTATAAAACAATGTAAATTAGGTACGAAAATTTTCGAAAATAAGAGTTCTCTTCTCACCTTTTCGTCTCTTTTGCCAAGTTATAGTGCTTTTAGTTTTAGTTTTAACATGGAACAAAGGGGAGTTTATGCTGAGCTCACGTCTAATAGAGGAGAGTGGAAGAAGAAGACATGTTGTACCGACCCTACTTAGAGTAGGATTTAAAGGCAGGGAGAAGAGAGAGTTTTAGTTTTAACATAATAGGGTCAATTCTGACATGATTCTCTTAACTTAAAACTAATATTAATATCAGTCTCTCCTCTTCATTCGATTCTATTGAGAATGAAAGAGAAACACTGTTGTCAAATTAATCTTAGGTTTAGAGAACCATTGTCAGAATCGACCCCAATGACAGTTTGACACCAAAGAGTCAAGAATGTCTTGATTTGTCTATTCGTAAACAATTTGCCTGTTCGTATATATTACGTGTTAATCTGTGGTGTCAACAAAACCGGTGCCAAAAATCAAGACTTGAAAATCTGAACAAATCTATAACAAAAATGGATATACCCGAGATAATATCTTGCGAAGAGCAAGCTATAGACACAGTGGTGTCAATTATAAATGGAGCAAAAGAAAAGCTAGGTGATAGACAGACACTGAATCAACTTGCTGGTAAATAGTTGCACTGCTTTTGGATGATATTAAAGAATTTGTGTGATAGTCTAAAGTGGCCTTCAATCTTCTTCTTCTTGCCCTGTTTCCAGTTTATCTGGGGTGGGTGCAGTAACATACTGCTTCTATTAAGTGCGATTAAATAAATTAAATTAAATAGCGATTAAATAGGTGTGATTTGTGTATTATGAAATGATATAGACTGATATTTCCCTTAGAACCACCTAGGCCTAATTATTTTCGATATAAAGTTAAAAAAATATGAAATTCCGTTTCCTATTCTAGAAACCCGCGATCTTCTCACAGCAAAAGCTATAGTATCCCTGAGGAGGCTTGGTAATCCGCTGGTGGGAACATGCATGGACCTTATCAAGGAAACTATAGAGAAGAATTGGAAGCTAACCGATATCGTCATGTACGCCTTAAATTACGTCGGTGGATCACAAGACGAATGCTCACAGTATTATTACTTTGAAGTGAGTTCCTTATCTTCTTATCTTAACACAGATTTTTTTAATGAAGTTTCATTGAAGCCGTGTGGTGACGGAGGAGCAGAATAACATTGTCAATGGGTGGCGAGCCTATTGCCATTTATCAGGCACAGTACATTGCTATGTGGCTTATAAGGAAAGATACTGCCCAATACTCTTTGCTGTCTTAACCCTTAGTCGCCTTGTTCAACACCCACGGGAGAGATGGGGGTGGTGACAATTGTATTCTGCTCAGTCGTCACCACACAGCACTATATTTAGTATGTCTTTTTAATAAAAACATTATTGAAAATTTTAAAGGGAGAGAGTAAACGTAATTAATAGTAACTATTACATAAAAATGTCGTCAATAACCTTACTCGAGATGTAGCACTATACGGTGACTTATTCTGAAAATATTCTGGTCTTCGTAAGCGGTGGTATAACGTCAAGTGTATTGTTCTAATGACAGGCTATATTTAGTCAGCCCACAGCGGAATACCCTATACCGCAGGCGACGGTATCAGTCTTCTTCAGGCTAGAAGATAAACTGCTGGAGCCATTGAAAATGAGACCAGCTCAACTGGTAAGTCTCAACTAATCTTTATTCTATTTCCTTCTAATTTGACTTTCTAAAGGAATCAGACAAAATCGTTGACATTCAATGTAATGGAAAGGTGTTTGTTTTTTACATTACATTCATTTACATTAATGTCATTACAATGTGTTTACATTAATGTCAGGACCAGCTCTATTGTGAACGTTATGAGTCTGAGAATATTAGTCTGCTGAGATAACGGGTTGAAAAAGATTTCTTAAGTAAATGCGTTTAAAATTAAAAATATTTTCCTTTTGCCAGCTCACCTTCAGGATCGAGGGTCACAACACAGAGCACGATGTCCGCTACGTAAAGTTGACTGCTGACTGGCTCCTTGCAGTAATTCAGATGAAAATCAACCTTTTCAAGCGAATTGAGGAGATCAGAATTTTCTAGCTTTTTTCCAGTTGATACCAGAAACTTTCTGGATCAATTCAAAAAGTTTCGTCATAGACAGTTAAAAAACTGTCGTGAACGAAACTTTTTAAATTTGGAATAGCAAATAACATGGCGGGAATGACAACTTTTCTATTTAGTGTTCTATTGATTTTAGGACACTATTTTCTGGAATTTCGTTATTATGATTGTTGTTTCAGTTACATTCATCAAAATCTTCTAGCATATTATTCTTTGTAAGGTTTGTTACATCTTAAATTTAGTCGATACCATACATTAAAACTCTCTCATTATCGAAAATTCTGATAACTGTTTTATTTATTTCATTACTATGTAGTTAGATATTTAACTATCAATAATGTACAGATATTTGAAATTAAGAATCTGTAATTCTAGAATAGTTACTAAGTTCTAAGTTTAAGTTCCCTGTGAATGGCAATAGGCTCGCTATTCAATCTGGCATCTGGAATAAGTTGACGAAACGCGGGTGTGAAAAACGCCGCTCTGCCTACAAGAGAAAGGATTTATGTACGTCGTATGTATGTAAGTTAAGTTCTATGTGTTCATTTTCACTCTCTTCCAATTCCATAACTTTGTCTGTTAAAATTTTCATTGCTTGGTAATGTCTAATGCAGCTATATTATTAAAAATAATTGCTCAACTATAACACATCACGACTCCAGTGGCTGTCCTTGCGAGAGTACTTTCACTGAGGCGTAATGTCGTATTTAAAATGCAAATGATGCGCACTCGCTCCATTGGCGATTTGTCGCCAGCACACGTTACTTTCGATTGAGTATTCTGAATTTAACGGACGAATGCTGCTGTGACAGGCACTCTTGTGATTATTGCTTAGTAAGCTATACAATCTTCCTACTCTGTTCCCAGTTTGTCTGGGGTCGGCCTGTTTCCTCTGCCATTTATATCGGTCAGACGTCAAGCCATTAACTCCATTTTGATTCATATCATCCAGCTCACTGAAAGGTGCTAGTGATGAATGAATGTATAGAAAAGAGGCGGAGAGGACCATATCGAGATACCTATAAAAGTTGAGAGTGAAATTGAAAGACAACATTCCAATGCATACTGCTCAAGGTTTTTGGCGTAGGTTTTACAGCCTGCCTGTCTGAATACCAACTTCTTCAGCAGATCTGGACCCACCCTTTAGATAGGTGTTTCGAATCGTAGCGCACATGGTTAGTCTGATGCGGTGTCGATTGTACACAGCAGTTGGACATGACATCTGTGGAGCTGTAGAATAACAATAGTGCACAGTAACTTACTCAGCCCGTTCTAAATGCCAAAGAGCGATAGAAACTTTCGAAATTTTGCGTGACTCACTTTTTAGTATTTAGTACGAAATCTTAGCGGAATAGTTATTTAGTTTAGACATTACTTAACCAAGGCAAGGATCTAGTTCACGACTAGATGAATAATCTTTAGACTAACATAAATACGGGGTAAACAACTAATAAATCACCGCTACCAGAGCAAAAACTACGAAATCTTTTTATGCTGTACAGGGAGGCTCTTGGGCCTTGGCCTTTTTCTCACCTGGTGGTACCTAAGTGACGATAAGGGCCGCAGATGGAATAGAACTTCACCTGGGGGCCTACCGCCTAACTCGATTGCTGATGATAGCTATATTGCAATGCACTGCTTACGGCTATAGCAGCCATCCTGAATTTTTAGGTGGCACTAATTTTGTGCCAAAATCATTCGGTGATCATTCGTTCAAAGCTATCGCTAATAGTTTAGGTACATTTGGTGCGAAATGACAGCATGACGTCATAAACTATAGCTTTTGCTTTAACAATCGAGTTAGGCGGTAGGCCCCCGGGAACCGTTAACCCACAGAGGAGCTGGCTATCTTATCACAAATTGTCGGAACACAATAAATCTGTTAAAAATATTATTATAGCGACAGATTTTGATAAGTTGGTGGTAGCTAGCACACCATATAGGTTTCCACTAATAAGAATCTCCAAACTGATTGACGGTAGTGAGAATGTGGAATATTATTTATATAGTTATTATTTTTTTATGAAGATTATTGTACACTGTCGGCTTTTAATTTAAAACAATTAAATTAAAAGCCGACAATTATTATTAACAAACTAATTAAATCAGTAATTTTTTCGCTTGTTCACATATTATTTATTTAGGTTTTCAAAAACATTCAACGTTCAACAACAATTTGACACAATCCAACATGAAAATACGACCCCAACACAAAACCCAGAAACAGAAATACTACAAATACCCGACCCAAGCAATGCGTGACGTCACACCCACTCGTGACGTCACGCCGCCAGCCCAGCGCAATCTCAGAACCTCAAAGGCTGCTCAGGATGACGTGAGTCATCGTAAACCACCCGTGACCACCGGCGCCGGCGTAATGACCTAAACCTGTCATTCGAGCGCGCTTACCTTGCGCGGGCGCACGTGAAACAAAACACTCGAGTGTTTACATTCGCACGCGTCCGTTTGGGTCGAATTGTTGAATCAAAAAGTGTGCTCAATCGTAAAACAGTGGTACGGTGCTAAATCGTGTGTGGTGACAAGTGTTTCAATCATGGTGCGAAGCTACACAGTGACCGGGTGCTTCAGAGTGCCGAAGCGCGGTGCTAAAGTTGTTCCAGTGCAGAGTGGCACTGGTGTGTTCACTATCGACATGTCATCAACATCCACTATAGATATTGCTGTAAGTAATTGGTTGGCTGGAAGAGAACTCTATTAGAGATAAGTCCTCCCTTGTTAACAATAATGTGTATGCCCTGTACTTATTATAATTTAAAGTGCAATAAAGAGTATAATAACTACACACTCCAAGTCAATCGAATAAATCAGATGATACCGAAACGATTATTGAACTTGGCTTGCGAGAATTTCGTAAACAGCTGTCTCTGGCTGAGGCTCTTATGTTCAAGGCTTAGAGATCAAAATTCCGCATCGGAGAGTACAGCCGGTTATTTTCAAGGTCCATTAGGTAGCAACATATGGATTATACATTTGTCGATGAATATTTAATTGTACTACAAGCATAAAATGTATCTGTATATCCATAATAAACGCATTTATGTCTGTTACGTCTTCTTGGTAGTCAGAAAGTAAATACAGAAGGCATTTTTGCCCGTTTAAGTATTCTGTACCAGTTGGTCGCAGTTACTTTACAAACGATATTGTATTTGTTTTATTCTTTACCTAAAGCAGGTAAAAGTGAAAGATTGGAAGTTTGTTGAGTAAGAGCAAAGAGCCATTATAAACAAGCATTATGGCTTTCGAAAACATTAAAGAACATTAAAGATTTTAGAAACATTAAAGATTTTGTACAAACATTTTAATTTTAATGTATGTCTATAAAATGGCTTTGTTTTGCTATAACTGTTGTTGATAATTTAGAATATCTGCAGTTTTTTATTTCAACAATTTAATTAATTATGTTACCTACAGGAAATGGTCACACAAATTATGTTTTCTTTTCAATCAATTATCAATATATTGGGTTATGCCACATATGTTAACCATTTTCAAAACTAAAATGTATATAGTCAGTATCTAATATTACTAAGCGAGCGACTAAAACGAGGTAATGAATTTACTAAAAAGACAATTTTATAGAGTTTTTCGAAAGTTACTTCATAAAGATTTTTGGCAGTATTTTCCTTAAAAATTCATCACGAACATCAGAATAAGATTCATTGTTCTGCATAATTTCTGAAGCGACAACAAATCAATCAGGTTCTATCTTTTGCAATGCAATTCGTCTTCCCCAGGAATACTTACGAACTGTAGACGGTACAGCGGTACACCCGCCATCCTGACGTCAGGATGGCGGGTGTACCTTATTTCTGTCATAGTTTTCTTTATGAAGGGGTACACAGAATTTCACTTCAGGTACACAGAGGTAAACAGCAGGTTTTTTTTCAATCAAATTGGAGAAATACACCCGCTATTCTGACGCACATGTAAAATTTCCTCTATTAAATGTTGAATCAGTGGACATGGTAATATCGTGAAAAATCCAAAAAGTAATTGGAAATAAATTAATGGAAATAGCGCGTCATTATTGGACAAGGTTATCAAAAACAATTAATGAATGCTAAGAGATACATTGATTCGAACTAGGTACTAAATTCGTCGAGTCGCAAAGATTTTTTTAAGCTCTTGCCGCAAATTTCACCCGATGGATTGAAGATTGAATCGAGCTTCACCTGGAACCCGAATTATCGGAACACATTAATGCTGTTAACCTTATTATTCTTTGAGTCTTTTTGGAGCACAAATGACAAATTACACAATCGACCTATTGCAACATGTCTTTAAGACTAAAGGGCTTAAATTAGAAGACTTAAGTTAGAAGCTCTTGATTTCAATATGAAAGCTCGAATCTTCTTTATAGCGGCGCGCTTGAGTTGTAATTTCTTGGTAAGTCGCGTTCAGGTTTTTTTCCGTTGCGAGCCTTTCTATTATATCTTCGAATATAATCTCCAGTATCGTTCGGCTTAAGAAGAGATTGATTGATTGATTTCTGTGTCCGTAATTTGGCGTACCTACATCCGATTTTTAATCTTTAGTCGACTTTCTTTGCTAATACGACTCTAAACGCAAAAACCGCTTTGAGTAGTGTTATACTTCTATTCATGATAAGCATATTTCTGGTATGATAGATGATATTAATCAGAAGAGGTTGGATAGCTTGATGACTGATGTAAATGGAAACATACTGCGCCGACCCCAGATAAACTGGGAACAGGGCAAGGAGATTATGATAACGCCGTAGCATTCTTGAAAAGCACAGCCCTTCTAGACAAGACAGATTGAGTGATCCGGTGAATTAGTTCTAACTTTCTTCGTTTAGGTTTTACAAATTTTATACCTTACCATGAAGTTTTCACAGTTATTTCCTAAATACTCTTATACTATGGAAAGAAAATCTTTTCCTCTCGCGATAACTCCCACTAAGTCCTGAGACAAAACACTGTCAAGTGATGGAGAGAGACTTGTCCACGTCTCCGTGCTAGGCTCGCCAACAACATAATATTGATAAAGCACATGATTTGATATACTTGCTGGAAGCGATTACGCATTTATATAAATTTTCGTATTAATAAAGGCAGCCTTACAGAGTGACTTGGAATGCCGTTGTGTGAGTACTTACTGACATATATGTAAACCGGTTTCGTGTGATAACAGTTACCTTGTGAAATTATCACTTGGTCCGAATGCGACATTTAAAAAGCGTAACGTAAACGAAATAATATCGAATATGATGATTGGATACATTGTTTACAATTTATGGTTACCAGGTCTTTTAATGCCCACTAGTGTATATTAAAATTCCCATTGCTGGGGCGCACACATGCTTACTCTATGGATGGAAGAATATAGGAAGAATGGCCATAACCTATCACGCTGGACCAGTGCGATTGGTGGGTATTAGCGACTGCAGATGTAGCCGGGACCAACAGCTTAGTGCGTCTTTCGAGGTAATAAATTTTTGGTCACCCATCCAATTACCAGCCTTAGCGAACATTGCTTAGTTTACGCAATCGCAGACCAAGCGGGGCCAGATCACTGCGCTACCGAGCTCCTCGTGTGTTGTGTAGCTTCCTAAGCCGAATTCAATATCTGAGTACCAGCAAGACAAAATGCAACAAATAACAACATAAAATGTGATAAATTTTTTGATTTACATTGCAATGATAAAGCGTTAATGGAAGCACTAAATATGCCGGTTTTTTTTATTTCGGAGAAAAAAATGGCGGTACGCTGTTTTTTAAATCACACAGTTCTGGTATTTATATCGAGAATAGATAACTAAGATAAAACTTTTATCCGAACCTGAATAATAAATAAATAAACATTTTTACACTCACACCTATCATCTAGCCCAAAGTAAGTAGTAGCCTAAGCACTTGTATTATGGATACTAGATGACGGACATATTTTTAGTATAATTATGTATAAAAATGTTGAAAATATACTACATAAACATATAGACAACCATGACTCGGGAACAAACAGTTGTGGTCATCACAAAGTTTGCCCCTACCAGAGTTTGAACCCGGGACCTCTTGGCCAACACCCAGCAATATGAGCATTCCACCAAGGCGGCCGTCGATAAAAACAGCGTTATTCATATCAAACGCATTTATTTACGTTAGATAATAAAAGATACCAAAATACCAAGATACTCTAAGATACCAGAGAGACACGACAAAAACAGACTACATCTAAGGATAACTTCGTAAGTGGATATACCTAGGTAAGGAACCATACGAACTAAATACTGTTTACATGAACACTCAAACAAATCGTCATAATTTGAAATAAAACAGCTTTTACGGATTATATTCGCGTAGTCACGGGGGAAGGTAAAGGTGAAATCCGTAAAAGTTGTTTTATTTCAAGCGCTCGTGGAAATATAATAGAACATTATTAAATCATCACACTCTATCTCTTTTTTCACTCTACACTCTATCTCCTCTCGTCTCTCGCTTGAAGTCCAATAAATAAATATAAAGTAGGATAAGGTATACCTACACAGTTTTCAATCAATACTTAATTTATACAAGTTGCAACTTGTGGTGACGGCAGAGTAGAATACAATTGTCACCACCCCAAATCTCTCCCGTGGGTGTCGTACAAGGCGACTAAGGATAAACAGTGATGAGGCATGGGTAGCAGCGTTCCTCTTAAACAACCTAGCAATGTACTGCGACTTTTGTGCCCGATAAATGGCAATAGGCTCGCCACCTATTACATGGGACCTAATATAATTGGCGAAACGTGGGTGCTAGTTCACCTCTGTCTACCCCTTCGGGGATATAGGCGTGATTTATGTATGTATGTAACTTGCAAAGTTAAATTATGTCAGCATTTGGCAAATCGCAAATAAAGTTCGACTTAAAGCTTTCTTGCAAACAAACCTATGGCGATCGCCACAACAGTTGGTATTCAATCTCTTGGAACCGTTATGAGCATAAATGTGGCGTACAAAGAAATGTTATTCTTTTTATGAGGGGCATTGTACTAGCCTGGGAGTGAAAAACTAACGTAAAATGTGTCAGCCCCGACTCATCCAAGGGGTGTCGTAAAAGTAGACTAAAGGGAGATTGTCCAAAAAGCTCTTTCAGATAAAGCACCAACAATTAGGGGGGGGGGGAAGGGTATTATGGTAAAAATGTATTGAATTAAAGATAGATCGATAAGTGCGTAAAACCACTGGTCTTTGTTCGTCAGTAAAGCTCGCCCGTGTATAATTGCAATAGGTACCGCGGTTTTGTTAGTCAATCAGCTTTTTATATGTTCAAAGAGCAATCAGGAATTCTTAGTAGAATGTAGCTACAGTCAACAGCATATCAGGCCACCACAAGATGTCAAACTTTGTGCTTCATTGCAAGCAAGTTCTATCTATCTTTTTGTATGAATGGCCTCTGTCAAATCTGACAATTCTGCCAATGTCGGGTTTGGTGCAAGCAAGTTAAGCTTGACAAACGATTGAAGAGATTTCGGTTTTGGGTATTCTGCAGTGCCGCTGCCCTGTAGCACGATATGTGGAGAAAATCTCCTCGGGGAAATGAAACTATTTTCACCTCGCTCTAACTCGCACTAAATCCTGAGACAAAACACTGGAGGAGAGAGATTTTGTCCACGTATCGTGCTAAGCCTACTATACAGGCCGTACCAAGTGATCCTTTAAAAAACTAACCGGCACAGATAAAATTCACACGTTTATTATCCTTTGCAAAGGTAAGGTTCTTTGTACCTGTCGTAAACTCACGAGTCGATAGCTACCTGGCGTTCCGCGATTGTAAATTAAACCCTATATTCAAGTAACCAAGAGTTAGATTCTAAGCTTTACTCAACCCGCGAGGCAGTAGGAAATTCCTCGCGTGACTTGCCTGGGAATTCCTTTGTTGTATCATACAGCACCAAGAATTCTTAGTGCTTAAGTTGTGGCAAAGTGAATATTTAGCTAGAATTTTTGTAAAGGAATTTCGCGAGAAAGCTTGTGAGCTACAAAGGGACTGAAATACTGAAGAAGATGCCTTTATAAAGTAATTAGCAGTTACAGGCATCACGTCGGAAATACTTTGAATAGGTATTTGTAAAGGTTTTGTAATGGTTTTATCAAAGTTATGTAAGTTTATGAACTAAATAATAATAACTAAAATATTTTTAAATATTTTTACACTCACACCTATCATCTAGCCCAAAGTAAGTAGCCTAAGCACTTGTATATAAATGTTGAAAATATACTACATAAACATATACACAAACCATGACTCGGAAATAAACATTTGTGGTCATCACAAAGTTTGCCCCTACCAGGATTCGATTCCGGGACCACTTGGCCAATACCCAGCAATCTGAGCATTCGACCAAGGCGGCCGTCAAATATTCAAATAGTACTGGGATTACAGAAAAGGTGCAGTTTATTTATTCTTTTCTTGCTAGCGATTTTTGACTGCTTTCTTATGCTAGACAGTGAAGCTTGGCCTTCATTTCACCTGATGCCTAGTGACAATATGGGCCGAAGATGAAATCAAGCTTCACCTGGAACCCTCAACCACAGAGGGGCTGCCTATCTAATCACAAGTTGTCGGAACACAATAATGCTGTCAATATTATTATTATGGCGACAGATTTTGGTTACGATGGTGGTAGCTAGCCAGGTGGACTTGAACAAAGTCCCTATTACCAACCAAACGGCTTTTTGTACAATCGTCCGCCTATTAAGCTTTTCCGTCGTCGACGCCAAGCTAGACAGCACACGGCATTGCTACACGATCCTACAACAGCCTAGCTATGCAATTTCTTCGATGATACCCGGAATTGTGTGTTAGATGCATCCGGTGCCCTCTAGCTATACAAGCTCGGGGAGCATATCTTCTGCAATCCGGTCTGGATAAATTACTTTAACAGCAACCCTTCATTTGAGCAAGATCTTGCCACAAATGACAGTCTAGGTTAATTACAGCGCAAAAATTGCACAGGCATTGGACTTAAAGGAACATTTATTGAGGCTAATGAATCGTGGTATCACGAGGGCACTCATTATGGATAAAACTATACAGTTCCATAACCCATCATCTGCCGAAGTTCACACGGATTGATATGTGACATTTACTGCCGCACTCAGAGACGTCAAATAACTCATTTAAATCTAGACCATAAGCCCGGCAAAAATAGCGACTATTTTGAATTGTCATTTTTTGACGTTAAGTACTCATTAACGTTATTTAACATCTCTGAGTGCGGCAGTTAAAGTCTTATAGTTACATCTTCTCTTCCTGCCCGGTCCCCAGTTTATATGGGGTCGCCGCAGAATGTTTCCTCTTCCATTCATATCGGTCAGACGTCATCAAGCCATCCACACCCTTTTGATTCATGTCATCCATCACACCGGAAAGGTGTTAGTGATGAAAAAAATGTATAGAAAAGAAACGGAAAGGACCATGTCGAGAGATCGATGAACGGGGAGAGTGATTGGGATGATAACATTCCAATGCATTCTGCTCAAAGTTTTGGCTTAGGTTTTACAGCCGGTCGCCTGCCTGGCACCAACAATGGGTATGCTGTTGTTTGTGGTTAGCCTTCCACCATTCGGGTGCCCTAAAGTGCTTTGGTCAACATCGGCTTAGTCGACTTTTACGACATACATACATACATTAATCACGCCTATATCCCCGAAGGGGTAGGCAGAGATGAACCAGCACCCGCGTTTCGCCAATTATGTCAAGTCCCATGTAACAGGTGGCGAGCCTATTGCCATTTATCGGGCACAAAGGTCGCAGTAAATTTCTAGGTTGTACGAGTATAAGAGGAACGCTGCTGCCCATTCCTCAGCACTGATTTATCCTTAGTCGCCTTGTACGACACCCACGGGAGAGATTTGGGATGGTGACAATTGTATTCTACTCTGCCGTCACCATACGACTTTTACGACACCACTGTGATTAGTCGGGACTGGCACATTATACGTTATTTTTTCGCTGGCGGGCCAGCCAGTATGTCTAACCGTTCGAACAAAAGGCCCGTAAAAAGTCTTGAATGCAAAATTGGTAAAGCGTGGGAGATATTTGATTCAAGTGTCATGTTTGCAAGTAACATTTGTCACTAGAAACCATTACAGTCGTCTATCAATAGAGGACCGTTTGTGCACACAAAAGGACAGCAGTGTAGTGGGTCAACGTGGTTTCCTGCCATTCAACAATGTTAGTTTTAATTTAGACGGCTCTACAGTCACGTTTCTGTTGTCAAGTCGACGCTAATTGAAAGCGCAATTAGTTTATACGAAAAAGACGTGATTTTTAAGAAACCCGTGTGGGTTCTACAATATCTTCTGTTACTTGTACAAAACATCGCTGATTCAACACAATAAAACTGCAACTTAGAACATATTGAGAGACATTGTGTGTCCTAAATTTATTACAAAACTGCCGCACTCAGAGACGTCAAATAACGCTAATGAGTACTTAACGTCAAAAAATGACAAGTCAAAACTAGTCGCTATTCTTGCCCGGTCTATGGTCTAGATTTGAATGAAAATTTTTGACATTAAATACTCATTAAAGTTAATTGACGTCTCTGAGTGCGGCAGTAAGACTTACTTTATTGTTGATGGAAAGCAATTTTGAGTTATTTGTACCTCCATTGTGTGAGTTTGTACCAACAGCGTTGTTGTCCATACTGGCCTGGGAGCGAAAAAATTTGTAAAATGTGACTGACTCGCCCAAGGGGTGTTAAGGTCGACTAGGGAAGATTGCCGATTTTTGGTGTAGGTACTGCATCCGAATTGCTTGAAGTTTGAAAGTAGCGCCAGTGACAGAGACACTGCGGAGTAATAGACTGGGATGGTTTGGTCATGTTATGCGAAGAGATGAAAGCTATGTTGGCAGAAGAATGTTAGGCATGACCGTGGAAGGACGTAAAAGGAGAGGAAGACCAAAGAAGAGATGGATGGACTGTGTAAAGGAGGATATGATAGTGGATGAGAAATTGGTGAAGGATCGAAAGAAGTGGAAGAAGAAGACATGTTGTGCCGACCCCGCCTAGAGCGAGATAACAAATAGGCGTGATTTATATACATACATACATACATACATAAATCACGCCTATGTTCCCGTAGGGGCAGGCAGAGGTGAACTAGCACCCACGTTTCGCCAATTATGTCAGGTCCCATGTAATAGGTGGCGAGCCTATTGCCATTTATCGGGCTCAAAAGTCGCAGTATATTGCTAGGTGGTTAAGTGGTGGTATAAGAGGAATGCTGCTGCCCATTCCTCATCACTGATTTATCCTTAGTCGCCTTGTACGACACCCACGGGAGAGATTTGGGGTGGTGACAATTGTATTCTACTCTGCCGTCACTACACGGCTTTATATACACGTGTAAATTAACAGGGAATAAATATCTCGTTGACATCTGAAGATATGAATGAAAGAGGAAACATTTTGTGCTGAACCCAGACCTCGTATTATGAAGGCCGATTTCAGTTGCTTTGGTCTACCCGTCACTCTCACACTTTGCTATTATTCCCAATGAGCGAGAGAGACAGGTAGGCGAAAGCAACTGCAATCGGCTTACATAATAACCCCATAGGGAACAGGGCAGGGAGATGATGAAGTCGGCGCCATCAGAAACCTTCTCCCTGTAATTCATGAACTTGCCGCGTCTGTCTGTTTATAATAATCGTTAACTCCTACTAAATTTTTAAGATTTTTTGTATGTTGGAAAATTTATATTATTATTGGAAATTTTTGATGTAGGTACTATTAGGTGAGCTGTCTGTCATTTAATATTGTCTAAGTATTGTGACTCAATGATAAAATAATTGTAATGCATAGAGCTTAGGTATGTGCGGTACTGCATCATTGTGGCTATAAATTGGTTTGCGGTTAAATTAAGTTACTTCATTCTGCAGCGTTGATTCCAATGTTGTGTCATTAGGGCAGCGTTAAAGATGTTTATCAATTACACGCTTTGACTCATACTCATTACTGAATAGTTGAATCTACATCTAAGTTAGTTGAACAAAGCAGTCATCTATGTAGTCATAAAGGTTTAATACTTCCGTTATTGCCTCCCATCTATGCTAATGTGTTTACTGCTGCACTCAGAGACGTCATTTAACTTTAATGAGTATTTAATGTCAAAAATGTTCATTCAAATCTAGACCATAGACCCGGCAAGAATAGCGACTAGTTTTGAATTGTCATTTTTTGACGTTAAGTACTCATTAACGTTATTTGACGTCTCTGAGTGCGGCATTAAACTAGGAGTGTGATGTCTGTTTATAAAGTCAAAATAAAATTCTAGCTGGCTACCTGGGTCTACTTTGTAAGAAATTGCAATTGTGTAATTAAGTTTATCTTTCACTGTCACTCGTCTGGAATGATGACATCTGAAAGGTACACTATTTAATATCTCAATTACGAATAACGGAAAATTGCCTTCAGATCGGGTGTCAAATATGTATTTGCGATCTGAGGCATTCTTTGTTTTACCACCTTTGGTATATTATCTAGGTACTATAATTTCATTTTTCGCCCGCTACGTATATGGAAAATCCCACTTCGTGGCCAGGGGGTGACATAAAACTATCATCTTACCTCGGGCGTTATAAAGAAAGCCTCACATCGCAATATTTATCGTCAAATACTTACAATCTGAGACATTCTTTTTTTGATCTCCCTTGGTATATTATCTTCTATACATATGTATAGTAATATTGGTTTTGTAATAATATAGGAAACTAATAGTTGTAATGTAAAAGTTGTTAACCAATAGATAAATGTGACCACAGAACAGTAAAAGAGGAACCGTGGACCGTTCGTTTTTTTTAATAAATAAATTACTTTTATAAGAGCGCTGCGCTCAAGCAAATAGGTTCATAAAAATTGTAGACAGTCAAATAGTGACACTAGCGTTAATTAGCTAATCTAACCTACTTTTACCGGACTGGGCGTCGGGGTGGCTATGCTACATGGTTTGTGGGAAAGTCTTGGTACAGTCATGCTAACAAGTGGCATAATTGTTAAAACATTATTTTTAAATTGCTGTATTTAAATTGCTTGTTAATGCAAAGAAAATAAAGACAGATGAATTTCAAGAAATAGTTTTTTATGTTCTGATGCGGGAATCGAACCCGCGTTCTTTGCAATGCGGCAAGATGCCTATACAACTCGGCCAACCAGGTTCGATTCCCGCACCAGCCCCGCTAGGCCAATCTATCGAACGCATAGAGTACACAATGTATGGAACTGACGTATTACAGAGAAATCAAATCGTCAGTTTCATACTTTTGTTTATTATGCGTTCGAATAGATAAGTCACTTGACTAGGGGGGCTGATGCGGGAATCGAACCTGGTTGGCCAAGTGTAATATAGGAAGTGAACAGCAAACCTGAAAATACATTGCCAAAAATATTCATTCCATGTCTTCCTATGTTGAATATTGTAAAAGCTTTTAATATACAATATAATTTTTTATAGGTACACATATTGGGAATTAGGAACAAGGCTGTAGACTTTCCAAATAAAAAAAAATGCCTACCGCCGCTATCTAAACTTTTTTAATTATTGGGCAATTCGGTTGAAAAAAATTAACAATGAGGATGACTTTAGGAAGGAAACACTAGTGGACACCACAGTATAAGCGACATAATTAAAGATTGTGATAATTATCTGTGTTGTGTGTAATTATCTCACAAGAAAATTGTGAACTGTTTGTTATCTAATTAAATGTAACCGTTGGTTTTGTTTGTCACCAGGCAAAGTTAGTTTTAAGATTGGATTACGTCGTGTTGTCAGTTGATTGGTCTTTGTAACTGATATTATTTTTCTTAAACACAAATACGCCATGCAGGTTTCTCAGTAATTTACGTCAGTTTCATACATTTTTATTCTATTCTATTCATTCCAATTGATCACTTGTCTATGGCCCCCAGGCTTAGTTCTAAACGACTGGATCAACTTCGAGCTTATTTAACTTGATGAAATATTATCACTAACTATAATTTAAGTTCATATTTTTTTTTAAATCTGCTCAGTCTCTCTCTGATAATGTTAATAACTAACAAATAATACCTAAATTATTATTTTCTGGTATGGCTTTCGAGATATAGCCGTTAAACATTCGTCGCCTAAAAAACTAAGCTAGACACATTGACCTCACTTTAACGAGATCAATAATCATTAATACAAGCTAAATCTAAATAAATCCTTCTTCTATAAATACCGAAGGCTTTCAAATTGCAACCTTATTACTGTAGCTGTAAAAGCAATAACTTCGATTCATTTTGTGGTCTTTTATATGATCAAAGTGGTCGGCCATGGTAGGGACCAGTTTATGCGTAGTAGGTACTCCGTATTTACAATGATAATATAAATAACGAGATGCAAAGAATGTTCTCAGAATTTTTATCAGAAGAGTCAGGATAAACGTGTTTAATTGTCCGGTTAGTAAACATAGACGGTATCGGGAAAAATTTCGGCGAATATTGTCTTTATATTCCAATGATATTATTAAATATAATATCATTGTGATATTCCGAATTTATTACCCACCAAACATGTATTTGTCGTGTGGTGAGGGCACAGCAGAATACAATTGTCACCACCCCTATCTCTCCCGTGTGTCGGGTGTCGTGTTGTAAGCTCTCAGTGGGTCGGTAAATCAATTACAAACTTGATATAAAATAAATAATACAAAATTACAACAGGAAAAAATACGTTGTTTTATTAAATAAGTCAGAATTGAAGTGACAAGAAATATCGGAAAGAAAAGAAAGTAACAATGACTTCAAACTTAGAACATCCTCCGACACAAGAGAAAAAAAACACAAGACTCTCATGTTCCTAATTTTACACTGTACAGACGATTTTACGTAATACACCTCATTTTCTTCTACATAAACGTCAAGTTCGCCGAGTGGTATATCGCGCGAGACCATCTCCGCGCTTGATCGCCGTGACTTCACCGGACAAGACACCCAAGGACTCGACCACTCAACATCATCGTCATCCCCACAGACATCTCCTCGACCCGCCATCAGGTCCCCTCCCCCCTACTTCAGCTATAGGGTACATGGCATAAGCCGAGGCCCGCTCGCAGGCTCCTAGCCGGGCCTTGCCCCACGGTAAATCTCCCGGCACATAGTTAGACAGCGCCGAGGGCCTTGCCGCCAGACCGGGGTTGAGCACAGGGGGGCTATATATAGTTTATAACGGCGGTCCAGACCACCGGGGGACTGATGTCTCCTGAGTTCATGCCCGGGCCATGAGCTACCGCTCGATGCCCGCAGCCCGCCACCAGCCGGATGACCCGGGTGATGATGATGAGTGATATATGCTTGGATTGCAGAGGACGCGGGCTCGATTCTTTTTCTAACGACAATTTTCTTCGTCACAATATTCAATAAAAAAAAAAAAATTAAATCTGGTGCATAATTTAGTCGTAATTTATTAAAAAGCACATACGAATCATTGTCTAAATATTTATGTTACAATTAGAATATAGATAACTTGATATTTTAATCCTTTTCTGGTATTGACATAGATGTTTCTGTTATTTGCAAGTGAAGCTGAACTAAAAGCTGAACGACCTTCAATCAAGAAACTTACTTTAAGATGAACTAACGCCATCTAGTGTCGCGTAGGGGAACTACACGTAAAGCGCCATCTGTTGACAAGTAGCTGACTTGAAAATAAAATTAACTGCAACTTTGATAATAGTTGTATGATATATTTTTAAAAAACTTTGCAATCTGCTTCAATAATAATAAATATAATATTTAATTTAAGAAAAAACAAGTTTTATTGTATGGATAAATCATTGTAATATTGGCATAATGTTGTTATTCATACTTCCCATGCAGTGAGTTGTTGGACCTCCAATAAAATTATAAAAATATACATCAAATGTTGAAATAATTAGGTACATAATAACAACCTTAAAAGTAAGTTTTTTATTTATTCTAATATTAAAAGTTAAAAAATTGCATCCTTTTACATGGCTAACGATGGCGTTGGCGTTTGTCCAAGGTAGGTATAAACCCAGGGCACCTACCACTAACCTCCAATTTTGCCATCGCTCACACTGGCTCCATTGTACAATGTAACCCTAGTGTACACCTACTTGCCCAATACACTTGCGTTCGCGTTGCGATCCCCGAGTCAGTTCTCAAATGCATATCGCGTAGAATGAACGTATTCACTCTCGCCGCATACCGACCGAAGTTCGACTATCGAAGTCCGTTTTGTTGACAGTATTTTGTTTTTGACACATTTTTCAAATTCCTCTGCCCTGTCAGTGACGGTGTGAGTGGACTGTGTTTGGCTGGCTACAGTTTTGGAATACTATGCTCGATATTGGTGTAGTTTTTCGGAAAATGTTACAAAGCGACAGTTGTGACAACTGCCGGCTCTTGTAAAGTTTTTGGTGAGTTTCTTTTTTCAAATTATTTTTTCCGCTTTTATAAAAAAACTACTTACCTTAATAAACTTATCGTAATATTACAAAGAACGAACAAAAACAGCTTAGCGATAAATACCAATAGAACTCTTAAATGATAAGGGTTTATCGGTGTGTTATTAATTATATTAAATGACATCGCGATAAAATTGAATTTGTGATTACCTAGCTGTGGAGAATTGTGACTTTATAGGTAGTTACGCGACATTGGAAGAACTGTAAATTATGATTATTTGTAGGCCGTAGTTTTGCGATGTGATAAACAATTGTTTCATGCTACAACTATTATATAAATTTACTAATAGCATTTGTTGTGTGGTCTCAGTGGGCAAAGTTCAAACTATAACTGCAAACATTTGATAGAAGATTATTATAGTGTCCCTAGAGAACTTACAATTTATTGCTCGGACTCGATATATTGATGGGTCTAATGATTAGCATCGCTCTCACTGTAGGAATAAATTTTAAACGTTATACCTATTTACTTTCGATTAAAGAAAGACATGTTACATTTAGTTAGTAGGTACGAAAATGAACTTTTTAAATAATATTTGATATTTAAAATTAGCAAGACATTTCACTTGTTATTTTCGAAGAACACAAAAAATGTCAATGAAAAACCGTACGGTTGATTTAAAAATTTTAACAATAAAAAAAATAGGACGTCAAAAGAGGCCACTCACAAAAAGTTTCGATTGTGGAACACTCGAAACTGTCACAGATAATTTTCTTCTGTTGTGCGTTGTTTGTTTTGCCGGCATTTTATCATCGTACGTGCCTTGACCTCGCCAACACTTAACGAAGATAGCGTTTTGTGTGTGTAACTTAGTTGTTCCGCGATCCGAAACTGCCATAGTTAAGTTGCTATTCTAAAAAAAATTGACTTTTTTATGTACAAAAATAATTAATTGAAAATCATTTTAACATTTCTTGAAGGAATGATACTGTTTATACAAACATGAGCCTAAACCTTTCAGCTTAAGATTTTTTTCATTGGAAAAATACCGGTTTTATACCCTGGGCTAGATTAGGGATTACATTTAGGTAAATCTTTGAACAGAAATCGCTTTTTTTCCATACAGTTATCATTTTACTAAACGTGTAATAATTAAAGCCTTAAACTGCTTATTTTGTAAGATAGTTTATTAAATGTACGTCAAAAAAACATAAAAATTACACCCCAAATATTTGTACTCTTTAATTTTTTTTCTATGTGGAAAAATGAATTTAAACGTATAAATACTTCATCATAGCAATTTACCTTTGAGTCGCTGAGATTCCGAATTGAATGCGATGCGAAAACTCGGAGTAAAAAAATCATACGGGCACGAATTGAGTAACCTCCTCCGTTTTTTCGTCGGAAGAACATTGGTATTAAATTAGTAGCTTCAAGCTTGTCAATAGCTCTTGCATGTTACTATTGTTAATTTAGTATTGTTAAGTAAGCTGTTAGCTATCCAAAGAAAATAAAATAAAATAAATAAAATGGAAGAAAAATGGTTATTTAATAATCCAGTATAATATGCCAAAAACTGAAATTTTCAATTTAAAATAATCACTTAAGAAATGAATTTAATTTTAACAATACAAATAATAAGTCATGTAAAGCCAAAAAATAAGCCAAATAAGCAGAATTTTTAGTAATTAATTATGACATATTGGATGAATTGTAGAGTGTAATATATATATTTTTGCAACTTAACGATCTCTCTTACTATCTTCTTCTTATAAAATCAAACTAGAATATACACAAAAACATGTTACCTATTATTAAGTAACACGCTAGACACAATTACAATTTGTTTCACATATTATTATTGTCGTATTTAAATAGAGGGTCATAAATATATTTCTCCCGTCGTAAAGTAACAATGTTCTTCTTGTTCTCACCTACATTTTAAATATTCAAAAGCCGTTTGTATTCCAATAAAAACCCTATAAAACCAACTTCAGAACGAATTCATATGAATCACCATTTCAAAGACTAAATCCCATCAATACGACGATTGTTGAAATGGGAAATCGTTAACATTTCACTAACCAACTTAAATAAATTATATAAGTACTTGATATTTCTTTAAAAAAAACAATATACAAAAATGCAGTCCCCACTGCTGGGCCACAGGTCGTCTTCTTCAGTATGGAAGAATATAGTGAGAATGGGCCAAACTCACTACGATCATCCATCCAATGACCGGCCTGCGCGAAAATTGCATGGTTTACACAATCGCAGGTCGATCGCGCTAAGACACAGCGTCATCGAGATTGACATTTTAATTTAACTTATGACATTTGAAACAGAAAATATCATGATAAACTTATTTACACCAAATATACCGAGAAAACTGCGAACGGCATTATCAATTCGTAATTTAATGTATACGGAAGTATATTTTACACACGTCAATCGCACCTATATTACCATCCATCGGCCGAGAAAATTAAAGTTTATTGCTGGCCTCTTATAGCAAGAGGAACGCTGTCTTAACCCTTTGTCGCCTTGTACGACACCCTAGGGAGAGATAGAGGTTTGTGACAACTGTATTCTGATCTGCCACACCACGCGGCTAGTAGATTTTGCGTTTTATTGTGTTCAATATAATACAAAATTCACAAACGTGACGGCTCACGTTTTCGTTAAGTTCAAACAGGAAATGATGTCGTAAAAGTTGCAATATTTTATTTCAATGTAATTCAATTTCCGCTTGCTATATAACTGAATACGTACTTACTCTCGTTTTGATATTATTATTTCTCATTAGAATAGTTGGTTCTTTAGGCACTGGACTTTTTGTTATCGATTGATAACAAACAATTTGTCATGTCATGAAAACTAGAGGGAATCCCCTAAAACATTGATTAAGATGATGCTCCGACTAATCCGTGACTGGTGAAATATATTATGTCTGGTTCCTTGAAAGCCAACCATTTGTTTTTCTTGGCTCACTGTCATCTTCCTGTCATGTTCCCAGTTTATCTGAGGTCGGAGCAGTATGTTTCCTATTCCATTCTTATCGTTTAGACGTGTCCAATCATCTACTACTTTTTTATATAAGTATATCATCCATCACGCCGGAAAGGTGCTACTGATGAATGGTACAGAAAAATGTTGAAAACAACCATGAACGGAGTGATTAGGTTGATAACATTCTCGTCCTTAGTGCTCAGGGTTTCGGTTTAGGCTTTCCAATCCCATCTGATAAGGCTTTCCTATCCCTAAAGATAACCTTCTTTAGGTATGCTGTTTGCTCTCTTTGGTCTTATCGGTACACACCAATCTTCCTTAGTAGACTATAACGACACCCCAGGGTTCGTAACAGAAGTCATCATCATCATGGCATATTCTACATTATTATTTTGCACCCTGACCAGCAAACACATCACGCATATAATGTGTTAAGCTACGCCAAATAAATAAAAAAACATATACCTAATAATCTATTGCTTGCACTCTCAGGAAGTCAATATTAGCTTGTTTCATCGTTATTAAGTAAAATGTAAATCAATTCACGGCGAGATAAATAATTAACGCCAAACTCTTCCGGTTTGATTATAAAGTAAACAAGATAGCACAGCTTCAGTGTCATCAACCAACATTTGACACGGGACTCGTGTCGTGACCCTTCTGACGCGTCACCCTTTCTGATGCCTTCCAAGTTTGACTAAGTAATGGGAGATCGGAACGTTGGTAGTCAACATAAATCTAGCGCATTATCAAAGTTAACCTTTGTACCAGTAGTACTCATTGAGATTATTAACATATGAATGGTCTCGGCAGACGTCTAATTACTTTTATGTTAAACCTTTGAGTGATACAGAAATTGGATTAAACAAACTTTCTCAAGTTCGCAGAAGTGTGGTTTTATAGCAAAATGGAATCATTAATGGACATAAATCCTTCGATCAATGATTATGAACGAAGTATAAGGCCCGAGTTCACCAACACGTAAAACAAGCGATTAAAAGATAACCGTCAGTTTTTGACAGTTCAGCCATACGATAAAATGTCAACAATAATAATAATAATAATGTTTAAATGTTTAACTGCCGCACTCAGAGACGTCAAAAAAGTTTAATGAGTACCTAATGTCAAAAAATTTCAATTAAATCTAGACCATAGACCCGGCAAGAATAGTGACTAGTTTTGAATTGTCATTTTTGAGTGCGGCAGTAAGTGTTGGAACTCGGGCCTTTTTGCCGCACTCAGAGACGTCAAATAACGTTAATGAGTACTTAACGTCAAAAAATTACAATTCAAAACTAGTCGCTATTCTTGCCGGGTCTTGTTTTGAATGAACATTTTTGACATTAAATAGTCATTAAAGTTAATTGACGTCTCTGAGTGCGGTAGAGTCTCTTAAAAACAATTTATTGATTAAACGATAGTTGCAAGTTGGCTTGGGAGCGAAAAAATAACGTTGATACGATGTGTGTACATACAATCTCATTGAACTAGGTACCTTCTAGTGTGGTTGTCCAAAAATGACCATAGTTTATTGGCAATACCAGACGCGGGCGCAATTAAAATGCCAGAGACATAGTTCGGGGCACTTAACGCTATCAGTTGAGTCGATGAGAATTAACACTAATTGGGTCATTTCATAAGTGCATTACGCATAATACCGCTACTTACATGCTTCGCGGTGGCAACCACTATAAGACATTATGATTAAAAGTGATAATGTCTAGGACCTAGAACCGACCTTTAAATTTATATTGAAGATCATATTATTATTTTATGTGATATAAATCAGCATAAAAAAATCTTATTTATTATTAGAGGCAAAGAAATAACTGGTGCAGCTAGTTATACAAAAATAAATAATTATTAATTTAAAAGTGCCGTGTGCTGACAATTACACCACTCATATGTCTACGAGAGGTGCGTACAACGCGACACGTTATTTTAACTAATACAATTTGGATAAATAGGCTAGTAGTAGGATAATATTCAGTGTATGTTAAACATACCACAAGCTCTAATAAAAGCGAACCAATTCCTTATTCTCCACACAGTAGGATTTACCTATCTCATCGTGTATCTATTTATAGACAAGCAAAAAAAATGTCATCAAAACAAAATTAAAATTGGCCGTGTGGTGACGGCAGAGTAGAATACAATTGTCACCACCCCAAATCTCTCCCGTGGGTGTCCTACAAGGCGACTAAGGATAAATCAGTGATGAGGAATGGGCAGCAGCGTTCCTCTTATACCTACCACCTAGCAAAGTACTGCGACTTTTGTGCCCGATAAATGGCAATAGGCTCGCCACCTATTACATGGGACCTAGCATAATTGGCGAAGAGTGGGTGCTAGTTCACCTCTGCCTACCCCTTCGGGGATATAGGCGTGAATTATGTATGTATGTAAAAAAAATGTCATCAAAACAAAATTAAAATGCGCGCGATGATCATTCGATTGCATGAATTAAGCAATCTAACATTTCCAAAGTACACAATTTGCCATCCTTTATTAGTTAATAAGACAGATTAGCTGATTATTAATAGTAACTCGTACTATAGTACGGTCTATTTATAACACCATATTTTGATTGTACGCACAGTTTAGGGCAATGTAAATCTTGTCAGGCGGCTGCCACTTTTATTGCTCGATTTAATTTCATTTACGTGGACTTGAAGTGATACTTGAGCATAAAGTTGCACAATTTCAAATGTATTTTGTTTAAACCACTCCGCCGCGTTTATGTTGTGAAATTCAGAGAAGCTTATTGATGTCTGGCCTCTGCGTATTATTTTTTAAGTTGGTTTTCGAAATTGACATTAATTTCCTAAGTCAACATTCAGTTATTTTCTTACATATGCCTAGTACATTTCATTTTGAGGGAGATTGATATCAATGTTGGGTCTTAGATCTCATATTTTTCAAAATCATCATTATTCTAAATTTCATTACTTAATAATAATCAATAAGGCTCAAATTGAGGTGGCACATATATCTCCACTTGCCAATCTTAGGCACATCTATGTTTAAATATGCGCCTATACCAAAACAAGTAAGTTACATATTTGATGTTACAAAGAAAGCAAACACAGTTATTACATGCATCAGTCAAAAGAAATAAAACAAAGCGATTCATCACGCAAACGCCAGTCTTAAGTCACTCCCGAGTTAGAAAGTATGCTTCACTATAGAACAAATAATGTAGTGCATTTGTCAAAATCAAAAGGTCATTAACACTAACAACTATAAATCGTTGCATTGCCTCCCCTTTGTATCTTTTAGGAATAAATAATTAATAGACGAAGAAGGTAAGCTTTGTCCAGCAACAAAATTGCGCCTTGTTTCATTGAACGAATTTGAATGTTATCTTTGTCATAACAAATAAAATTCAAAATTCATTCTATTACACAAAAATATTTTCTAGAATAAATTATAAATCAGAATAAACACTAATTTTTAATTTTTAATTTTCAGTTAAAAAAATGGATTCACTTTTGAAGAAATCAGAAATAAATACTCATGCTGGATTATTTTTCTTAATTTTAAATATATTGTTAAGCATATTATATTTGTATATACACAAGACTTCATAATAATTTAACAATCTGTAGTGTTCTGTAAGGTTGCACTGCCCTTACATCGTTACGACATCTTTAAAAACAATTCAACTGATTAAATCAATGATAATTTAAATAGTACTAAAGGTTACTCAAATAACTTTTGATAACTTCTGTGTTATGGAGCCTATGTCTGTGTCATGGACTTAATTAAATGTATTGGCACAAGCCTTAATATGGATTGAAGAATATAGGACGAAATGGAAGGAACGTGTTATACATAATTTATTTATTACATTATCTCAAGTACATTTTATTTTCGAATATAATGTTAAGTTTAATTAACCGCAATGTTGAAACATAAAATTTTTGTAATTGTCTGTATTTACATTTTGGTACATTTGTTAAGTAGCCTGCAGACATCTACCTTCTGCATGTGTCTATTTATAGCAAGAAGCCATAATTGCCCAGTGTCAGTCATCTTACGCGTTAATTCGGCCCTCTGCTCCCCGGGGGAACGCAGTAGCTGACAGGGATTAGGTGAGGCTTAAAAAATCTTTGAGTACAATAATAATTATGTTGATGTGGAAATCGGAGTGAGAGCATGTTTCACTATATTCAGATAGCGACTATCCAACAGATACATTCAAGAAAGGAAAAAAAAATGTATGAATTTCACTGATAAGTAAATTATTGGAACTTAATCAGATATGGTAAAAAGGGCCTGTTTCACAATCGACAAGTATGTTCTAAGCAGATCATTTGACAGTTGTAATATGAAATATATGTCAATTGAACTGCAAAGTAAGCTACTTTGAACTTACTTGTCGATTGTAAAACAGGCCCTTAGTGTTATTGTTAAAGAGCAGACAAAATTGTCGACATCATTCAATAACGGGAGTTCGGTTTTTCGGTATCTAGCGTCTTGACGATTCATAAATGTATTGTAATCATACCAGATATGAATAAATGAATTTTGACTTTGACTTTAACTTAACTTATTTCTAACTGGGCTACAATTAAAATTGAATTCATTTTATTCTACCGGAAGAGGAAAACCACATATTATGTGAATGGAATGAATGAGAAGATGACAGCTAACAGGATTGAATTGAAGAGAAAACACACTGTGCCGACTCCATAATGAAATGGGACAAGATCAAGAGGATGTTGAGTCCATATTATTTATGGATGCAATCATCACGAAAAATTAAACATTCTGGATTTTTTTTTCTAACATTTGTATCACACTGAAATAGGAAACCGATACCATTCCGGAATTTCTTTTAATCTTTTTTTAAATTAACCAGTGTTCGTCAAACAAAGACATAGACTTGAAAGCGAAAAGAGTTTGTTTATATGAACTGCGCACGCGCTCGAATAGTTAAAGTGGCGTCGCATCGCATGCTGCGCGTGATCTTTAACTAATATTATTATAATATTTAACGATCCAATTGATGTAACACTTTCTCAGTTAATTATGATAACATGCTATTAATAGGAGACGAGAGGGTAGAATGTACATACGGCAGCATACCGACAAAGACACGCCGCTTCGAAATTAACTCATGTCTCGGCGAAATAAGGTCCTCTTAACTTCAAAGCGACATAGTTTGCGTGGTACTGGTGGACTATTCACAGTGCTAGCGGATGATTGAATAAGTAGTCTATAAAATAAAGTCCGTAGGTGTCGTTTTATTAATAGAAATAGATACTGGTCAAGAGCGTCTTTTATTATGGTAGAAGAAAGTCATTTTATTGTACTGATGACACTGTTATAGTCCGTTCCATGAATAAAGTAGCACTGAACTAGTTGGAGTAGATAAGCGTACCTATAGCAGCATTTATCCTAAGATGACAGACAAAAATACATAATAATGATATAAAAATTACAATTAATTACAAATACATTCCCATAAACATACATATACCTGGGTATACTGTGCCTATACACAACCATGATTCAAGAATAAATTAATAAGCCAGATTCGGACCCTGGACCTCTTAGCCGATAACCAGCGACCTGGCCGTTTTGGCTTAGTAAACTTTTAGAGCCAAATTAAATCAATAACACGCGCAAATTGTTATTGATTTAATTTTGCTCTAAAGATTTGGTCCACTCCATATCTGCCACTGTGCTATAACTCGGGAATCATCACGCCTGAGATGTAGAAAGCGATGGAGATACGATCGGAAATAATAATTTCAGCTTACACTAGCAGGTTTTATGGCGGTTTTATGGCGAACAAACTGTGGTTGTACCGGAACCTTATAGGCCAGGAGACCTGAAACACCTCAACGATGGATTCTCTATACCTAATTTCTAAGCTTAAAATTGTATGCATAGTCACCCAATTGGTTCAGCATTGACGTAATGGTTTTACCATAACCATTACGTATTGTGTTTTTACAGGAGTAACAAAAAAAAAGATTAAATTATTTTTCCTTTTTAAATGAATATTGTCATCTCTGTTTTAACAAAAAATGTAAGCGTCATTGTTGCACCAAATGAGCGGTATATCGCTTTAGGCTATTTTCTCCTACATACATACATACATAAATCACGCCTATATCCCCGAAGGGGTAGGCAGAGGTGAACTAGCACCCACGTTTCGCCAATTATGTTAGGTCCCATGTAATAGGTGGCGAGCCTATTGCCATATATCGGGCACAAAAGTCGCAGTACATTGCTATTGCTAGGTGGTATTAGAGGAACGCTGCTGCCCATTCCTCATCACTGATTTATCCTTAGTCGCCTTGTACGACACCCACGGGAGAGATTTGGGATGGTGACAATTGTATTCTACTCTGCCGTCACCACACGGCACGGTATTTTCTCCTAATATCCGATATTGTCTTATTTACTAAGCTTTTGGTTTTTCTAAACATATTTATTTGTACAAAGATTTTAGTGGTTAGAAAAAGAATACAGGCTTACAACGTGAAGTGTAAAGGCTAGAAGAATTTCGGCAAGTTAATTAGTATCTTGGGTGGCCGAGCGGTCAGGCACCTGCCCGGATAGAAGCGGACGCGGGTTCGATTCCCGCCTCAAGATCATATTTTTTCGAAATTCTTTTTCTAACCACTAAAATCTTTGTACTAATTTTTCTAACATTTATATAATGTTAAAATTAAAATCAAATATTTATTTGTATTACATCAAGTATTAGGCTGTGTGTAGCAAATCAAGTGTACGCCTGGACGCAGTTTTATGACATTTTATTGTACTTCATCGTAATGGCCAAAAAAATCCCTTCATAAAAGTAAAAAAAAAGTTTAAGTAGTTATTTTTTTTTTTCTCTATTCTCCTACTGTCCATGTATATCATCATTGTAAACATACATCATGGAGACTTCGGGCAGTTAGGCAATTATGGAATCAGCGTGTCACATGATCATCGACGCATTGTTTGGACATTAATCTGTAAGTGATCAGGTGATTAAGACTATTAATTAATCATAGCTGATAAATAACAACAACATGACAACAATAAATGAATTGAACTGAGCTCTATAGCGCGGTGGCTTAGCGAGCACGGCCTGCGATTGCGCAAACTAAGCAATGTTCGCTAAGGCCGCTCATTGGACGGGTGGCCAAAAATAAATTATTCTCGAGATTAATTCCATTAATCAATCGATTGATTACCAATTAATCAATCATTTTGCGTTGTTGCTCTATAAATAGCTCACAGCCATCTAAGTGAACATGGATGACATTTTGACACCTGCGTCGAACGTTGTCGCGTGCAGTGCCTGTCTGTGAAACGGTTCACGCTTCAACACCTAATTGCGAACAGGCAAAGGTCAAGTTTATTTTCTCACTCATTAAGTTTCTATTTGAGTGTAGCATTTGAAAACAATGGAATTGCTTGCGAGCAAACTATTTTGCTGCGTCTAATGACTGGGGAAACGGGCTCACGCTTTGGTGACTTTGCAACAAGTGCAACCGTTTCTATACTCCATTCATTTATAGCAAGAGACAAAATGTAAACACTATTGGTCTCTTTATCTACAAAATGCACATAGAAACAAGAAACATGTATTCTAAAATACATCATCAATGACAGACAAACAAAATAGCTGCTTTGAAATATTGGTGGTACACATTTTTATTTTTGTATTTTATATTAAAAGACACGTCAAGATTGTTTACATTTTGTATCTTGCTGTAATAGCTGGAGTATAGGTATATTCCAGCTATTATAGCAAGAGACTATATTTCAACAAACGCTTAACATTATTAAAAAAGTCTCATCATCGAATATCGTTTCAATGTGTATTTGTGTGGAATAGTAATAATTTCATCTGTTGTTTGTATTCTCTTACATAAATACATAAATCACACCATTCTCCCCTTAGGGGTCGCTGGAGGTGTTTCGCCAATTATGTTGGGTTGGGTCCCATGTATTAGGGGGCGAGCCTAATGCCATTTACAGGGATCATAATCGCAGTAATTTGCTGGATGGTTCACCAGTTTTATAACTATAATAGGCAGCCTGTGATAGTGCTTACGGGACTTATTTTTGTCCTAATTTGCTTTAAGCGTATTTTGTTACGGGATTTTTTTTAATAAATCTTTTCTTGTTCTTTCTTCTCTTTAAAAATACTATTTTCTTGCTCTATATCAACTTCCGTCTCGATCGTTTTTAAAATACACATTCTTCCATGTTTGTTCAGTTTGTTCGTCTCTCTGCCTATTTATCTTCATGCTTCAATTGAGCGACCACTTCCAAGTTAATTTGTTGTTGCATTTGATACCGACAAGTACACCCTGAGCTGATCTGATCTGAAACAAGCTACGTGCGAAAACATGAATAGAAATCACCCGATGAAATCCACTAGGACTTTACATAAATATGTTAACCAGAGAAGAAATAAAAATTGATTTGTAAGATTACAGTAGGTATTTTAGAATGGGACACAGTACGTTTAAGTTCAAAATTTTAAGCGAAAGTTTGCGATGAGACGTCTTGCTTGCGTTACAAGACAAGAGGTGAGCGATCCCTGTTCCCTAGCCCCAAGGGATTTGTGTGGCTTGAAGATCGAAATGGAGAGAAAGAATGACCCCTAACCCCTAGCATCTACGTGGGCGAAATATCCAATATATCTCCCTCTGGGGATTAAACATAAGACTATTGAAACGTAGAAGCCAATGCCAATTACCTACGCTGAATTTTTATGAGTGTAAAACTACTGTACGTACTGTACTATCTTTCAATCAAGCATGGGCTTGAATTGCATTGATTATTTATAAAAATGTGGTATATTAAGGAACTCAATAGAGCGATTGCATCAAGCAACAAGTTTGCTGAAGCTGGTCATTGGTTGGGTGACCAAAATTTATTATGAGTAATCCGTGCATCCGATACCATGTTAATGTATTCCGTGAAGATGATATTAATGACGGACAGCCAGACCGAGGGACTTTTGTTGAGGTAGAGAACCTACCAGCAAGACCCTTTCAGGGAGTGCTGGATTCAAGGTTTCTCGAGGACCATTCAAGGTTTTCACCTGCCCCAAAAATGCGGCAAATGCCGTAAGGAGTATTGCTAACAACCTCGGTACTTCAACAAATAGGCTGATGGATATATGGCTGACGATTCAATGGTAATATTGCGTAACGCAATGATCAATTGGTTAAGAAATTATAGTCAGCATCATCCTTCCAATAAAATCACTACTGAAGCATAGGCACCCAAGCCACATTTGCGTTTTTAGTTATCGTGGTTTCACTCAAGGCCCGTGATCACCAGCACTTAAACAGGCAATTATTATTTAACTGGCGGTTTTTGACATTTTATCATATGGAAGAATTGTCAAAAACTGTCGGTTATCTTTTAATCGATTGTTTTACGTGTTGGCGAACTTGGGCCTTAATCAACCATATTATTTTGAAAGAATTTCAGAGCAGTGGGTAACTTAGGACTTTGGGTCAATGATACCATAAACGGAGTTGGTACGCGCAGAGCCCATAAAAGTTAAACCAGCAACCAGGTTAGCTGAATAGTGCAGCCATGAATTTTTAAGCAGCCATCAAAGATTTGGGTTTACGCTGCACTTTACTACCAATTGGAGGGATCATGGTGTTATTTGGATATAAAGTCCAAAGCTTACCTGATTTGGAAACGAAATGGTTAGCTTGCGGTTAGAAATAAACTTTGTACAGCATGTCTGTATACTACCTAACTATTATGCTATAACATAGTCGTATAAATACTATGGTGTTATTAAACAAAGCGAAATAATTTTTTTCCTCCCTCATACAAATTGTTCGGTGTGTACCTGAGCAAAATTTAATCGAACATTCATTTTACAATTTTGGATTTTTGATATCACCACAGTTTTTTATAATATACTTAGCTAAGTTTGCATGTGTGCTCAGGGTGAACGTTATTTCGCTTACTACATGTTGTAAGTACCTACTTTTATGTTTTTAACACAATCATAATCGTCTTTGCTATGGGAAATATATTGTTTCAGCTTCAGCCCTATTTTGAGGAGAAAGTTAATACGACGGAACTCAAAAAATACGTAAAAACATTGCGTGTTCTATATGTATTTATAGCAGTAACACTTACTGTTGCAGAAATGCAATTTCATAATTTAGTGTGCCTTCCAAAACATGGAGGAACACAAACCACGCCTATATCCCCGAAGGGGTAGGCAGAGGTGAACTAGCACACACGTTTCGCCAAATATGTTAGTTAGGTCCCATGCAGCAACTGATTTATCCTTAGTCGCCTTGTACGACACCCACGGGAAAGATTTGGGGTCGTGACAATTGGATTCTACTCTGCTTTTGTGGATTGTGGATTGTCACCACACGGCACGGAGGAACTCGATCTAATTAAATGTATTTTTGGTCACCCAGTTTACACAATCCCAGGCCGACCGCGCTAAGCCATACGCCATCTAGCTTCAATTATTCTTCATCCTACCATTGTATTTATTATTTTTAAAGGAAATATCATTAGTCAAGAAAATAAATTTAAGTTTATTTTGACAATCATTAGCTAATGATTTCCAACCAAACCTACAGAAAACAAATTGATGAAAAAACGGGCTGATTCAAACGATCGTTAGCGAACAAAATATTACTATTCATAGTTTGATCATTGACACACATCGGCACCAGCATTCAAATGGTTATCAACACCTGGCTCGGTCATTAACAAAATATTGAAATTCACCTTTTTTGAACTCTGTCTACTAACGTACACAATAAAGGGACATAAATTAGACACAAATAAATCTTGTAAATTGCATGAAAACACCGTTATTCCAAATACATCGGAAAGAGGTGCAATTTTAAGAGTCGGAATACCTTTAGTCTTTACCTTATATGAACTTAATTTACAATTTAACATTACGAACTATAGATTTAATAAATTTTAAGATATTGTATTGGAGGAATCACCAACTCCCAAGATACCATAAGGTGGAATATGGCAGGGTGCTGGTGATGATATTGTAGGAATATTTAAAAAACTGTTTCCTTTCAAACAAAGTTCAAGAGTATCACACAGATTCAACATAGATTTTAGGAAGAAGACATTGATATTGACCTCAAGTGACTGATTTGAGCTCCCAAAGCAGGGTAATTTGATAGAAAAATAGAAAAATTATATCAAAACCAGACCACTAACACCAACTACGCGTCGAAACTACTCGATTAATTTAATGATAACATTAATAATCAAATGCAATTATTTTGTTTCTTAGATTAAAATAACAGTAGTTTCAAATTGTGTGATATCTATTAAACATTCTGACAAAGTAAATCTCAATATTAACGGTGCATTCTGGTTCGTTCATCTGTGCCACGTTTATTCTTGGGCTGCGCTGGCGCACGTGTCTAATATTTGATTCGATTATTATTCGATTAATGGATAATCTGAATATTCTGAATGTATCTTCACTTTGTACGTACCTACCATTTCTAAAAAACTGCGTTGAGTTGTTAGTTTTGTCTTTAATCAAACCTACTTGAATTGTAGACGCTATTTGCAAACAAGCGAATAATCGTATTAAGGGCCGGTTTTTTGATGCATAGTTAAGTCAACCAATTGTTAAAAATTGTTACTAATGGTTGTATATCAGTCTCATATTGAACCATTAGTAAAAGAATAGTTACTAATATTACATATGGTAAAATATATGTCTAATATTGTTACTAATGGTTAAATATTAGCCTGAAATGTAAACATTAGTAATAATTTTTAACAATTTGTTTAGTTAACTATGCATCAAAAAACCGGCCCTTATTAAGTGAGGCCCATTTTAAAGCATTTTTAACAAATACCAAGCCAAGAATATGTAACTGAAATCGATAATCATGTTTGAGGAGTAAAGGCAGTTTTATTAATATACAATAATAAAAATACTCTTATCTATCTGCAATTATCGGGACTCTCCAGAGAGCTATGAGTCTGTGTGATGAATCTACATACTTCTTGGGGATAAAGGCGTGACTTATGTATGTGTATGTGTATATATCCTAGGTGTAACAAAAATCTTCTGTTTATTAATTATTTTATTAATAAGCTAATACTACTCCATAACTACAGAATGGAAAGGTGATGTTAGACGATGCACTCTTTACCCTTACAAGAGTACAGTTTGAACAAAATGTAAGCAAATCCAAATTCCGGGAACAAATTCTAATAAAAGCCCAATAGGCAACAGACGGTTATTCCACCGGCAATATCCCTCGTCGTTGTGTACATTGTGTCGTTACTAGCACAGTTCTAATTGGAACGCTAATTGGACTCTTATACAGACCAATAGAACAAGAGCAAGCTTAAAATAGGTTCTATAGAAAGCTGGTAATATCTTCAAAATCATTCCATGACTGTGGCGTGGTTCAGACTGTGAACACAGTTATCATCTTATACTTTCGCTTTGGTTGGAATGCTTATGAAATATGAGGAAATGCAGGTCGGAATTTCAGAAATTTGCATAAAAGATGGATTACTTTACTACAATATAATCTTCTTGTCTTGTTCTCAGAATGTCTAGGGTTGGCGCAGTAATTATGTTTTTATTCATATCTATCAGACGTCTTCGACCATTTTCTTCTAATTCATTTATCTCGTCACCGTAAATATGCTACTTTTAATTAAAAGGTAATGCAAATGATCATCTCGAGACACAAATGAAGGGACAGAAAAGTTTTTGAAAACACACATTTTGAATGGCATCATATCAGTGCTTAATAGGTAGTCTCAATACCTAATCGATCATTAGTCTCGAGGAAATTTAATCGAGTATAAGATACAACTGCTTTAAACTATATACTTGATTAGTTCTAACTCATTTCATTAGCAATAGCAATCAAGTAATACCAAGCTCCCACCGGTTATGCTAAATCCGAAACAGACTGCAACGATTGAACTGGAATGGAATGTTTTATTTGCATCGACAACGAAAATTCCACAAAAATGAAATTCAGAATTGTGTACCTTACGGTTCCAGATTAGAGTTCGATTTAATGAAGCGTACCTGAAGCACGTTCTTCAAACTGATTACTCAATAATGCTAAAGTGAATGGAGACGTGGAAGATTTGAGACTAAAAGCTCTTAGCATTTCGTGGATTCATGGATGTCGGGTCCATAGTGTGGCCAAATAGTTTGTGGACTGTATTGGAAAGAGCTAGGTTTTATTTAGCTTAGCCACTTTAGCTTTGGACCCTACGACCTCAAGAGGTTTTAGTGGCAAATATAAAAATGAAATGAACAACAGTTCCAACCCTTGTCCCATTTCTACGAAGTTCCTAAATGTAGAAAAAACTACTGTGCACCGCTATTGGTTCAAAACTGCAGATATTTTCGTTCCCAATCAGCATTAACAAGGGATATGTTACGCAAATATCTCGTTTCCAAAGTCACAGGCTTCACGGCTTTATTGTTTCCCTAGTGGCTGTTAATTATAACTCGTTTCTGCTATTGGCTGAATACGGAGCTTAAACGATAACGTTTTTAAAGCAAAGTTACATAAGAACGGTAACGAAAGTACAATTGGTTACATCACTGTTCTATTTAACCTTTGCTTCTCCTGCGGAATAGAGTCTATCATTTATTAGGACATCTACATATTATTATTATGGTCATTATAAGAAAGTATCAAGTTGAAGGCTAGAATTTATACATGCAAAACATAAAGAAATTATTACTAAGAGAGGTCCAAATTAAAAATAATTAACAAGCAAACCCAAGCTTATTTGTAAAAATACATAATATCCGCTTAATATGTTAGTTTATTTCTTTAATGCAAGAGTATCCGTTGCTCTAAAACGTGAATGAAGATAGAGAAATTTCATTAAGTTACTAATTTAAAATTTTCCCCATTCTCGAGACAGTTCCGAAAATCACGCCTATTAAATCCCCTAAGGTAGTGTAGGTAATGTAGAGGCGAATTAACACCCACGTTTCGCCAATGATGTGACATCCACGCTAATTATTTATAAAACATTTTATCGCCAGATTATCCCCAAAATAACGTAAGGGATGTATTCATTCTGTCTGACTCGAAGTCGTTATCTTCTCTCCTTTCGTTTACTTCCTGGGTCTTGCGTTATACTCGTATATAAATATAACTAATCCTTCCTTGCAATCACACGCTTAGAGCTCTTCGATTTCAATACTGCTTCCTCTCTTGCGTTAGTTCCTTCCAATGTCACACTCAGAGCTCTGTAAACTTTAACACGGCAGTATTTTAAAATAACGTGCACGGCCGACAGTAACCACGAGTAATTACTATAACAATCGTGGCATTACCGTCTGTCTGAGTCGCCCCTACCAACGCGTAATTGATAGATACAATCAGGTGGCACTAATTGGGAGAGGGCAGTTTGTGAACACAATTGCTGCTTTCTATGTTGGGATAATTGTTTGAATTGGTAGAAAGTTCACGTTACGAATCAACATTTATAGCATAGTATTATTTATTTATTTATATAATTATTTGATTTTTGTTTGAACACAATGTTAGAAAAAATATAACCAAGAAAAAAAAAGACTGGAAAATGGTTTCCGTACACAGCTTATTCGAAAATTTTCTGGAAATTGTATTCTTCTCTGCCGCCAATCTCAAGATTGCATTTCTGCAACAGGGAGTCTCACTGTCCTAAATGTAGAACACTCAATGCTTTTAAGTATTGTTTGAATTGCGTCCTTTTTGTATTAAATGAGCAACACATTCTATTAATTAAGAGAAGAAAGTTGATGTGGTTACAAACTCAGTCTAGACACGTAAGTTGAACCAAAATGACAGTTGTGCGCATGTATTATTGAAGGAAAAAGCGTCTAGATGGAATTTTGAATACGCGGAAGAGTACGTCCCAACGTTACAATGGTTCCAAGGCTCTGACACACGTCGCACCTCATACCGCACCTCGATTAATACCTGAAAACGTCTTACTGCTTACGAAAGTCATCCAAGAAGTGCAACCCAGAATAGAAACTGTCCTAACTACCGAAAATACGACGGTAGTTTCAGACCGTAACCAAACATACTGTGCGCCTGCGCAACAAGTCATTGGTGCGCTAGAGTTGCATTCTAAGCAATTTAATCGTAAGTCCGTTTATCGCCTACAATGCGGTTTATTGTTCAACTATATTATCTCGGCTATTTAAAGTCAAATCAAGCCGTTAAACTTAGATAATTATAGGTTGATAACTGTTTGGGAATATTTATGGCGAAAATTGACCTTCATTGATTGACTTCGATTGTGTAAAAGCGATTGCGAGTAGGCTATACACATGGTTGTTACTATATGAAATCTAAGGCGTGATAGAAGCGATGGAATGAACTCGGTCTCATTTCTGCTTGATGTAGTACGTGCTTAAAGAATTCATCTACTATATCTAAGTTGCATAAAGTAATCAATTATGAATTAAAAGGATGGCTCGGTGAGGTCACACCGATATGAATGGAGGTAGGTACTGCACCGACCCCAGATAACTAGTTAAATATAGAAATTTTATATGAATAAATAATAAGAAGGTGTATTTGTTATATTTTATGATTAATATACAGTCCTTAAACAAAAAATAACGAGATTTAAACATAAGATTTTGTTACCCACCCTGTGTACTTGAAAAGATTTACAGATTTATAAAGCGATTTCAAATTATGACATCGGAATTCCATTTCCATTTTCCACTGCAACTTATTACGAAAAAACTTGAAAGTTCTCGACGATATTCATCCAAGTTTGTAAAGAAACCTCGGCTCGTATCTCTAATGTTATTATCGCAACGTTTAAGAGGCTTTCAATGAAACTGTTCGTGTATCTTAACGACTGTCCGTTCTCCAAATTGAAAACCCATCAAATAATTTACATAAAAAGTCACAATTTTAACACAACCGCCCGCCGACCGTGGAAAGAATTTGCTACAATAAAAATTGAAATACACGAGCCTCGTCGCGTTTATCGTGAATATTTATGGGCGATGCCATCTCGATGAGATGCGTTCTGGTGTCTTGGAAACATCCGGTTCTAACGTATAGGTGTTTCTTCACTATATTTACGAGACATACATTCATTTTTTCACATTGCTACTCCATGCTGGTAGCGAAAACATAACGTAGAATGCCCCGACTCACCCCAGGGGTGTCATAAAAGTCGACAATGGGAGATTGCCTGGTGTAGACCAATTAGCACCTTGGGGCACCCGAATTGTGGCAAACCACCAACAACAACGTACTCAAAGAGGGTTAGTGTCAGGCACGCGGCCGGCTGTAAAACCTAAAATCTTGAGCTATATATGGATACCAAAATTATATTAACTTGAGTTCATCTGTACTTCGAAAGCCACGTTAAGCCCCGACTGCATCTGCAGTCGTTAAAACCCACCAATCCGCACTGGGCCAATGAGGTGGATTATCACAATTCTCCCTATATTATTCCATCCATAGGGAAGACCTACGCCCCATCAGTGAGGACATTAAAGTGCTACCTAGTGATGCTATAAGAAGAATGTTGGAATACAACTTGGAGGGTAGGCTTTAAAAAATACAGACAGTAAAAATAAGACTCCGCATTTTACAATTATTTATTAATTAATTACAGTGAATTTTTTGCAATTGTTGCTGTTATATAAGTATGCATTAGTTGCAATAAATACCTGCTAGTGTTATCTCCTTCTCACCTGCACCACCACACATTTTATACCACATAATAATAATTATCCTACCAGCACTAATTATGGATGGCATAAAGAGCTCTTTGGACACACTGGCTGACTCCTTCACTGCTCGGATGATAGCCTTTGAGAGCCAGCTCAAGAAAACTTCACCTCAGACGGCCACAATTGCTACCATCTCAGCCGAGTTTGAGAGCTTCCGTACTTTTATTCTGGAAGCTCTTAGGAACCTTGAAAAGCAGGTATCTTCTTTGGCACTTGAGTGTGACAACTTGGAGATGCGTAGCCGTCGCAATATGCTTCTCCTACATGGTGTTCCTGAGGCTGATGGTGGGGATGTTACTCGTGACGTACTCAATGTGGTGGCCAAGCATCTATGCATTCCACAATTCAACGGGGATGATGTGGTCCGGGTTTCTCGCTTGGGGCGGGAAGTACTTGACAAGCCACGTGCAGTCTTGATAAAGTTCTCATCGGATACTGTACGTGACAAGGTCTGGTTTGCCAAGTCCAAGTTTAAGGGCTCCGGTATCACAGTATCCGAATTCCTGACGAGATATCGACACCAGATTTTTTCCGCTGCTCGAGGTCGTCTTGGAGTCAACAGATGTTGGACATTTGAGGGCCGTATTATTGCTCTTGGCAAGGATGGAAAGCGTGCCAGGATTGCCTCGATGGCTGATATAGACAGATTATGTGAACCATCAACTTCGACTATGGCTGCGAGTACACCCAATACCGGCGGAGCTAGTGCCAGTGGGGTTGTCGCGCCTGGTGTAACTGTACCCGATCCTAGGCGTAAGCGGGCTGCATCTGCAAAGAGGAAATAAGCTAAGTTACAGCTATCATTGAATTGAAATTAACTCGCTAATTATACCCTGTGAATTGTTTTTATTTATTACGTTTTGTTAGTGTTGAACTGAGCTCAATCGAATGGATTACTTACCTAGCAAATTGTCATTCAGTCTACCTTTTCTTCTCATGTGAACTATACGTATGTACTCCCTTTCTTGATGTTACGTCTTTCATTCATACTTAAAAATGCCATGGTGAATATAAATAATATACAGTACACATACTTTGTGTTGCTTTGCGTAAGCGCATGTCTATTGTATTGTATTGTACTATAGTCTTGTATAGACAGAATTATATTAAACTTTATTTCGTTAGTTTGTGGGTAGGTTTTCTGTGCCTTCTTTCAGTTTGTTGTACTTTGTTTGTCTGTCACTGTCCCATTGACAACTAATTTTTTTTGTTTGTTTTTAATTCTCTCTACTTAGGGAAGGCAAAGGAGTATAGCCTATTCAGTCTTATCTTCAAGTTTTCAAAATATTTTGTTATTTCTTTTCATTGATGCCATTTCAATGATATTTTTGGTTTAATTTTATTTTATTTTTATGTTGTCATATAATTAAATCAGCTGGTTTTGTGTACCCTAATGTTGCACATTAATAGAACCAGTGTCATTGTTTTATATCTTTATTGTTTTAGTTTGTAAAATACTTCTTAATTATTATTCTTCTATTTTATTTCGTTTGTTGAGTAGTTTCTCTCAGATAACCTGTGGGTATTTATTGTTCATTAATATATTTATTTATTGTTTATTTTTTATTTCTTTATACATATTTTATACTTATTATTTTATATATTTTTATTTTTCTCGCATTTTTGTATTTAATATTGTTAATTATTATTAGTATATACATATATATACATATATACATATATATACTACTTATTTATTAGCATCACACCAATGAATTGCTCATTAGATGATAGTGACTTATTTTTTTCTTGTTCCTCTTCTGATACGTACTCTGATACTCAAAGTTCAGATCGTTCCTTATGTGAATGTCTGAAAGACTCCTTTTGCGATGCCGCGACGAACTTCAATGTAATTCATCTGAATGCCCAGAGTATACCGGCTCACTACCCGGATATGCTTGCGTCCTTTGACATTGATAATATACATGCGATCCTGATCTCCGAAACATTCCTTAATCCCAGCCTTAGTTCGACGTCCTATTCCCTACCTGGCTTCCAGTTAATCCGTAATGACCGTGTAAGTTCTTCACATGGTGGTGTTGCTATTTATCTTCGTTCTGGCATTTCTTATTCCATTCTATCTAAATCTCCCCAGCCACCTCCATCCAATTCCGCTGAGCATTTGTTCATAGATATCTCATTGCGTCACACTAAAATTCTCCTTGGTGTTTACTACAGTCCATCATTGAGGATTGATTACTTTCACTCATTTGAAGTATTGCTTGATAACTTTGCTTCGTCTTTCGAGCACGTTGTAATTATGGGTGACTTTAATACATGCCTCATCAAAAACGATAATCGTTCTAATAACCTTCTTTCAATTGTTAATTCTAGAAATTTACATATTCTTCCTACTAGTGAGACCCATCATTTTCCAAACTGCACACCATCACTTCTTGACTTAATGATAATATCTTCCCCTAACCATATACATAGATTTGGACAGCTTTCTGCGGATGCTTTTTCCTATCACGATTTGATTTACCTTTCCTACAGAATTCGTCCTCCTAAGGTCAGGGCCAGGGTTATGATGCATCGTAACTTTAGTAGCATTGATCTTGTAAAGCTGCGTGAAGATGCAACTAACCTGGACTGGTCGGTGGTTCATAATGAAGCGAGTGTTGACGGAAAGATTGAGTTATTTAACAATTTACTGATACAGCTATATGATATCCATGCTCCTATTCGACCAGTTAAAATGAAACACCTTCCAGCTCCGTGGCTTACCGATGATATACGGAAGTTAATGTTAAAAAGAGACAGGGCAAAATGTAAGTACAAATTTAACTCAAACACTGAAAGATTGGAAAAGTACACTTGCTTAAGAAATAAGTGTAATACGCTGGTTAGGGATGCTCAAAGACGTCATATACATAAATCCGTCGAAAATGGCGATCCTTCTAAAGTATGGAAATTCCTTAGGACCCATGGTGTAGGTAAATCCAATAATGACTCTTTGAGTACACCCCTTGATATTGAGTTACTTAATAATCATTTCTCTTCGGTGTTTCCGATTGATCAGACTAGGAAATCCCAAACCATTAGTCGACTTTCAACTGCACCTTTTCCTGTTTTTACCTCTTTTAACTTTAATCAGTTTACGCAGTGTGATGTTGAGAGAGCCATTACCTCGATTTCGTCGAGTGCGGTTGGTGCTGATTCTGTTAGCCGGAATATGATCTTACCCTTAATTGATATCCTTACTCCAATCCTAAAACATATTCTGAATACGTCTATCTCCACAGGAGTATTTCCTTCCACTTGGAAAGCAGCTTACGTCATTCCTATTCCGAAAAAATCCAATCCTGCTACTTTCACTGATTACCGTCCTATCTCGATTCTACCCTTCCTGTCAAAAGTCCTTGAGAAACTCGTCTATAACCAATTATTATCTTTCCTCAATAAAAATAACCTCCTCTCTCAATTCCAGTCTGGTTTTCGAGTTGGCCATAGCACAGCGACGACCCTTGTTAAAGTAACGGATGATATTCGACGAGGAATGGAGAACAAGCAACTCACGCTGCTGGCATTGCTAGATTTTAGCAATGCCTTTAATTCCGTTGACTATGATATTCTTGCTGCCATCATGCGTTCTCTCAACATATCTCCACTAGTGATGGACTGGTTTAAAAGTTACTTGCATGGACGTAAACAGCGTATCCGTATCGATGAGACTCATTCCGCCTGGACTGACATCCATGCTGGAGTCCCGCAGGGTAGTGTCTTATCTCCTTTGCTGTTTTCCATTTTTATTAACTCTGTAGCTGAATCCATCTCATGTTCATATCACATTTACGCCGATGATTTACAGATTTACACTCAAACTTCTATTTCGGATTTGCCAGCTGCTATTTCATCTTTAAACAGTAACCTTGGCGCTGTTGTGGAATGGAGTAAGGCTTTTGGTCTTACTCTAAATCCACATAAAACGCAGGCTATTATCATTGGGAGTCCATTTTTCATTAAATGTATTGACTTTAATTGTATTCCCTCAGTCATTTTGAGTGGTATACGAATCCCATATGAAAAGAGTGTAAAAAATCTCGGTATCATCCTGGACCAATGCTTAACATGGAAACCACAAGTTGATGAGATCAGTAGGAAGGTATTTGCAGCATATGGTTCACTCAGACGCCTCCGTAACTTTTTGCCGATCAGCACTAAAGTGAATCTTGCCCAATCACTGTTACTCTCTTTGCTGGATTATTCTGACGTATGTTATTGTGACCTTAATGAAGTACTCCTTGATAGGCTTGAGCGTCTGCAGAACCTATGTATAAGGTTTGTTTTTAACTTGCGTAAATTCGATCATGTGTCGCATTTTCGCACTAAACTAAATTGGCTTACTATCCGACGGCGGAGGGACTTACACGTTCTTACACTCCTCTATTCCATTCTTTTCCACCCGTCGTCACCGGGTTACCTTCGCAGCTTCTTTACATTTCATTCCTCTTCTTTAAGTCGCCCGTTGCGTTCTTTGTCCAATCTTACCCTTAACTTTCCTTTACATAGTACCAGTTTCTTTTCGTATTCCTTTTCCGTGCATGCTGTCAGGTTATGGAACTCTTTACCTGAAAGCATCAGACGAGCTCGCACCTTGGATTCTTTCAAGCGGTTAGTCACTAGCCATTTCCACCAAACCTCTATATAAGTAGTTTTAAGTACGTTCTTATGTTTAGCTGTCTATATTTAATGTATTTTATTTATTCGTTTTGTATTTATTTATTATTTAATTGCCCTTCTGATTTTTATATCTTTTCTATTATTCTATTACCAAGGTTGCCTGGAAGAGATTGCTTATAGCAATAAGGCCGCCTATTGTTCATGCATGTCCACTTTTCTTTGTACTGTTGTTATTTTCTCATTCTGTGTGTGTACAATAAAGAATATATAAATAAATAAATAAATAAATGTTCACTGATTGCAAATGTGTTCACATAATGAGATGTAATAATGCAATTACATGGGGTGTTGTAAAACATTTATCATAATATTACGTGAAACAATAAACTTTGTAATAAATTATCTAACGCTTCTTCAAATAACAAACAAATAGGAACATTGAAATAGACTTCTGAGGCGTTACTCTGGAAGTTTATTTCGTTCGATCGAGTCTTTGCGTCTTTGTCGCTCTTATTTTAACACGCAGTGGCGTGAGAAAGACGGATAGATGTGAGTTAATCGTTCGGAGTTTCAGAGTAGACCTGCAGTTACCTAAATCCATTGCTCGGTAATGCAACGGGCTTTCGAATTGTTTATTTTCACTCGGCCAGTGATGGTGAAATAGAAATAGTAGGGTTTGTTTTGAGCGTGCTAAATCTATGATAAATAAATATCTATATTTTCACATGGATATGGGCTATCTCACTAACTGCCGCACTCAACAACGTCAAATAACGTTAGTGAGTACTATACGTCAAAAAATGACAATTCAAAACCAGTCGCTATTCTTGCCGGGTCTATGATCTAGATTTGAATGAACATTTTGGACATTAAATACTCATAAAAGTTAATTGACGACTCTGAGTGCGGCAGTAAGTCTAATATGCTCAGCACTACTCCTCCAAACCTAATTATAATTAAATAATGATTTATGTATGTATGTTAATTAGATTTAACATTTTGTAATAATGTGCCTTTTTTTTTTTTCAGGTAAGTCCGTATTGAGGAGTTGGATGAGGCAGTGGTGACCAAATGTTTAAACTAAGCATTTTCTCTAAGAATTAAATATTCGTCATCACCAGACAGGTCTATCCAAGCGTGTTGGGGCACAGACCTTCCCTGTGGAAGGACAAATACAAGCAGAATGGGCCATAACCCACCACGCTAGCCCAGTGTTAGCGACTGCAGATGCAGCCGGGAACAATGGCTTAACGTGTCTTCCGAAGCTCTGAGAAACAAAGAGACGGTATATTCTTCGATCCATAGGGACGGCCTGTGCCTCAGCATTCGGGACATTAAAAGGGCTGGTGAAGATGGTCTAAGGACTAATCAACTAATCTAATCAACAAAATAATTCTGAAAATATTAACTTGTCATAAGAAATCTTAATTCCGAAAATGGTTCGGTAATTAATCACAAGTCATGTGAAGAAGTTGTAAAAACATTATAAATAATGTCACTCTTTAACCAGACACTGAATACTTTAGCAAATTATTACGCGCTTAGTTACAAAAGTGAACATCTTACCGTCAGCCATAAATCCCAAGTGCGTCACAGCAACATGACAGATGTCATAGCGGTTTTGCGTGTGGGATGAGTGTACAGACAGACAGACTTACATAGTGCACTAAATCATGAGGGTTCTCATATATTATGCGTAGGTACTGAATATGCTTAATTATGCTTACAACAACGATGTCAACAATGGCAGTTGTAAAATTTAGACGTTGTAGGGGAAGGAGTTCCAGAACGGTCACTCCAAAACGGTTAATGATGATAGAATACACTTTATTGCACACCAAAATACCAGGACATAATAATACAGTGTTGGCAACGTGTTGGCAACTATTGGATATGAATAAATGAATTTTGACTTTGACTTTGACAGGAAGTAACATGAACAACGGAGCAAAGAGGCGGTCTTATCGCTATAAGCGATCTCTTGATGATGATAATAGCTGGAAAGTAAAAGATGCTGCACGACAACGGAGTGTATTGACACTGAAAAAGCAAGCAAAAACTAGATAAAGAGCAGAATGGTTGGTTGACGACAAATATATTCAACATACATACGTAAATCACGCCTATAGGTATCTTCTAAGGCCCAAGGGTAGTCAGAGGTGAATTAACACCCACTTTTCGCCGACTAAGTTAGTGTACCTAACTTAGTCTGCGAAAAGTGGGTGTCATAGGTGGCGAGCTTATTGCCATCTATCAGGCACATAACTTGCAGTATATCTGACTTTGACGAGACTCCCTATTCAACCTGCAGTAGGCCTCGCACGGGACAAAATCTCTCTCCACCACCTGACAGTGTTCCGTCTCGGGATTTAGTGGGAGTTAGAGCGAGCGGAATATATTTTCTTTTGCCCGAGGAGATTTTGTCCACGTACCCTGCTACGGGTGGTCTAAACCAGCCCCTCTAAACCAACTGAACCGAATCACGGCCTTGAAGCAGCGACAGCTGTGTGTAGTAATTAGTTAACTAATAACGACGGCTTGTACGGCGCCTGGCGTCGCTATCAAACAATGCGTTTTAAATTGATATTTCCCGGTGCTATAAATAGCTACGTCTCTGTCTGAAAGCAGGACTCCAGAATAAGCATGTTTGACGCAATCAAGGGATATGTCCTAATTCTGAAACACTGTTGCAATATCTTTATGATAATTTTTTTATTCTATACTTATTAGTGTTATAAAGCTGAAGAGTTTGTTTGTTTGTTTGGTTGGTTGGTTGGTTGGTTAAACGCGCTAATCTCAGAAACTACTGGTTCAAATTAAATAGTTATTTTTGTGTTGAATAGTCCATTTATTGAGGAAGGCTTTAGGCTATATAACAACCGACATTAACGCGAGCGAAGTCGCGGGCGTCCACTAGTATCTTTGTAACGGCATTGAATGAGTGACAGGAGGATCTCGCTAGCGTAATGGCATAGCGTGCTTGGCCTGCGTAAACTAAGTAATGGTCGCTAAGGCAGATCATTGGATGGGTGACCAAACATTTATTATCTTGAGTTTCTCCGTGCTTTACGCACGCAAGGCACGTCATGCCGTTGGTCCCGGCTGCATCTGCCACTTACTTCCCTTTCATCACACTATGGACCCGGCACCCGCACGGTGAGCCCATGTTATCAATGAAATGTTGAGAGTTTTGATCGCCATAATTGTCAGTCTATCGGATCTAAAAGTCGTCTAGCATGACCACCGAAACACGATAAAAACGAACACCTATTATCCAAGGCCATTTATCGCGTTGAACAGTCAAAAATCATTCGATTTTAACACTTGAATAAGCCTGAATTTGATAACTATACTGCCGCACTCAGAGACGTCAAATAAGGATAATGAGTACTTAATGTCAAAAAATGACAATTCAAAACTAGTCGCTATTCTTGCCGGGTCTATGGTCTAGATTTAATTGAAATTTTTTGACATTAGGTACTCATTAAAGTTATTTGACATCTCTGAGTGCGGCAGTTAGCCTTTAAGGCTATATCTTAAAGATTAACTGCCGCACTCAGAGATGTCAATTAACTTTAATGAGTATTTAATGTCAAAAATTTTCATTCAAATCTAGACCATAGACCCGGCAAGAATAGCGACTAGTTTTGAATTGCCATTTTTTGACGTTAAGTACTCATTAACGTTGTTTGGCGTCTCTGAGTGCGGCAGTAAGCTATTTATCGCTTTGAACTGTCAAAAATCCAATGATTTTTGTAAGTTTAACGCGATAAATGGCCTGGGATAATAGGTATCGTTTTTTGGTGGTCAGGCTAGCCGGGCAGTTCTGCACCAAATAAAAAACTACAGCGACTGTTCCATTCTGACTAATAGGTAAGTCGACTTTGTCCGATGACCCGTCAGTAGCCCGTACAGTATCGAGGGGATTACGCAGTAGGAAATGCTGCAGGTTTCCCTGTAATACGATTACGTCAAGCCGTTCCCGTGGCGGGCGATGCAATGCGACTCACCGGCGTTTGTGATCTATTCGAATTCATTATACTAGGAGTTGGGTACATGGGGTATCAAGCCGGCACCTACCCATGCTAACATAATCATATAAATACTATGGTGATATCAAAAATTTAATATCTATAAAAAAAATTCTCCATACAAATAGTTCGATCAGAAAAACAAAGTATTTTTAAAATTTTGAATATCACCCCCGTATTTAAATGACTCAGAGACGTCAAATAACGTTAATGAGTACTTAACGTCAAAAAATGACAATTCAAAACTAGTCGCTATTCTTCCCGGGTCTATGGTCTAGATTTGTTACATTAAATACTCATTAAAGTTAATTGACATCTCTGAGTGCGGCAGTATGTTAGCATGGGTAGGTGCCGGCTTGACACGCCATGTACCAAACATCTTGTAGATGCAAATTCAGCATAATCTAATTTTACGAAAAAGGCAGTAAATATTTTTTTTTGTGTTGTCTTTGGCAGAGCTCTATTAGATAATTCTGTTTTTGGTACAAACCTAAGATTTTAACGGCAATTTTTTACGGGATATTGCTTATTTTGCTACAAACGAAATAAGGCAACCAATTAAGCTGATTTTACACTGACAGACTGCATTCAAAATTGCTATCATGAAAAAATTTTATGATGCTGCCTTTACATCTTTAAGATTCAAATGTATGAAAGTCACATTACATAAATAATATTCAAATAAAAATCAAATCCTAACTATTTCATACACTCATATCTATCTAGCCCAAACAACCATGACTCGAAAACAATTTTTTTAATGTCTGTGTTTATCACAAACATTTGCGCTACCAGGATTCGTTCCCGCGACCTTATCTTAGCCGGCGATCAGAGTATTCGACCAAACTGGCGTTCAAACGAAGATCGTTGCGAATATGATTTTATGATTTGACAGTTTGAGTTGCTAACAGGTACGAATAACTGGCAGTCCAGAAAACTCCCTTTGCTTGACCCACTCGAAAAAGTGGTGAAAATTGTATTCCGCACAGCCGTCACTACACGAACGTAGGAAGGTATATCAGTAACGGGTGTATGTGCTAAAATGATTCATGAGACTCCCTTATACGTAGCTTTTCATAAAGGCTTGTCGACAGTTACGCACAAAACAAACATACAGCTTTTGTTCAATCGTCAATTTGGAGAGGCTGATTAAAATTGATGAAGAGCAACATCCTTATCGGCACGTTTAAGGCCGGACAATGCAAAAAGTCGCAAATTTGGCACGTGATCGCGTTTCAATCCGACGCAGAACGCGCGAACAATTAGTTAATCCCTATTGTTTTAAAAGTCCATTTGAAAATAATCGCTCCGAGGCACGTAACGAGGTGTTGCGTTGAATGGTAATGGGACTGTTGCGGTATAAGGAGCGACTGACAGCTGTCGCGCCTAAAGCGGAGCTGTCAAACTGTCACTGACCGGTTGTGGATTCGCGATGCGATTCGCGCGTCGTAGCGAGTTTTGCCAGGTGCCCGCTTGAAGGTTTCGTCCTAAGTAATTTTAGATCGATATCTTAAGTATTCTTCTGCATTCTTTTTTGGATATTTTTGGTACCAAATTGTGCCAATTTAGAAGGCAAGTCTTAAAATTGGTTTAAATTAATGTTGATGTTAAAGTATTGAAATTCATTTTACTTGAATAATGTACCCTAGTTGCCCTATTACTACTGTATAAATTACTAATACTAGATAAATAAGCTTTAATTTCATTTTATAAAAATCACTAACCCTCTTAACATTCCATTATATTGCACTCATACTGTGCTTACATGTTAAGAATTATAGTTTGGACTTTCTATACTGTACAATTATATAAATTGTACAGTATAGAAAGTCCAACGAAAGTACCTACTTATTTTATGACTGTAATTTGTTTTGTGGGCCTTAATAAATAAAATTAAAAAAAAATATTCTGTCATGATAGTTCTTTATCATCAGCAGCCCTTTCTCCACTGCTGTAGGCCAACCACGTGTGTGGACAAAATCTACTCGGGAAAAAGAAAATGTTTCCCTTCGCTCTGACGCCCACTGAATTCCGAGACAAAACTTTGTCAAGTGCTGCGGGCCTAGCACGGGGACGTGGACAAGTCTCTCTCCACCACTTGACAGTGTTTTGTCTCGGCAATTAGTGGGAGTTAGAGCGAGAGGAAAAGATTTTATGCCCCCTGAAAGAGATGTGTCCACGTCCCGTGCTACGGGGGCTGGAGAGAGATTTTGTCCACGAGCCGTGCTAGTCCTACTGGTGCACGCACAGGTATAAAGATGCACAAAAGTATCTATGGGGAATGGACCTAAGCTAAGTAGGTATTTCTTGCCTGCCCGATTCGAATTCGAATATATTTATTAATCTGACTTATTACAGAGAAAACAAAACGTCAGTTTCATACTTTTGTATTCTATACGTTCGATAGATAAGCCACTTGGCTAAGCCCTCTGGTAATTAAAATCATCATCATCATCACCAGAATCTTAATGTCCCCACTGCTGGAGCTCGGGCCTTCCCTATGAATGGAAGAACATAGGGTTATTTTGGCCATAACTCACCACACTGGCCCAGTGAGGGTTGGTGGGTATTAACGACTGCAGATGCAGCCAGGACCAACGGCTTAACGTGTCTTCCGAAGCACGGAGGAACTCGAGATAGTAAATTTTTGGTCACCCATCCAATGACCGGCCTTAACGATATCGCTTAGTTTACGCAATCGCAGGCCAAGCGCGCTATGCCACTGCGCTAGCGAGCTCCTCATGGAAGGTAATTTAAATGATACATATTTATCCACTAAGAAGTAGGCGGAGTGTATTAACATCCCACTTTTCGCTAACTATTTACATTCCCATGTAATATGGTGCGAGCCTATTGCCATATACCGGACACCTAAATCGCAGTATTTTGCTGGGTGGTACAGTATGGCACTTGTACGACACCCGCCTAAAAAATGGCAGGGTGGTCACGGGTGGTGACAATTGTATTCTGCTCTGCCGTCACCACCCGGCACATAAATCACTGATCATTGAAATCACTGAGATACTTTTGGGTTGATGCAGATGATCCAAACCGCCGCACTCAGAGACGTCAAATAGCGATAATCAGTACTTAATGTCAAAAAATGACAATTCAAAACTAGTTGCTATTCTTGTCGGATCTAGTGTCTAGATTTCATTGAATTTTTTTGACATTAGGTACTCATTAAAGTTATTTGACATCTCTGAGTGCGGCAGTTAGTGTCAATAGTAAAACCATGTCACATCAACACATTCACATCTGCCGTACTGGGATGCTGTTGAGTGCTATGTTTAAGTCATAGTGGTCTTTACGTTGGCCGCTATAGCTGATTACAATTGAATATTTCAATAGCAACTGAGCGCGGGTGAAAGTGAAATAAAATTGGACGTAATTTTCCTTTCTTGTACTGATTGCTGCACATACAAGATTGTAACAAAGGAATTGACTAACTACAAAAGGCTACTGGCTTTTGACTTCTGAGATCCGTGGCAGAGGTTTTCAACCATTTGTTGAAATTTTATTGTGTAGTCAACAGTTGATATACAATACGAATTAAGAAAGATCTTCGTTAGAGAGGATACGAATAAAATAAATACCGTTCCTTTTAATTAAGTACCTATATAATTTTCCAATGATCGATCTCAGCTTGCAGAAGTACGATGTTGATCCGTCATTAAACCGGTTTCTTTTTTTTGTTGTAGTAATCAACTTAGGTTATGATGATTGATATTTTTATTTGAATATTATTTTATAATTAATGTTAGAAAAAATATTGCAAAGATGAGATTAAAACTCTTAGAATTCCATTGATTCACCGTGTAAGTGCCGGGTAGGCTCTCTAAAAAATATTAAAAATAAAAGACAGATTTTTTTTTAATGAATGACATCGTGATTGTTAATCAATAATGTTCTACTCTTCGGGTATAATACCTACTACTTCTATATAATCATTATGAAGAGTCACTTTTTGACAGTTCCTCCGTATCGGTTTATCTGCCCCTCTAGCCAAGTGGCCAATCTATTCGAACGCATAGAATACAAATGTCATCTTCTCTTACATTTGACACGACGTTCCCCGAGTTATTTACTCTGTAATACGTCAGTTTTCACTTGGCTAGGCCCCCTGGATACATTCACGCCATTCATTTTAATCAAAAAATGTTTAGAACCTCTGCCGTTTCTGCTCGTGACTGCAGACAGCACGCCTCTCAGTGACAATATTATTACCACTGCATTTTACAATAGTTTCTAAAGCTTTAGAAAGTTATGGTGTACAGTGTCACAGATTATTAGCATGGCTATAGCTTAGCCAAAAGCTTATTTTATTTAACCGTTTATAGGAGGTAGTGTTTGCAATTTTTTGCGTGGATTTTGATATATAAATTACGCCTATATCCCCGAAGGGGTAGCCAGAGGTCAATTAACACCCACGTTTCGCCAATTATGTTCGGTCCCATGTAATAAATGGCGAGCCTCTTGCCATCTACCGGGCACGTAAATGACAGTAAATTATGCTAGATGGTATAAGGGGTATTATTATATATTCTGCTCAGTTAATTATACTCTAATTATACAGCTAATCACAGATATATCAATTTAATGATATATATGTGCAGCTAATTATACAAGGAGCCTGCGATTGCGTAAACTAAGCAATTTTAATTAAGGCCGGTCATTGGATGGGTGACCAAACATTTATTATCTCGAGTTTTTCCGTGTAGTCGTTAATATCCACCAAACCGCACTGGGCCAGCGTGGTGGGTTATGGCCCAATTTCCCTATAGGTATTCTTCCATCCATAGGGAAGACCTGTTCACCAGCAGATGGAAAATTAAAGGGCTGGTGATGTGATGTGTGTGATGGCCAAGACAAATTACAATACAATTGTTGAATTGATATATATCTTATACCTACTATAAATAATCCGTTTATATCGTAACGTAATCTCACAATAAAATTATAGTTGCCAGACCGAAACATGCACCCGGCGACCTGCCGTTATAATTTATGCTAACTGATAACTTCGCTTTGATGTCTGTTTGTTGAGCGTAATGGCCGCCGGGCTTATTAGGCCAGGCTATGAGAGAAAAGTGGTTTCTAAACACTGCAGATATCTCTAGTCCAGTGTTTTGCATGCAACGTGTGGGTCGCGGCCCCCTGGGGTCCCAAAGCTTCTGTGGGGGGTCACGCAGCTCAATAAAATATGAAAACAAAAAAAACTTAAAACTATTTATACACACTTATTGGGTGAGTGATTTTTTACAAATAATTATTGTTCTTAATTATTTTCTTCTTCTCCCTGCTCTTATGGTCCTCTAAGTAACATCGGAACAACTGTATTCCTCAATTTTTCGATCATCGGCGGTTACTTTTAAACTTCAACGTGCTGATTACTAACCCTGCCTTTCCTAGTCACCCCACACATCTATCTTAACATTCTCATTTCCGCTGCATGCATTTTTCTTTCATCCCTCTTTTTCGTTGCCCAACACTGGATTTGTATATTTTCCCCTTAATTTTAAGGGATAATCTTGGGTCACACCTTACCCTTGAGACCTACAACCATTTCATCCATTCCGCATTTATTCTACCATTCACGTCACCGTTGGCCGTGTGGTGACGGCAGAGTAGAATACAATTGTCACCACCCCAAACCTCTCCCGTGGGTGTCGTAGAAGGCGACTAAGGATAAATCAGTGATGAGGAATGGGCAGCAGCATTCCTCTTATACCTACCAACTAGCAAAGTACTGCGACTTTTGTGCCCGATAAATGGCAATAGGCTCGCCACCTATTACATGGGACCTAGCCTAATTGGCGAAGCGTGGGTGCTAGTTCACCTCTGCCTACCCCTTCGGGGATATTGGCGTGAATTATGTATGTATGTATGTATTCACGTCACGGTCAATATCACCATCATTTTGAATGATCCGAGGTAACTGAAATCGGAACAAACTGGATGTAAAATTATTCAAATCCACTTTTAAACCATGCCAATCAGAGATAACAGTTAAGAATACCAGATAGCAACAACGTTAAGCGGATAAAATAAACCTCACACAGACAACTCAAGCCTAAATTATGCTTACGCAGAACATAAATCAGCAATTGAACAGCATGAATATGAAGCGATATAACAGAACAGTCCTATTGATTAGGCGACATGGCCTATGCGATGAGATTAACAACATACCAACAGTACTAGGAAATGCGAAAAGCATTTTATAATCAATGCGACGCTTTTCCGACGAAACCGACCGTTAAGCACCTAGCGGGCCATTTTGACCGTTACAATGACATGTGCAATTTTATCGATGGCAACATTTGCTGCGAATGTTGCCTTGTAAAATAATAATATAACATATGGCAAGTGTGTGTCAAAATATGGTAATTTATGCGCGAATTCTTTAGCGATTTTATGTACCAGTCGGTACTGGTGTTATGTATGTACACCTTTATTTATTGATTTCTTCCATGTTGCCTTGGGACTGAAAATAACGTAGAATGTACCAGCCCCATTTTACGACAATGCTAAGGGAGATTGCCGTTGTAGATAAACCTTGAATAATCATACAACCATATTCGATCCATGTTGAATAAAATCTTAGCCCAAACTTTGAGCTGTATCCAATATCGCTGCCAAGGCAATCACTCTTTCCGTTCATCAATCTCCCGACTTGTCCTTTCCATCAGTTTTCTATACATTGATTTTTAATAGCACCTTTTCAGTGTGATGAATGACTGAATCAAAAGGGAGTGGATAGCTTGATGACGTCTGACCAATATGAATAGAAAAGGAAACACACTGCGCCGACTGTGGGAACAAGGCAGGAAGATGAGACGGCACCAATTTACCAATGATTTTATTCAAATTATTTGTTTTCGCAAACATAAATCTAAGTATTAATCGTAATCTACGACTTTATTCGAGATAATTATGACCTATTACTTGCAAAGCTATGGGATCCTATAGAATAAACAACAAAAAAAAACTTGCAAAGCTTAACAATAGATAACTGCTGCGCCCATTGTTCGTACTTTAATTGAATATAAATAATTTAATGACAGCTATTGAAACTAAGCCGCTAAGATCCTTAAAATTTCTATTGAATCAATAGCGCCCACTAGAAATGAGTCAAGATAATTATTCTAACCCATTGAGATACTTGAGATTAGAACTAGTTTCGTAGCGCCATTTGGAAGTGCCTGCGAACGGTACTTACTGCACTTAATCTAGACCTACATTCAATCTAGACTTTGTTGTTGTTAATTGATTTCGTATTTGTGTTCCTTGTTTAGAGGAAAGTGGCTCAAAAGGGCATACTGCCTAAAGCTGTAAAAACTATTTTACAAACACTCAAAGCGACGGAACTTTAGCTCCTTCCTGCCTCCTTAAGGGAGCAGACGACGGTTAAAATTCAACAATTTCTAAAATAATTTTATACATAAGAGTATCCGTTTTAGACATTAGGTATATCCTCTCTGGAACATTTTGTCCTATGTAATATATTATAACGTAAGAGGAAGTCTGAAAGAGGCGGAAGTGACATAAAAATAGAAAGGGAGCGATTTAGCTTATATGGAAATGTTATGAGACGGGATGCCACGAATGCGACTTTAAAAGTTATTTACAAGAATACTGTTGATGTCGAAGTAGAGGAAGACCACTCAAATTGGTGGATTAAATGAGGGAGGTATGAAAATATGAACGTTGGTGTAGATGAGGAGATGATGATGGTGGAGTGACCGAAGAGAGTGGAGAAAGAGAACTACACTAAGCTGACCTTAAATTAGATGGGGCATGACAATGATTTATGCCCCAAATTTGAATTTATTTTTATGGCGTCATCAGTAATCTTCCAGGTTTCCCTGCAAACGCAATACCTCAGTCTATTTCGAAACCGTCACAAGCGGCCTCTTAAAAAGCAGCCATTAGACCTTTGTTGTTTTTAAGTATATATTTTTTTTCTATTGTTCCTCACAATGGATTTCCGCTGCAGGTAACGCGTGTGCCAATCGTAATTGCAACTTTATAGGTTCCGTATTACACCAATATGCATCGTGAGTTAACTGCGACCTATTCGCTATAAATACTCGACGTTCTAGCTACAGTGTTGTCATCGTGTTCTCAGCTCCGTTTTTTTGTTGCACAACGTTTTTTATCGATAATCTAAACAATCATAACGGATTATTTATCAAAAATCTTAAAATGTTGTGTAAAAAAAAATATATTTGTAATGAGGCAGTCAGCGTTCCTCTTATACCACCTAGCAATATACTGCAATCTACGTGCCCGATCAGTAAGGCTATTAGCTAACTTTTTTGACAGTTGAAAGAACTATTTACTTATCCATTACTGTTTTCACATGACAAGTGTCACAATAGCGTTATAGTAAAGTAGTAATGGATCACTTAATAGTTCAGTGATTATCACTCTCAAATGTCAAAAAAAGTTAGCGAATAACCCTACAGGGCCGTCTTAAGCCTTGCTGGGACCCTTGGGCAAGCAAAGAATTTGGAACTCTTTTGGAATGTAAAGAAAGCGAATTATACGTTTTTTTGCGAAAGAAGTGTTATGTGCCCGGACAAAAATGTTTTGAGAATAAATGTGAGATAAATTGTCGGTCTTTCGGGGAACCCTGAGGATGGGCGCCTTGGGCACTGGCCCCGTGTGCCCTTATGGCAAAGACAGTACTGTGCCCGATAGATGGCCATAGGCTCGCCACCTATACATGGGAACTAACATAATTGAGGAAACGTGGGCGTTAATTAACCTCTGCCTACATATAGGCGGGATTTATGTTAAGTAAGTATCCTCCCGCCGTGTGGTGACGGCAGAGTAGAATACAATCGTCACCACCCCAAGTCTCTCCCGTGGGTGTCGTACAAGGCGACTAAGGATAAATCAGCGATGAGGAATGGGCAGCAGCGTTCCTCTTATACCATCTAGCAATAGTACTGCGACTTTTGTGCCCGATAAATGGCAATAGGCTCGCCACCTATTACATGGGACCTAACATAATTGGCGAAATGTGGGTTCTAGTTCACCTCTGCCTACCCCTTCGGGGATATAGGCATGATTTATGTATGTATGTATGTAAGTATCCTCCCTATCGCAGACGTTATGATATAGTTTATTAACATTCTGTCCATCGCCATTCGCCAATCACAACCTATGCAGGAACGTAAATTTGCGACGTGATATGTTCGTTGTATCCCTTACGATGTCGAGCGCGTTCTAAATCACTTTGTGCTTAGGGTCAGTTCACACCGAGACCAAATCCGCTTGGCGAAGATTCTTGGCTACTATCAGATTTTGATTTCAACATTATATAAATGTTAGAAAAATAAGCGCAAAGATCTTAGTGGACGCGGGTTCGATTCCCACATCAAGACCATAATTTTTCGAAATTCTTTTTCTAACCACCGAAATCTTTATTCTTGGCTACGTTCCTCAGCGGCAAGGAAAACACGAGTAACGGTGCTTTTCCACCAGAGCTGTGCGAGGATGCGTTGATAGGAATGTTTCTGAGGAATCACTCCATTTTCAAATAGAGTGATTCCATTGGTGTAGGGATGTGTTTGAGGAGAACCAATAGAATAACACTATTTGAAAATGGAGTGATTATATGGTTCTCTACAAACACATTCCTCGCAACGCATCCTCCTACAGCTCTAGTGGAAAAGCACCCTTATACCAGTGTTTTCTTGCCGCTGAGGAATGTAGCCAAGAATCTTCGCCAAGCGGATTTGGTGTGCGAATATTAATTCAACAGAATAATATACAGTCGTGTGGCTTAACGCGCTCGGGATGCAATTGCCTAAACTAAGCAATGTTCGCTAAGGTTAGTCTTTGGAGGGGTGACCAAAAATATAATACAATTATGTAATACATTTTTGGTCGCGAGTTCCTCCGTGCTTCGGAAGGCACGTTAAGCTGTTGGTCCCGGGTGCATCTGCAGTCGATGCAGTGCATCACCAATCTACACTGGGCCAGCGTGATGGGTTATGGCCCATTCTCGCTTTATTCTTCCACCCATAGGGAACTGTGCCCCGGCAGTAGGGGCATTAAAAGGTTTGTCTTATCGGGTCTTTCGACTCACACCTATGGTCACCCATCCATTGGCAGGCCTTAGAGATCATTGGTTAATTTAGGCAATCGCATTAATCCACTGCGCCATTGCTCCTTCTTAAATAAACGTTTGCTAGTAGGTAGGTAATACTTGATAGGTATAGAAAGTAATAACTTTTAAAAATAGTTAAAAAAAAGTAAAGTATATTTTAAATACTGATTTGCGTTTGGTCTTAAAGATATATTCAGGGCAGAAAGGTGAACTACGTCATACTGATTGATTGAACTAAAAATAGCTCTATCGCACGTCATTGTAGTTTTATAAATACTCATACAGAATTAATTTTAGGATGATTGCTTACTTATTAGGGCAAAACCGCATGTATGTAATTAATTATATCAGAGCTTATGTAAGTGTGGTGACATCCCTATCTCTCCCGCGGTTGGCGACTAAGGGTAAAGACAGCGCTGAGTAATGGGCAGCAGCATTCCTCTTATAGCAAGATACTGCAATTTAAGATACCAATACCTAGATGGCAATAGGACCACCACCTATCACTTGGGACCTTACCTAATTGGCGAAAAGTGAGTGTTAATTCAGTGGATAGGTTAGTTTTACGTGTGATTTACATCGGAAATGCACTATGAATGAAGTCATAACTCATATAGTCAGGTCATGTAATAAGCCGACGAATGTTTTAGAGCCGGCCTGCCAGATACCTAACCCTAACCTAACTTTTTTTGTTGTTGTTGAGTGGAATGCATTTACGCACCATACCAGCCGGTAGCTAAGCGACTGACGTGTGTGGGACTCGCCCGAGTATCTACAGTCGGGAATACGCCACTAAACCCGGAGTGGTTTAGTGGCGTATTCCCGTGTTCCCTAGCCCTTTGAGTGGAGAGAGTCTGGGATCTGCCGCAAGGCAATTCACCCCAGGGGACCCTAAGCTTTTTTTTTACCAGGTGTAAAATGCAGTTAGCATCCCCTCGCAGCGGCGGGAACTCCGCCTTGAAGAAGTATGTGGGACTCGAGGGAATAGGTGTCCTCCATACGCCACTAAACGTCCCCTGGGTGATACACCTTCAACGCGTTGATGGGGGCCTAGGACATAACCGAAGTCTCCCATCCATCGATCCCCCATCACGGTACCTCCTCTGTTTCGAAGTTAGCCGTCTGGTCCAAAAGTCAGACCAGACGTTGCCTAGGGTGCACCACGTGGAGGTCCCGGAACTTCGCACCCCAGGGGACCCTAACCTAACCTAACCTCTTATGGTATGCTGTTGTTGGTTTTTTGTGACAAAGCAAATTCCTGCTTAAAACTCCAACCACCTAGGGCCCGACGTGCAAATACTTAATTTGAACTAACTGTCTACACTGAATGTTTCTATGGCCTGAATACTTGAACGACCGCGTACCTAATTCGTTATAACATTATAACGAGATTGTGTCTGAATGCAGTCTCACTTTCCCTTGTAATAAATTGAAGGTTAATCGTGTGGTTGGTTGAACATCGCATTTTGTAAGGCAATTATTTTTACATACATACATACTTTATTATATACATATATTACACTTATTTATCCCTGAAGAATTAACACCCACGTTTCGTCAATTATGTTAGACTGGCAAGCATATTGCCATCGATAAATCGTAGTATATGGTACGCTATAAAAAAAAATTATAAACCATTAGTTGTCATAAACGACACCCGGGGGGTAGAGATTCGGAGTGGTGACAGTAAGTGTCTTCACCCGCACTACTAATACCTACAACCGTTGTATTCTGCTCTGAATCACACGACAAAATACGTTTTGGAATCGACTGAATTTTTTTTAATATCCCTCTACGTTGCTCTTTGAGTGACTGAGCCTTCTTATGAGCTCATTAGGCCGCGTAGCTTCCCGAACGCTGTCCTGTAATTATGCAAACACAAAAACTATGTGGATTGGTATTATTTTTCTGATGCTGAAAAGTCCTAATTTACTAATCACTAATTTGCCAGCCATGACAGTTGTAGACGAGTCTAACTGCCGCACTCAGAGACGTCAAATACCGATAATGAGTACTTAATGTCAAAAAGTTACTATTCAAAACTAGTCCCTATCTGTGCCGGGTCTATGGTCTAAATTTAATTTTTTTTTTGGACATTAAGTACTCATTAAAGTCAATCTCTTTTCATATGGCTCGCCATAAAAGAACTTGATACATATATCCATACATCACGCCTATATCCCCGAAAAGGTAGGCAGAGGTAACTTATTAAATTGATTGTGTCTAAAAAAACTACTTTATAATTTCGCACTTGGCTTCGAATACAAATTACGCAATTAACCCCTAAACTTTCAATGTCTCAATTCGCGTAAGATTTTTCATTAGAACCGGTATTTATTATGAAGACTGTAATTATCTTGCAAAGTTGCCTAGATGTAGGCGGGTAACGGGTTCCTAAGTGTTTTGTTCGTGTTAAGTTGCTAATAGATAATAATTGTAGTTTCATCACCAGCCCGTTAATATCCTCACTGCTGAGGCACGCGCTTTCGGAATGGGTCATCACCCACCACACAGGCCCAGTGTGGACTGGTGCGTAAATTATAGTTTATAGGGTGAATTGTAGTCAGAAAAATTTCGAAAATTATTCTGTCCGATGTAAGAATGTCATGAATGTCTGTCCTTTGTAAGAATTATAGTTGGCCTGTGTCTACAGACACTTTTTGATTGTCATTTCTTGTTATTTTTTTATTTTATTTTTACTTAAAGTACTGTTAATCGTGTAGCTTAAGCTCGATTTATTGATTATTATATTTTTTTGTATCTTTTTTTAAATTTTTAAATTTAATTTTTTTTTTTTAAATATTTTTACACTTGCACCTTTCATCTAGCCCAAAGTAAGTAGCCTAAGCACTTGTGTTATGGATACTAGATGACGGACATATTTTTAATATAATTATGTATATAAATGTTGAAAATATACTACATAAACATATACACAACCATGACTCGGAAACAAACATTTGTGGTCACCACAAAGTTTGCCCCTACCAGGATTCGAACCCGGAACCTCTTGGCCAATACCCATCGATCTGAGCATTCGACCAAGGCGGCCGTCAAATCTTTTCTCTGTATCTATAGTTAAATAGTACGTTTGGTAATCTCGCATGTGCTGTGCGCCTTCAAAATTTGTTACACTAGTTGTAAGCTTAATTTATTTTAAGATACGTATGTAACAAATGTTGGTGTACCTTAAAGAAATTGAATGTCCAATTTATAAGTAATCGATTTTCTTTTTTTTGACAGACTGTTTCTGCTCCGACCCCGGTCACCGACCTACCTGCGATGCAGGCGCGCCACAGCTTCCTATGGAACCTCTTGGTGGATCTGCCCATTCTGCTTCTCGGTAAGTCACTAATTTAAGGGATAGTAGGCCAAATATGGAGCATAACCCACCACGCTGACCCAGTGCGGGTTGGTGGATGTTGATTGTTGACGACTGCATTAACGTGCCTTCAGAAGCACGGCGGAACTCATCATCACCAGCCCTTTTAATGTCCTTACTGCTGGGGCACCGGCTTTCTCTATGGATGGAAAAATAGGGAGATTGGGCCTTATTTATGGTACAGCAAAAGAATACAGATCACATTTTACGCATGAGAAATAAACAGTTTAATCTGATCACAACTCCGATCACATCTGAACACGGCATTCGCATAATCTATTAAGCGAAGAATTTTTTTATATTATTTTATTTGGAAAGCTTACAGCCATATTCACAAAATACATACAAAAAATAGTTTACTATAAGCTAATAACAAGCTTCCACATTTAGCACATATAGGGGATAGTGGCCCAAATAGGGAGAAAGGGCCCATAACCCACCACGCTGGCCAGTGCGGATTGGTGGGTGTTAACGACTGCATACAGTCGGGACCAACAGCTTGACGTGCATTCAGAAGCACGGCAGAACTGATCTTCACCAACTCTTTTAATGTCCCTACAGCTGGGGCACGGGCCTTCCCTATGGATGGAAGAATATAGGGAGATTGTGCCATAACCCACGCTGGCCTGGTATTAACGACTACAGATGTGGTGGTGCCTTCCAAAGTTCGGAGGAACTCGAAATGATCAATTTTTGGTCACCCATCCAATTAACTACTGACCTTAGCGAAGTTTGCTTAGTTTACTCATCGCAATGCAGGCCGAGCGCGATAAGCCACTGCGCTGTCGAGCTTTTCTCTAAGTATTATTTTTTGACATACTGCTTTTTATTACAAAGAAATTTGTGGTTAGGAAATGTTCGAAAAATTATAGTCTTGATGCGGGAATCGAACCCGCGCCCTCCGCATTCCAGGCAGATGCTTATACCACTCGGCCAACCAAGACGTTAATTAACTTGTCGAAATTTCTCTAACCTTTACACTTCACGTTGTAAGCCAACTGCTTTTTAGTTTAGTAGTGTAGTAAATAATAGTCGGCATAATGAGAAATACAATATGTGGCATATTGTATTTCTCATTATGCCGACAAAGTAGTAAAGCGTTTAGGTAAGCACTTAAGATGCTGGTCGCACACACAAAATCACTCTAAATTGGCTACGCTCTTAGTCTCCGTTAATAGCCTTACCTATCTATTTATACACCGTCATGTTAACAATTTTAACGTTCTGTTCCGTATTTTACGTAATACCGATTCAACAATTTCTTGTTTCTGTTTATTTGGTTTTAATCCATAAAATATTGGGAATCCTGAGATAAACCGTGTATTCTTAGATCTAATGGGTATTTATGTTCACATGTTATCGGGTATATTAGCTTAGTTAGATGATTATTTATTATGTTTAAATGGCCGTTGAAGAAACACAGGGTTTTTATAATCTACATTAATTGTCAAAGCTAAGGATTCTTACAGCACAGTTTATTAGCAGAGTTAAATATTTAGGTTATTCGCTTATTAATAGGTAGTATGTTACAGAATTCCAAAATGAAACTACTGTTTTTTTTATCAGAACAAGAAACAGTTTAATAACAATAAAATGTTTATCGAAATATGAGGATTTGGAAGGGAAGGGTTGAGTTTAGGTAATCGTATGATAGAATATGATACGTATGATGTTTCAACCCCAAAACTATTTTTGGGGTTGAAACATCCACGAGGCGCTCAACATTTTTTGGCAATTTGTGAAAAGATTTTCATAATTATTTTCCTGCCCTATTGTCAGTTTATCAGAGGTCGTGCATTATTGTTTCTTCTTCCATTCATATCGGTCAGACTTTATCAAGCTATCCGAGTGGATAGCGATAAAGGGATTCCGATAAATTCCTATCATCCATCACACCGAAAGGTGCTAGGGTTGAATAAAAGATATGGAAAGTATGGGACCTAAGAAAGGAGAGAGTCATTGGAATGAACATTCCAATGCATACTGCTCAAGGTTTTGACTAAGGTTTTATAGCCAGTCGCCTGCCTAACACCAACCCTGTTTGCGTATTCTCCTGTTGGTGGTTTGCGCTCCGCTATTCAAGCTCCAAGGTGCTTAATTATCTGCATATAATCCCTCAGTCGATTTTTACGACACCCCTGGGCTGATTTGGGACGGCACATTCTACCTGGTTTTTTACTTCCTAGCCAGCATGGAAGATACATAATTAATCTATATTTCTCAATGATAACTGTGTTAGTCTAACATTCACACAGATGGAAGCGAAATATCTATTACGACTTGGGAACACTTGCTTTCATACGGCGCACGCGTATATAATTATTCGCGACAAAATAGAGGTACCGTGTCGCAACATCCGCTGCGATCTATGTTAATGGGACGCTTCGAATTTCGCATGGACATTGTGCACATTAACTGTGTTGCAATATGTACAATTTCTCTAATTACATACATAAATCACGCCTAAATCTCGGAGGGGTAAGCAGTAGGCAGCAGGTGAGTTAAGTTATGTCCTATGTTATAGGTAGCGAGTCTAATGCCATTTATCGGGCACGTAAGTCGCAGGATGTTGCTAGGTGATATATGAGGAACGCTGCTACCCATTACTCATTGCTGTCTTAACCCTTAGTCGCCTTGTACGACATTCACGGGAGAGATGGGGTGGCGACAATGGCATTCTGATTTATGCCGTCACCAAAACCATGTGCAGTATAAATGTTATCATCCAAAACACTCTCCGTTCATCAGTCTCTCGACGTCCGGGTTCTTTCTTACATTTTTCTATACAGTCATTAGGGCCTTTTTAGTGTGAATTAGAATGAAGTAGATGGATTGATGCCGTCTGATTAATGGAAGTGGAAACATACTGCGCCGACCCTACGACTTACAGATAAACTGGGAACAGAGCAGGCAGAAGAAGAAGATGGACGTGCTCTCAACTGGTCATCATTTAATTGTATGATCTTAGCGACTCCTGGTCCAATGACGTGAGACCTACTCTTAACTGGTCTTAATATATTGTATGATCTTACTATTGGATTTTAATTTTAACATTATATAAATGTTAGAAAAATTAGTACGAAGATTTTGGTGGTTAGAAAAAGAATTTCGAAAAATTATGGTCTTGATGCGGGAATCGAACCCACGTCCGCTGCTATCCGGGCACGTGCCTGGCCGCTCGGCCAACCAAGGCATTAATTAACTTGCCAAAATTCTTCTAACCTTTACGTTCGGTTAAGCTTGGGTTTGCTTTATAAACTATTCGATTTTAATTATATTCTTTGTACAATTTTTTCTAACATTTATATGATGTTAAAATTAAAATAGAATAGTTTATAAAGCAAACCCAAGCTTAATCGAACGCACGGTATTTGTAAAAATATCTGCTTTGGAATGTTTGAAATTTATTTCTACATTGCGAGGGTACCCGTTGGCTTACAACGTGAAGTGTAAAGGTTAGAAGAATTTCGGCAAGTTAATTAGTATCTTGGTTGGCCGAGCGACCAGGCACCTGCCCGGATAGCAGCGAACGCGGGTTCGATTCCCGCATCAAGACCATAATTTTTCGAAATTCTTTTTCTAACCACTAAAATCTTTGTATGATCTTAGTAATACAATGATGTAAGGTCCATTAGTTGACCACGCGGTGTCCACTGGTTGACCACCCTGCGTCCACACGTTAACCACCTACCGACAACGAGTGGACGCCGAATGACGAGGCGCTGCGAGTTGGGTGGCGGGTTGCTCTAATGAATGCGATTGAATCTCGGACAACTACCGAAACTAAGGGACTATAAAATGGCGGTTGACTATTTAAAAATGGCGCCAATATCATAAAGTTGCTAACTTCGCTCCGTTCTTCATCTATTTTCAAATTTAACCCATCAAACCTGAGCAGTAAAGATCACAATCTCTTAATCTCTTCAACAAACCGCTTGTGTCTCGGTTATTATGCGTTATCTTAATATCATCTAACACGATACTTTTATTATCTTGTTCATCATAAACGCGGCTACCTTTACAGACTATGTCTTAAATCAATGAGTTTAAGATGTCATTTGGTCTAGCAATATATTCGATGGGTATCCGTAATATCTTTTAATTTCTTACACCTCGTCTTGTAGCGCCATAAATTGTTGCTGCTAATCAATGTTTGGGTGTTAATAAATCATTAACTTGTCAGCTTGTCTGTCTGTATGTTGCACAGCTCATTGGTTCGGTCAATCACGGTGTGGTTATGCACCTGTCAATTCCGATCATGACCTCGGGGCATAATGGATCGCGTCAATAATAATATTTATAATAGTGTACCTTGTTAGCTTGCATACATACATAAATCATGCCTATATCCCCGAAGGGGTAGGCAGAGGTGAACTAGCACCCACGTTTCGCCAACTATGTCAAGTACCAATAGGTGGCGAGCCTATTGCTATTTATTGGGCACGAAAGTCACAGTACATTGCTAGGTGGTATAAGAGGAACGCTGCTGCCCATTCCTCATCATTGTCTTAACCCTTAGTCGCCTTGTACCCGCGGCAGAGATTTAGGGTGATGACAATTTTATTCTGCTTGTTAGCTTGGACGTTCTAAATTAGGAGGAATGTGAATAAATCTGTAGTATATCGGCCGTGTGGTGACGGGAGAGCAGAATACAATTGTCACCACCCCTAATCTCTCCCGTGGGTTTCATACAAAGTGACGAGTCTTCGCAGCGTTCCTCTTATACCGCCTAGCAATATATTGGGGTTTATTGATTGCATCTATAATGTAGATGCAATCAGGGGGCCTACCGCCTAACTCGATTGCTAAAGCTAAAGCTATAGTTTATGACGTCATGCTGTCATTTCGCACCAAATGTACCTAAACTATTAGCGACAGCTTTGAACGAATGATCACCGAATGATTTTGTATGAATTTGGCATAAAATCCGTGCCGCCTAAAAATTCAGGATGACTGCTATAGCCGTAAGCAGTGCATTGCAAAATAGCTATCATCAGCAATCAAGTTAGGCGGTAGGCCCCCAGGTCGTGAAGCCGCTAGAAGCGGGCAGCGTCGGACCGATCGGTTTGGATCCTTGGGGGAGGCCTATGCGCAACATTTGGCGTTTCTCGGCTGACTGACTTACCTGATTGGCGAAACGTAGATGCTATTTATCCCCGAAGGGGTAGGCAGAGGCGTGATTTATGTACATATATGTAATAGAGAGAGTTTGCTTTGGCTTGGTATGGACATGTTATAAGTCGTGATGCCATGAATGTGAGTAAGAAAGTTATGGACATGAATGTTGATGGATGTCGAGGAAGACCACTGAAAAGATGAATGGATTGTGTGAGGTGTGATATGAAGGTGATGGGTGTGAATGAGGAGATAACGAGTGACAGAAGAGAATGGAAAAAGAGGACATACTACGCCGACCCCAAATAGGATGCTTATCCCATCCTATTTGGGGTCGGCGCAGTATGTCCTCAGGCGTATGTGTATGTGTCATGTGGCAGGGCGATGATGATGATGATGATGTATTAGAGAGAGTACCTGCTTTAGTTCGATCAATCGATGCCTTATCGAGTAGCTTCGGTTGCGCTTGAGCGTATTAGTGTCAACGTTCATTGCGCCTACGCATAGTTGTGTATCCGATTACGAGTGTTTACGATTTTCACGACTTATTATTGTTTGGCCGCTTGCGGTGCGCATATCGCTTCCCAAATAAAGTGGCCTAACTCAAAAACGCATCAATTTGCTCTCATGCCAAGCTAAGCCTTGTTATCTGGAAGCTAGAACACATTGTGTGTTCGGAGTCTTTGTTGACTTATGTGCTTTTTGTGTTTTACGAGCGATACGGTTTTCTTACGGCGCTAGATAGTCCATCGCTAATATTCTTCGGTATCTATCTATTGTCCGTGCTAGGTACGTGTGTTGTAATTTTTTTTAGGGTTCCGTAGGTACCACCTTAAAGGTAAAACGGTACTCTTTTAGTAAGGGTCGGATTTCATCAAAACGTAAACAACTGATTAAAAAATAACCATCAGTTTTTGACAATTGTTCCATACGGTAAAATGTCAAAATCCGACGGTTAAATAATAATCGCCAGTTTATGTGTTGGTGAACTCCAGCCTAAGACTCCGCTGTCCGCCGACAGACAAACGTCTGTCGCCAGGCTGTAGGTATCTCATGAACCGTGACAGTTGAAATTTTCACAGATGATTGTGTTTCTGTTGCCGCTATAACAACAAATACTAATAAACAGAATAAAACAAATATTTACAGGGGGAGCCCCCGTGCATACAACAGACAAGATTTTTATTTACGGGACTCCCATACAACAAACGTGATTTTTTTTGCTTGTTTCATAGCTAATATGTACGGTACCTTTCGTGCCGAGTCCGACTCCCACTTGGTCGGTATTTTTATACATAAATTTGTTACCACCGTTATTAAATGGCGATTTGATAATAATTCGGGTGTTACTCCACTGGCCATTGTATTCGTTGCATCATACCCAAACCCAAGTAGGAATGTTTAATAATTCGTTGAAGTGCGTGGCTGGTATAAGTGGTCGATGTATTTGTAAACTCCAGCGACAAGTCGTCAGTCGCGCATAACGTTATAAGCACCAACTGCTTAGTAAGATTTTAAATACATACATAAATCACACCTTTCTCCCCTTCAGGCAGAGGTGTTTTAACACCCGCTTGTAGCCAGTTCATTCCAGGACCCATGAAATAGGAGACGTTGCCATTCACAGCAACTTGGGTCGAAGTAATTTGCTAGATGCTGGTGATGGCAGAGGATTAGAAAAATTTCGGCAAGTTAACTAACGTCTGGGTTGTTCGAGTGGTATAAGTATTAAGAAATGAGAGTATTAAGAAAGCCGCGGGTTCGATTCCCGCACCAAGACAGTTGAAATTTTCACAGATGATTGTGTTTCTGTTGCCGCTATAACAACAAATACTAATAAACAGAATAAAACAAATATTTACAGGGGGAGCCCCCGTGCATACAACAGACAAGATTTTTATTTACGGGACTCCCATACAACAAACGTGATTTTTTTTGCTTGTTTCATAGCTAATATGTACGGTACCTTTCGTGCCGAGTCCGACTCCCACTTGGTCGGTATTTTTATACATAAATTTGTTACCACCGTTATTAAATGGCGATTTGATAATAATTCGGGTGTTACTCCACTGGCCATTGTATTCGTTGCATCATACCCAAACCCAAGTAGGAATGTTTAATAATTCGTTGAAGTGCGTGGCTGGTATAAGTGGTCGATGTATTTGTAAACTCCAGCGACAAGTCGTCAGTCGCGCATAACGTTATAAGCACCAACTGCTTAGTAAGATTTTAAATACATACATAAATCACACCTTTCTCCCCTTCAGGCAGAGGTGTTTTAACACCCGCTTGTAGCCAGTTCATTCCAGGACCCATGAAATAGGAGACGTTGCCATTCACAGCAACTTGGGTCGAAGTAATTTGCTAGATGCTGGTGATGGCAGAGGATTAGAAAAATTTCGGCAAGTTAACTAACGTCTGGGTTGTTCGAGTGGTATAAGTATTAAGAAATGAGAGTATTAAGAAAGCCGCGGGTTCGATTCCCGCACCAAGACTAGATATAATTGTTTAATTTTTTTTATGACTTATTTTTCTTTGTCATACTTTTGTTCATTTTATTTGTATATTTAACCACATCCCCAAACGCTTCCCGCAGGATTCTGACAATGACTAGCCGTCATTGTATGTAGATTAATCCTCGTCTGCTACTCCTTAGATGAGGTCACATACAATCACTCGTTAGCCAAGACTCCATCTTTTTTTTCAATAGGAACCTATTTTGTCTAATAGTCGTTAAAGAGTAACTTAAGTTAAGCTTCAATTTAAATCGTGTAGTACAGATTCATTTAACTGTCAAAATAAATAGACAACAGTATGAATGCTCCAAAATGTTCCGTATAATATCGATATTACTTAATATTGAGTTCTATTTTAATGCACAAAATATGCATTTTGTTTAAAATAATAATAAGATGTTTGATAAACATACGTTGATCGATCCGCATTGTATTTGCCTCCGTGAGAGACTCCATAATCCAGAACATGCATATGTCGTGGCCAAATCGTAGAAATGGTGGCATTTCATGAAGTGGCCAACTAAAACTGACCATATCATGATAATGGTCTGGCCAGATCAATGAATAAACAACGTTTAACGATATGAACAGCTAAACACATGACTATTTCATGATATGGCCAAACATTATTAATCATATCATAAAATAGTTACATTAACCACCGTTAGAGGCGCCTATTTCTATTTGTTTTTGTGATGCATCATGGCGGCGGACAGTATTATCCTAATATACAAATGGAAGATAAAAGTGAAGTGAAATGTCGTTACGACACCAAATTACTAGAATTTAACGTAAAAATACTAAACATTTACTCCATTAATGATATGGCCAAACGTGGATGGAAATATCATCAAACGATGACATTTCAACGATATGGTCAGTTTTAGCTGGCCACTTCATGAAATGCCACCATTTCATGAATTGGTTGGCCACATCATGAAGTGATCAATTCTACGATTTGGCCACGACACATAAATCACGGCTATATACCTGAAGGGGTTACGCAGAGGTGAATTAACACCCAAGTTTCGTCAATTAATTTAACAAGTCCTATTGTATGTGTGGCGAACTTATTGCCATCTATCCGGCGAGTAAGTCGCAGAATATTGCTAGGTGATTTCATTTATGACTACCACGAAAAAAAATAGATCTACCCTCCTTCTCTGACGCATTGTTTACTGGAACCGTCTCGTTCGCACTTTGTAAATACCGATCCGTGACATTGGCAAGAAGTTTTCCGGAGTAAATGTGCCGTGTCCAATGTATTCAGTCGTCTTGAGCATTAATTGTGAGATGATTGACGAATGTCGATCGGGAATAATGTGGATTTTGAAGAACTGAAAGCCGGTACGCGATGCCACTAACTTTAATTCGACAGCTAAAATGGCATCGAATGCTTAAGAATTGTTTTCGTGCGTTATTCAAATTTAGTTTATTATTTCTATGAGGAGGTATTTTTAGTCAATAAAGTATATACCTATTACAAAAGGCTACATTTCCATAGAAGCGGAGCTGTGCGGAGCTAAGCTAAAACTTACAAAATTTGATCAATGATATTGCTCAAATCACACATCTCATCTTCGCTCCAACATCATTGGTCAATTTTTGTAAGTCTCAGCTCAGCTTCGCGTAGCTCCGCTTTTATAGAAACGCAGCTTAATACACCAAAATATAATGTAAAACAGTACAGGGTGCCGAAGAAAGTGGAGACGTGGAGTGGGCTTAACCGTAAAGCGGACCCTGGGGCTAGACTTACGAAAGCGCTAGCACGAAGAAGAAGACAGTTACTAACCTAAACAACTTACTAACCCATGTCGGTAAATAGCAAGATTTTTGCCTGGCTGGCTGCTACATGTCATTCAGGCCGCTAGTTGAACGGCGCTGTTAGCTGTTGATTGAACGGCTATATAAGCTAGTTGACACAAACATTGCAGGCCCCTGTATTGGGGTGATGAATCGCTGCTCGGCCGTCACCACACAGCATCGACATTAGATATACCAATGCCACCTTCGCATGACATCGAACTAAAAATGTAAACAAACAAACATTTGTACCGACGCGGGTCGTGACACCGTCACGGTCGTGTCATCGCCGTGTCAACACTCTGACCACCCAGATAGGCGAAAGCCGACACCGTCGACACACCAAATATGTAATGGAGTCACGTTGACTGACGGGCACGTCGGGTTCATGACCGCAGTTGTTAGGGGTGATATAATATTAACTGCCGCACTCGGAGACGTGAAATTTACTTGAATGAGTACTTGATACAAAAATGTCAAACAAAATTCTATGGTCTAGTTTACCTGGCACGAATAGCGACTAGTTTTGAATTGTTATTTTTTTTTTATTAAGTACTCATTAACGTTAATTTATATCTCTGAGTACTGCTGTTATTCTATATAAGTGGCCACACAAAAAAAAAAATAGAGTATACTCATAAAAATGTACATTAAACAGAATACAATTATTGTCACCAACCCCATATCTCCCGTGGGTGTCATACAAGGCGACGAGTCTTAGGACAACGATTAATAGTAGGCAGCAGCGTTCCTCTTATACCACCTAACAATATAACGCTATTTATGTGCCCGACAGACAGCATTGGGTTCGCCACATATCACATGGGATATATATATTAGGGGTTTAAGTATCAAATTGCCGTTTTGTATGGAGAATTTATCGAATTTTTTTTCCATACAAACATATTTGCGATTTTTTAAGGAACCACTAATCTAAATTTTATATAATTTTGTGGGCATATTTAGACAACATTAAGCTATAGGATACCTAGAGATTTTTTTTTATAACGTAGACGGACTGGTGTCCGTGTCCATGGATCTAAGTGGTACTTAGGACGAGCTGTTTTTGAAGATTTATTGGTAGTGAAAGAAATAAAAATAAGATAAAATTTTATACATAAATATAAGCCCTTGAAATGAAGTTTAAAATAAAAAAAGGATAATGGACATAACTATTGTTATACACTACTACTAAATAATGAGGGAACATCGTCATACGTGGGTGTTAATTCACCTCTGCCTACCCCTTCGGGCGTGATTAATAAGTATGTAACTCTAATGTAATTTGTAATCTGAACCCCGCATTGTTTCGTAGTACATACTTACCACGTGTACGCACCGTTACCATAAACAATCCCATAGACGTCCGGTCCCAAACCATAACAAGGCAGATACTTGGAATCTCAGTTAGCTTAAACAGAAAGGCCAAGTTTCAGGAATCGATGCCGATGTTAGGGGAAGCTACCCCAAAACTGACACGCTGGCTAAAGCTGGGAATTCACTACACTACACGAATATCATGCCTGCCTGCAGACTTGCCCGCCGGACCTAGCTTCTATTAAGTCTATGCGATGTTTGCCTTTTTTTTACGGAATGGGATGCATTTACTCACCGTATCGGCCGCTAGCTAAAACGAAAGCTATACCTACCAATCCGCACTGGGCCAGCGTGGTGGGTTATAGACCAATTTCCCTATATTCTTCCATCCATAGGGAAGGCCCGTGCCCCAGCAGTGGGGACATTAAAGGGCTGGTGATGATGATGATGATGATGTTGATCGGCCGCTATCTAGGCGGCCGACGTGTGTGGGACTCGCCCGACTCATGACTGAGTCGGGAATACCCACTAAATCACTCCGGTGTCCCTTTTAGCTGGGAGAGTCTGGGATCTGCCGCGAGGCAATTCACCAATCACTCCCCAAAAAAAATTTGGTTAATAATATATACATACATACATAAATTACGCCTATATCCCCGAAGGGGTAGGCAGAGGTGAACTAGCACCCACGTTTCGCCAATTATGTTAGGTCCCATGTAATAGGTGGCGAGCCTATTGCCATTTATCGGGCACAAAAGTCGCAGTACATTGCTATTGCTAGGTGGTATAAGAGGAACGCTGCTGCCCATTCTTCATCATTGATTTATCCTTAGTCGCCTTGTACGACACCCACGGGAGAGATTTGGGGTGGTGACAATTGTATCCTACTCTGCCGTCAACACACGGCACTGGCATGGTTAATAATGCCTTTATCAATTTATGTGTTCCATCCTTTTTCAAGGGGAGTGTAACCGTCTCTCCTTTCAATAGACACATGCGATGTTTGCCTAGAGCAGGATCGTCACAGTCAGTCTGGCCTATACAAGCGAGGTCTGCGCGGGCATGTCCGTGTAGTGAATTCCCCGCTTAGCTGGATTCTTGACTTAGCTTGGCGGCCGCCTTGGTCGAATGCTCAGATTGCTGGGTACTGGCCAAGAGGTCCCGGGTTCGAATCCTGGTAAGGGCAAACTTGGTACATACATACATAAATCACGCCTATATCCCCGAACGGGTAGGCAGAGGTGAACTAGCACCCACGTTTCGCCAGTTATGTTAGGTCCCATGTAACAGGTGGCGAGCCTATTGCCATTTATCGGGCACAAAAGTCGCAGTAGGTACATGGCTAGATGGTATAAGAGGAACGCTGCTGCCCATTCCTCATCACTAATTTATCCTTAGTCGCCTTGTACGACACCTACGGGAGAGATTTGGGGTGGTGACAATTGTATTCTACTCTGCAAATGTTTGTTTCCGAGTCATGGTTGTGTATGTGTTTATGTAGTAGTACATAATTATATTAAAAATATGTCCGTCATCTAGTATCCATAACACAAGTGCTTAGACTACTTACTTTGGGCTAGATGATAGGTGTGAGTTGAAAAATATTTATTATTATTATTATTTATTATTCACGGTGCGTGTGCCGGGTCCATAGTATGTCAGAGGGGGGAGTGAATGGCAACGCCATTTGACCACTCAGCCAACCTGGACTTTCTTTGAGCTCTTTTTGTTTGGGTTTATCACTGAGAGACGATAACTGTTTGCATTACATGGATTCATCGTCCCTAGTGTGGGAGAGAGGGAAATCAGTGGTAGCTCTTGGGACTTGTGACCCGATTGTAGATTTACGGGATGAAGTGTTGACATGTTGTGAAGGGCTGAGCAGAGAGAGAAGCCCCTGACTTCTCTCTCTGTTCAGCCATATTTAGTAAGATTTTGCGAGAGCCGCCTTAGACACACGATCCAGTGTAGAACTTACGAAAGCTGTATACAAACCAAGGTCTTCTAGTAATGAATATAGGGACTTAGCTGGCATACCCCTCGTTCTAGAATGATTTACTACATAAAGCATTATTTATCTTTATTGAAAAGTAGATACTTTACATCGCACGAATAGCAATTGTATCCAATTTGCAGCAGCCCGACTGCGCACTCGATAACTCTGAAAAGAGGTTTATGGTTTTGCATTATACTTATTGTGTTCCTATGTGGGTTAAGCTCAAAAAGAGTAATATCAGTATAAAATATAATACAGGCCGAGCGCCAAACATACCCAATAGTCCTTGACTTCAATGGAAAATTGCAAAGATAATGAGGTCAGAAAAATGTCTGTAGGACTAAATCTCCTCGGGGAAAGAAAATATTCTTTCCTCTCGTTCTAACTCGCACTAAATCCAAAGACAAAACACTGTCAAGTGGTGGAGAGAGATTATGTCCAATTGTCCACGGCCCGTCATGCTAGGCCTACTGAATTCCCGGATTAGGATAATGATTTTTCGAGAATTTTTGACCTATCAAACCACCAAACTCATCAAACCAGCGGTATATTAGGTTCAGCAGATACGTCATCTCCCACCTAAAGTGGCGAGCCTATTGCCATCTACCGGGCACGTAAATTGCAGTATATTGACTAGCTAGATGGTATAAGAGGAAGAATATAGGGAGATTGGGCCATAACTCACCACGCTGGCCCAGTGCGGGTTGGCCAGCCTCCCCCCTGTATTCTTCCATCCTTAAGAAAGGCCCGTGCCCCAGCAGTGGGGACATTAAAGGGCAGGTGATGATGGCGATGGTATAAGAGGAACGCTGTTGCCCATTACGAATCGCTGTATTTACCCTAAGTCGCCTTGTACGACACCCCCAGGAGAAATAGGGGGTGGTGACAATTGTATTCTGCTGTGCGTTAAAACAGTCTCACTAATTATACAGCTACATAATCACTCCACAAACACTTTGTTAATGAGAGCATTAATGGGAGAAAATAAATGAGATCCATGTATGATGGTGGTGAACGTGCATCTCCGCATTTTCCGGTAATTTCTCTGAACTATTTTTTTTATCAGAACTTTGGATTTACAAATTATTATCTTCAATATCTATTCAATTTTCTTTATTGTTAAAGAGTAAAAAGGGAGAAAAAATATATTAATTAATTATTCTAACACAAATGTTCAATGTGTGCATCTCTATTAAGATTTATAGGCGCAATATAATTGTAAATCGTACTTACATCCCTATTCTCGCTATACAGCGTGGTGCGTCAAGATGTTTTACGGCACATCGCTGTCGGTCGACAATCCTGCGTCAACCATCAATCCTGACCGTAACGGTACCCTGATGAGATTACCGACAGTAAACTAAACGCATTTTGCAACAATGCAAGCAATTTTCTGTATGGGAATTTAAATGCCTCTGATGCTGTCATTTCTATCAATCAAGCAGGCATTCTATTTGATGTGAATTTCAAAATAACATTCAGTGAGATTTTCCTTGTGGTGACGAAGAGAAGAATACAGTTGCCACCATCCCTAGTTTGTGTAGACACCTACGCCAACTAGGCGCCTAACTGCTGCACTCAGAGACGTCAAATAACGTTAACGAGTACTTAACGTCAAAAAATGACAATTCAAAACCAGTCGCTATTCTTGCCGGGTCTATGGTCTAGATATGAATGAATTTTTTTGACATTAGCACTTAATAACTTTAATTGACGTCTCTGAGTGCAGCAGTAAGAGTCATAATATAACGAAGAATGGGCAGCAGCGTTCCTAGTGCGTTCTAGTGCAAATGAAAAACGGCAATAAACTCGCCCCATAATGCATGGGGACCTGAAATAAATCACCTTGACTTACTCCTTAGGGGGGAAAGCGTGATTTGTTGCGAGATTTACCCGCATAACTCTGCAATACATGGAAATCATGCTATCGAAAAAGAGAAAAACGGTATCTTAAAGATATCTCCTTTTCTGATTGTTTATATATCGGATAGTTTAATCAATTATTATCTTATTAGTAAACCCTTCCAAAATGTGTACAAATTTCAAAAAATAATGAGTAACCCCCGAATTCAGAAACGCTATTCAAAGTTTGAGTCCCGCTTAACTTTTTAAGCAGTCCCCTAAATTTGAGTAGCGTTTCTGTATTCGGGGGTAAGCATCACAAAAGGTACTCGACACCTGGCAACTGTCAAATGAAAGAATGAAAGAAGAAAATCCATTTTTTTTTTGACAGTTCGTAGCGATCAATGGCTGTGTTTCGTTATCTTAACGTGTTTCGGTGATCATGCTAGCCAGCAGTGGCGGAGCGTCCATATAACCCGATTCCCAACAGCCGTACCAAATGAGCGAGCATAAAAAAATCATTACCATAAAGCAAGTACACTACCATTTTATATCAAATAAAAAAAATCCATCAATAAAATCTTATCATAACAGTATTAAACGCGCGCGAAACAATATGCAACACAGGTACATACAATTCGCTCCCGCTCTCTAGATTCCTTCAACTAACTCGCTAAATATCGAGTTATGGACGCCTGCTATACAGCACGCACACAGACAAGCGTAGTCTTGTCAGGCGCACGCAACGAGAAATAGTACCTAAAGATTGCCTACAAGCCGGCATTTCGGCAGCCTACGCGCTTATGCATCGATACACTACCACACGCACACATTAGTAATAAACTCCCACGAAAACAAGTTCCGTCAAAAGTAAATATTTTAGATCTTATTACAATAACCATAGAAGCGGAATTTCACTGTACTGAACTGCACTCAATATCGCGGTCAACAAGCCGCTCCGGAGCGGGTTGCATCATCCTTCCCTTTTTAACACGGCTTTTGTTTGTATATTGATCTCTCTTTCTGGCCTTGCTAAGAAATACTCATGACGGCTCCTGTCATGCCCACAGCCCACAGACGAGAGGTTAGTCTGTTTTGAAATTTGCTTGCACTCACATAAACTTAACGTAATTAATTTTTTTTTTTGTATTTTTAGCAGTAATTCAGTGAAATAGTAAAATTTAACTAACCTGTGTTGTTGTTTTAAAGGTGTATTGTGATTTTGTGGATTGTGTAGCTCTGCAGGGATGTAATTGGTAGGTTTTAGTTTTTAAATAATTTTGGTTTATTCTCTCTCGGCAGAATAATGGCCGCTTTGATGCACATAGATTGTTGCCTTACCGATTTCTTGCTAAGTGAAGGAAAGCAGTTTTCAAAGTTGTCCTTTGAAAATAAAAAATATGTCACACAGATAGGTCGAGCTCGTCCAAATATGTCAATAGATTTTAGATTACAAGCGTAAAGACGGGTTTTTCAAGCATTTCCACAGTTCTCTTTATGATAAATATAGTAGTTGGCTTACAGGCAGTTGTTTAAATGTTTTGTTTTCCGTGTCTTTTGTTTTCTGATTCAAGCAGCGTTTGGAATCGAACGGGATTTTCTGATGTTAATAATTTATCAAACTCTGCTAAAAAACATGTTCAACGTGAGAAACATATGCGTAGTTGTTTAGCGTTGCATGAATTTGGAAATAGTAGAATAGAAAACTATTCTAACAATAATTTTGACGCTCATAACCGCAAAGTCGAGCGTAATCATATTCTGTTAAAACGTTTCATAGACACAGTTGTACATACATACATACATAAATCACGCCCATATACCCGAAGGGGTAGGCAGAGGTGAATTCTCACCCGCGTTTCGCCAATTATGTTAAGTCCCTTGTAATAGGTGGCGAGCCTATTGCCATTTATCGGGCACAAAAGTCGCAGTACATTGTCAGGACGGTAGTATAAGAGGAACGCTGCTGCCTATTCCTCATCACTGATTTATCCTTAGTCGCCTTGTACGTCATCCACGGGAGAGATTTGGGATGGTGACAATTGTATTCTACTCTGCCGTCACCACACGGCTAACGACACAGTTGTTCTCTTAGGTAAACAAGAATTAGCGTTTCGTGGGTACGACGAAAGTGTAAATTCGGATAATCGTGGTAATTATACTGAAACATTATTATATTTGTGTAATTACGAGCTTTAAAGAAAGTTTCTGCGAGTACCCATTTTTTGTGGGTCCTAATTTTTACTGTGTTAACTTTTTTTTTCACGCCACGCCACTGCTAGCCAGGCTGGTATTATAGGTGTTTGGACGCTGGGTGCCTAGACTATAGTGTCTACCTTACCATCTCTCTCTCACATGTCGGTTGTGAGGAAGAGCACTTCTTCTAGTTATACTATCTACTACGCAGTTACGCGTATACGCAACATAAAGTACAACCATGCCTTTGCGTTCAAATGTCCTTGAGGCCAGGAAGACGAAGTCAGGGGTCACAAAGCTGTCGATTAGATGTTTCGAAGATTACATCTTTTGCATAAATCTCAGGTCGCACCTTCGCATTGTTTGTAATACTTTGGCATTTCATCTCCACCGACTGCTTGAATTACAAATTCAAATACCTTATTGCCAACTAAGTATAGGTAATACATTAGGTATTATATGCCGTGTGGTGACGACAGAGCAGAATACTTCATTATCTCGAGTTCCTTCGTGCTTCGGAAGGCACGCTGAGGAATGGGTCCTGCCTGCATCTGCAGCCGTTAATACGTATCAATCCGCACTGGGTCAGCGTGATGGGTTATGTATCGCCCATTTTTCCTATATTTTCCCATCCATAGGGAAGGCCTGTGTCCCAGCAATGGGGACGTTAAAAAGCTGGTGATGATGATGAGAAGTCCCCGGTCTTAGGCAGTATGTCCACTTCGGAACCTAATCGTAGAGTTAACAGCTAACTATGGATCGCTGTGTGACTTTAGACATTATCTGTCTGTACATCTGTCTGTGCCTGGGCGTGATTACAAAGACAATTTATTGCATAATAAAATTGGCTATGCCCGTAAGAGATGCGTGCGATAATGGAGCCAATAAGCCATAAAATTAATACGTTTCGTAAACCGTCTAATTAGTGAAACACTTACTAGCGGAGATTAGCTTCTAAGACAGGATACTTAAACAGTAAAAATTAATAATAATATATTCACTCTGAAACCTCGTCACATTAAAGTATCACTCGCATTTCGAGGGCATTCTGGCAGAACCGAATAAGTCAAAGATTTAAGGAAATTTGTTACCTACATAATACGCAGTCATAGTTTTTTCTACTCTTTTTATCGGGCAAACCCGTATAACTGCAGGAGCTTTTTCTACGATTTTATTATCAGGGGCCCAATTCTCGCCATATACGAGATTATTTAGAATTCAAGATTAAATTTCGAACCTTATTCGATTCTTATTTCGATTAATAAATCTCGAAATTCGAAATTAAATTTGAACCGCTGCCGACCACTCGAAGCAATTCGAACGGTTTTCCTTCGAAATAAATTGTTCTGGATTTGCCCAGAATAGCTTGACTTGATTATCAATCGAAAAAATTTAGAATTCGAACTTATCTTGAATTCTAAATTATTTCGATTGTGCGAGACATTTCATATCATTTATGTAATCTAGCAGATTTACATAAATGATCGATGAAAATTTATAATTCATTTTTCTCATTATGTCATAATTGGCACTTATTCAGTTCTGCCAGAACACCCTCGGTTTGTATTTTAGTCAATATTACATACATAGATCCCACCTTTGTCTCCGAAGGTGTAGGAAAGGTGAATTAACGCCCACTTTTCGCCAATTAAGGGCCGATTTCACCGCAGAATTAAACGCGATCAGTTGAAGTTGAACTCGGTTTATGCTCTAACCTGAGTTCCGCTACATAGTTTGCATTAATCAAAACTAAGTTTTATTAAACTCAGTTTCTATGAGAGACGGTGAAATCGGCCCTTAGTTAGGTCCCATGTAATAGGTGGCGAGCCTACTGCTATATCTCGGGCACATTAACACATTCGGGCACATTAGGGTATAAGAAGAATGCTGTTGCCCATCAATCATCGCTGTTACCCTTACTGCCGCACTCAGAGACGTCAAATAACGTAAATGAGTAGTTAACGCCAAAAAATGACAATTAAAAACTAGTCGCTATTGTTGCCGGGTCTATGGTCTTGATTTGAATGAAATTTTTTGACATTAAATACTCATTAAAGTTGATTGACGTCTCTGAGTGCGGCAGTTAGTCGCCTTGTACGACACCCGCAGGAGAGATGGGGGCGGTGATAATTTGGTTAATATTAGGGGTTAAAGTATGAATTTGCCGATGTTCCCTCATTATTTAGTAGTAGTGTATAATTCCTTTAAAACAATAGTTATGTCCATTATTCTTTTTTTTATTTTAAACCTCATTTCAGTCCTTGAAATGAAAATATTGAAAATATTTATGTATAACATTTTATCTTATTTTATTTCTTTCACTACCAATAAATCTTTAAAAACAGCTTGACCTAAGTACCACTTAGATCCACGGACACGGACGCCAGTCCGTCTCCATTATAAAAAAAAATCTCTAGGTATCCTATAGCTTAATGTTGCCTAATATTATACCCACAAAATTATAAAAAAAATAGATTTGTGGTTTCTTAAAAAATCGCTAAATTCTCCATACAAATCAGAAATTTGATACTTAAAACCAATATTTCTCGATAAAAACTGTCAATCCTATATTCCTAATATTTTTATCATAAAGACATAATTATTTAGTCCTTATTCTGCTAGAATACCCGCTCGATATGTATTTGGTTTATGCTCTGCAGAATAAACTGCAGCTGCAGCTACGTGACGTCATTCAACATTTGACACGACGGACGGTGTCCATGGTGTTTTCTCAGTAATACATACAGTTTAATACATTATTATTCCTTCGAATAAATTGGCCACTTCTCTAGGCCCAAAGAGTTCATTTCGAGATAATCGGCCCCATCTAGGCTCTGAAATCATTTAGTGCGGAACCAATGGCTTCCATGCGGCATAAAAACAGCTTTGTCTCTGTAGCTAGATGCGTGTTGACCCTATGCGTTAATTGGTTGAACGAAATACGGTGTAACTAATTTACGACTGCACCAAACGCATACGCAACCTTTAGACCCCATTCAGAAGTATTAGAAGTATTACATTGCTCGTTTTAAACAGCATTAGTAAAATAGTGCAGCACCACTAGCGGCCTTGTACACGAAAACGCAGAAGAATTCGGGCGTAAATCGCCTCATCTGGACAGGCTCCTAAGCTAATGCAGTCGGACTACAGAAGAGTCATTGATGGCAACTTTAAATTGGTATTTGGTACAGGGTCAGTGGTCGTGACGCGTTGATTTAGATTTAGAAGAATGAATCTTCTACTGTAACACTGATAGCGGCTTGATTGAAGTTTTAATCAGTCTACATATGGAGTGACTTATGCGCGAATTATTCAGCGATTTCGTGTACAGTCAACAGCACGTAAGGCTACCACAAAATGTCTAAATCGACTTTGTGCTTTACTACCAACAAGTTAAGATTGACAATGAGGGACCTAAAAGTGATAATAAGACCGAAGATGGGATCGAGCTTGACCTGGAATCCTCAACCTGAGAGGGGCTGGCTATCTTATCACAAATTGAAACAAAATAAAGCTGTTAACAATATTATGATGTCGACCATTTAATTTATAAGGTAAATGGCGACGGATTTTTGATAAGACGGAGAGGAAGACCAAAGATGGATGGATTGTGTGAAGGAATATTATGGTAGCGAGAGGAATAGATGAGAAATTGGTGAAGGATAGAGAGGAGTGGAGGAAGAAAACATTTAGTGCCAACCCCGCCTAAAGCGTGATAGGGCAGTCAAGCTAGTCAGGCGGACTTAAAAAAGTCCTATCACTTACCAAACCGAACTTTGTACTCCCTGGGGATTACACCTACTACAAACTAGATCATGGAGGCGTTTAAAATCTCAATCTCAAAGTTGGATCTTTTATCCCTCTTAAGCATTCGCTCTATTAGCATTTACCAGTGACTACTTTCTACCATTATACCCGATTCTATGGTGTAATTCTACACAGAACACCATTATTATTTTGTCACGATCTCACGGCAACATTGCGCAATGTTTGATGGGAGACAAAAACGGGCACAGAGCCTTTGCCAAGCCAAAGATGCCATCGTTATAACGTTTAAGTTTCCACGAACTTAAAGGTAAGCATTTGATTGGCATGAAGTATCTTCATCTTTGTGCTAAAATATCTTTAAATGTTTCTTACACTCAAATATATAAAATAACTTTATATTTATCTCTCGGCCTCGTTAAAGCAGTATAGTATTGCTAGATCGCTAAGGATCGCCGTTGTCCATTACTAATCGCTATCTTTACCTACCCTTAGTCGCCTTGTACTGCGGGAGAGATGCCCTGCCGTCACCACACGGCATTGATTATCTTTGTTGTAAGAACGATGAGCACTTATAATCCTATTATAAATAAATAAATATTTTTACACTCACAACTATCATCTAGCCCAAAGTAAGTAGCCTAAGTACTTGTGTTATGGACACTAGATGACGGACATATTTTTAATATAATTAAGTATATAAATGTTGATAAATATACTACATAAACATTTACACAACTATGATTCGGAAGCAAACATTTGTGGTCATCACAAAGTTTGCCTCTTGGCCAATACCAAGCAATCTGAGCATTCGACCAAGGCGGCCGCCATTATGATTGTTATCAGATGGCCAAAATGACTAATGGACATAGTGTGATATAGGACATGAATATAGGGATATTAGTGCAAGAAACAAATGCTCAAGCACGTGACGATTGATTGTATAGAGTCATATACATGCAGTAGTAATCTTCTTTCGTAACCGTAAACAAAATATAGTCGACTTGGTTTTGTGGTCAGACGGCTGTCACGTGGTCAGCTACGTGGGCTCAGCACATGTTTCTTGGATTACGGGTTATATATTAATTTTTAATAATTGTTATAATTTTTATTTATTAGATTGCTAGTTACCTAAAGAGAGTTGGTGACAGACAGGCCGCCAACTGTAAAACCCACAGATATATCGTCGTAAAACCTAAGCCTAAGCCTTGAGCAATATGGATTGGAATGTCGTCATCCCAATCACTCTCTCCGTTCATCGGTCTCTCGACATGGTCCTTTCCGATGTCAAAAGGGAGTAGATGGCTTGATCACGCCTGACCGAAAATATAAATGGAATAGGAAACATACTGCGCCGACCGAACAGCGGAGGAAGGAGAATATTTTTTTTATTGACTGCAAGTCTCTTTGAGTATCAAAGACCGCACTCAGAGACGTCAATTTTTATACTTTAATGCGTACTTAAAGCCAAAAAAAATTTTGAATTGTAATTGTTTTATATTATATACTCATTAACGTTCATTGACAGACAAGTTGAAAGGGAGTTCTAGGCCGAGCGAGTTCTCAACAAAATGTCTTAGGTTACTACAATTATTATTAAACATTATTTATTTATTATTTAATTTTAGTTTTTGAAGAACTGTCAAAAACCAACGGTTATCTTTTAATTGCTTGTTTTACGTGTTGGTAAACTAGAGCCTGAACATTACACAATATTGTTAACCATTATCAACTTCAGTGTAACCTCCGGGGACCTGGTAGCTACAGTAGGGGTCCACCACCTTACACCGCGAGGTCGACACACCTCTGCTACTGTAACAACCAATTTCCTCCGATGCAAACGTACATAGTCATATCACGTCCGTTTACGCTGCGATCATTTAGCGTAGCATTTTTTCACAATCGATAATCTGTAGCAACAGGAATTGTCAATGGAGTCTTTAACGTTGGGCTTATCGCCTCGACTCTCGACCAATTACGGAGCAGAGAATTATAAGCGTTCAATTTTACACTACTGTTACTACAATAAAAAGCAGATACTAACTTTTAACTTTAAAGTCACGGACTTATCGACCCGCCCTCGTATATATAAACATACGTAAATCATTAGATAACCTACAACACATATTGTTATTCTTCTCAGCCGTCACAGCATGGTACTACATAAATTTATCAAATATAGACAAAATAGGCACACTTATGAGGTATAATAGTATAGCGAACACTGCACGTAGCAGAGAAAAACTCGAAACGTTACAATTCTCTGAATCCGTTTTTCAGGCGGCTTAGTACCGAGTTAGGTCTCGCGTGTTTTCATACCGCCGTCATTGATCGCTTGCACCAAGTGCAATTGCACGCTGCGGTTAGATCGGCCTACTTTGCTATAATTCCATACGTTAACAACACCACGCACTAAAACAAATCCAATTTGAACAACGAAATTAAAACATTTAGTGCAACATTGTCGTAATTGTGAAATTTTGTGTTTTTTAGAGGAGCAGATAATAAAGATTAAATGAATTGTGCTTTTTAAATAAAATTATATCATCTCTGTTTCAACAAAAAGTGTAAATGCGTCTTATTGCGCCAATGAGCGATATGCCTGTAGGTATACTTTCCAGCGAAATTTTTTTAATACTTGGCGCGTATACTACCATGCTCCCAATATATTTATAATATTATTATTATCTATCACACGTTCGTACTCAGAGACGTCAATTAACGTTACTGAGTACCAAAATCATAAAAATATTCATTAAAATTTAGACCATTGACCTGGCGAGAATAGAGACTTGTTTTGAATTGAAGAAAAGCTCGTCGTGGAACCCTTTATTAAAGTCATGTATTTGAGTATCGGCTGACATAATATATTATTAATATTTGTTACATTGACATTGGGAGCATGGCAGTATACAAGCCAAGTTTTACCGAAACAACACCATGTAGGTAACAGATTCTGAATCTAAGTGTTCACAACTTCACACCACATTCTGCGATATCTTAAGAATTCGTTAAGTACATGCAAACGTGTGCACCTCCATACAATTTATGGATAGCAGCAGCGTGTCAGTAGACACGTTTTGAACACCGTTATTCAGCTAATGGACTTGTACCTACTGTATAAACTGAAAACTCGATATTTCTCTACAAGTGACGTTTATTTACTGCTTGACCGATGAGGTTGTTGTTTAAACTTAATGCCTAGATAGATGTTTCACGCTCAGTATTATATCCGTAAAGTCCATTGAACAATAGGTGATTTGAATCATGCACGATACACGATAAGTCTACGAACATTCTAACCAATGGTTAGAACTAAAGAGATACTGAGCGTAGGTATGACATAAGTTATTGCGTAAGAATTTTCTTTCTAGTCAATTCCATTTTCAGCACTATAATACCCTTAATATCGATGTCTAGAAGTTTATTATTCGTTGTATTATCTAAAAATATGCAATTAATACAAGCTTTAAAGATAATTCCGTTGTGAAATAGTTAATATACTAAATACTGCAATAATATTCTTTAATTATCACTTAATTCATTAAAAAGAGAAAGCTTTATGAAGCTTTCACCAACTTTCAACATACACTGTACAAATCACTCGCACTATCGTCCTACCAGTATCATTATTGAAATCATTAGATAAAAATTGACAGGGCATTGAAAGGAGCTACGTTAGAAAACAATAATATGTTAATTCAAGACACTAAAATCATCCGTAAAGTTACAAAATACACATAAAAAGAACGAAACGAATCTTCCGATATTGATTGCGCCCACGAGTATATTTTAATCAGAAATGTTAATACCGTCGATAAGTTATGAGATTGCATTCTTGTAGAACGGGAACGATGGATATGAAGCCGGATGTTTGAGAAACAGCTAATTGGTACAATAATATAGATACTTGATTGTCTCATAGAAATATATAATCATAGAAATCATCATCATCTTAAAAGTCCCTTGGCCACAGAGGCTTCCCTTTGGATGGAGGAATTTAGGTGGAATGGGCCTTAAGGCACTACGCCGGCCTAGTGCCACAGTATACCTAGATGCACTGCAAAATAATTCAGCCGGGACCAACGGTTTAACGTGCCTTCAGAAACATGCAGGAACTTGAGACAACATTATATCTTTAGGTCACCCATCCAATGACCGGTCTCTAATTGACTGGAGATGCTTATTTGTGTACACCGTAAAATCTCCCTTAATCGACTTTTACGACACCCCTGGCGTGAGTCGGAGCTGGAACAGTCTACGTTATTTTTTCGCTCCCAGACCAGCATGTAAGACCTATTAAAATCATACCTTGTGCTATGTGCTATGTATTAAAATCATTAAGTAAATTACTGAGATATTATTATGATTTTTATTTGAACATTTGTACCTACAACATGTTAGAAAAACTAGTACAAAGAAAATTGTGATCAGACAAAGTTCGAACCAGGAAAGCTTAGAAAAAGACTGTGTGGTATAGGGTTCTACCCGGATTGCAGAGGACGCGCGTTCGATTCCCGGCTATCGATCAAGACATTTTCTTACCACAATTTTGTTTAAGTGTTATGTTATTTGTTACATTTATTTAGCAACGTCACCTCTGCCTACCTCTTCGGGGATATAGGCGTGATTTATATATGTGTGTATGCATTTAGCAACGATACCGTGCGCCTGCGCAGCACACGCCCACACGTTAGTAAGTCCCTTACTTTCTCTAAAAGAGGAACGTCGACACATATCTAATCTGCGCTTGCGACTGTCCGTTAATTAGCTCTCATGTAGCCATGTTGACTTACTCGGTGAAGTAGTGACGAGCCCTCTCGTCGTACAATTGCGTAAACTAAGTACCTACCTGATGTTTTCGAAACCCGGTCTTGGGATAGGTCTTCATCATCATCTTCACCAGCCCTTTAATGATTCGAGATAATAAATTTTTGGACACCCATATAATGACCGGCCTTAGTTTACGGAACCGCAGGCCAAGCGCGCTATGCCACTGCGCTAGCGACCTAAGATGGGTGACTTGGGATTGGTGACCAAAATCTCCCAAGTATATAATAACGTACATAATATACGTATATGAAAAGGTTGTAGGCAGATGTGAAAAACTGGGAGACGTGGTGGTAATAGGGACAAAAATAATTCCAAAATACTGCGGTTTACGTGCCCGAAAGATGGCAATAGTCTCGCCACCTACATGGGACCTAACATAATTTGTGAAACGTGTGTTTTTCTAATATACTTGAAAGACAACTTAATATTAATTACAACTTTAAAATGCATGTTTTTTGAGAGGTGACGGTGAAGTGAAATTGTCAAAAACCTTGTGCTCACCCCTGTGATCCTGTGATGGCCATACCAGTCGCGATCTGACTTCCGCAATCGCTGGCCAAACGGGCTATCAAACGCAGAGCAACATCAGAAAGACAACTATGACTTTAATCCCCACGCTTAACTCGCATCATGTTGAAGTTAAGCGGATATTCGGTGACACAAGTTGCGTCATTTGTGGGCCATCCAGTAATCTTTTGAATTTACACGTTTTAAGCTTGTGTCATACATAATTTGTCTACACGGCAACTTTTACAAATGCCATAAATTAATTATGCCATATTGTAAATTTGCATTGCTCAATAGGAAGGGCTACTTACGCATGTAACTGCCGGAATCTGGTAAAAACCTTCTCTTTATTTACATATAATATATCTAGCTTAGTATTTTGTCACAATTTCCAAAAAAAACGTTGTATATTCTGGAAGATAATTATCAAACAAAAATCGATGAATTGTGTTTTTTTAGCCAATTCTCAAGAAACGTGCTCAAACAACGTTCTCAAAAAATGTGTGATAATATAAATTTGACATAATTGCAGTTAGAAGATTGAGGAAATATCTTTGAAATCGCCTAAATTAAGGGAGCCATCGACCAACTCTAAGGCCAGTTATTGGAACGTAGACTGTAATTGTACTTTTTTTGTCGCAGTGGAATGCATTTACGCACCATACCAGCCGCTAGCTAGGCAACCGGCGTGTGTGGGAAAACCAATCCGGTGTTCCTCCTAGCCACAGATAATTCAATTCTCCTTGCCCTTTATTCGGGGAAAGTCTGGCATCTGCCTCGCGGCAATTCACCAGTCAAACTGAAAGTACTACATATTTGCTAAACGCTGATCAAATCATTAACGGATGCCAAATAAGTACGAGACTTTAAAAGCCCTAATACCAGCTCCATCAAATCGCAACATCGAATTTTAACCGGTGCCGAGATAATGACGACACACAACTAATCAAATAGTTCACGATGTCAATTCAATTTTGTAAACATTGTATAACAGAAGGGCCATTAGGCCCGTGTAGGCGCCGAGACAACGTTAATTGATGGAGGCGATATTATTAATTACTGCTTTCACGTTCGAGTATACTTCGCCAGGTGTGTGAATACTCGTAGTGTGCTGTGGGTGTTATTTTGACCTGGCTTAAGAATTATTTGTTTGTTATTTGAACATTAGATAATAGCAATGTTAGGAAACACTATTGAAAAAGAAAAGTAGTTAGAAAAATTCTGGATTCAGGCCAGCGTCGATGGTAGTTGAATATAAGAAATATGAGAAGTAATATACCTATAACAAAACAGCGCAGACCAGAGATACCCAAACTGCGTTCATGTCAGGCAGGCGGCCGGCGTCCAAACGTAAGTCAAAACCTTGAGCAGCATGGTTTAGAATGTTGTCATCCTAATCATCCGTTCGTCGGTCTCTCCACATTTTTGTTGATGGCCTTTCCGTCACCTTTTATAAATTCATCACTAGCACTTTTTCCATGATGGATGATATGAATTATGTAATTATAATAAAACGACGACGTCTGAACGACAATAATGGAATCAGAAACTTACTGTTATGACCCATGATAACCTGCCCCCCTACCTAGACAAGTGACCAATAGATACACTTGGCTATGCCCTCTAAGAACAGGGCAGGGAGGTGATGATGATGTATCACTCTTCCATTACAGAACTTTGAACTTCACCCAATGTCAATGAACTCTTGTACTCTTTGACAGTGAATGGCACTTATGTATAGTACAAAGCAGGTGCTATTGTCACTTAGTGTCTATCTACTTAAGACTAGGGTGACACTTCTCACGCGGTTGCGTTAACCGAGTTACAGATGATCATAACTGTAAAAGTCAACGTAGGGGATATGCGCCCATAGCGAATGGAGTATATTGGAATCGATGAACGGATGGTGACGGCAGAGTAGAATACAATTGTCACCACCCCAAATCTCTCCCGTGGGTGTCGTACAAGGTGACTAAGGATAAATCAACTATGAGGAATGTTCATCAGCGTTCCTCTTATACCACCTAGCAATAGCAATATACTGCGACATGGGACCTAACATAATTGGCGAAACGTGGGTGCTAGTTCACCTCTGCCTGCCCCTTCGGGGATATAGGCGTGATATATGTATGTATGAACGGATAAAGTGATTGGGCTGACTACATTCCAATCGATATGCTTAAGGTTTTGGCTCACATTTTACAGCCGGCCGCCTGCCTGGTATCAACCCTATTTGGGTATGCTTATGTTGGTGGCTTGCCCTCCATCATTCGTTCATATAATACCACCTATATATACAGCGTTTTACGTGCCCGATAGATGGCAAAAGGCTCGCCACCTAAAGCACATGGGACCTAACCTAGTTGGCGAAAAGTGGGTGTTTAATTCGCCTGCCCACCCCTTCGGAATATATTATTATTATAGGCGTCATTTATGTATGTATGCTTGCTTTAATAAGAACCAGCATCGTTTATTTTGCAAACTATAAGTTTGCTATGTCCATTCGTTGTCAGTTTGCAAACTATGAAATCTAAATTTGAGCCGATGCACGTTGCGTGCGATCGGACATCCGGCCCGTTGCCCTCTGCATAGAGTGAATCACTATTTATAATATTAGTAAGCCGGCTCGAAACACCTATAGAAAAATACATACATATTACTTAAATCACTCCTCTTTATCCCCAAAGGAGAGAGGTAAATTATTATTATAGGACGCTCAATGAGTACGAGATTGATTTTCGACTAGTACGCTGACATCAAGTGAAACTAAAATATACACACTACATAAATCAAGTATTCGATTTTAATTTTAACATTATTTAAATGTTAGTAAAATTTGTACAAAGATTTTGGTGCTTAGAAAAAGAATTTCGAAAAATTATGGTCTTGATGCGGGAAACGAACCCGCGTCCGCTGCTATCCGGGCAGGTGCCTGAACCGCTCGGCCAACCAAGACACTGATTAACTTACCGAAATTCTTCTAACCTTTACACTTCACGTTGTAAGCCAACGGGTGCCCTCGCAATGTAGAAATAAATTTCAAACATTCCAAAGCAGATATTTTTACAAATACCGTGCGTTCGGTTAAGTTTGGATTTGCTTTATAAACTATTTGATTTTAATTTTAACATTATATTATATAAGTCAAGCCTATTTACCCTCAAAGTGGTAGGTAGTTTTCCAGGAGACACACACGATTCGCCAATTATGATAAGTCCCATGTAATGGGGGCGTGCTTATTGCCATCTAACGGGTACATAAACGCATTTTCCTATAATTTAAATTATTATGTTAACCACCTGTATGGTATAGAAAATGGGGTCCGAAACGAGCAATATCACCAGCCTTTTTATATCCCCACTGCTGGGGAACAGACCTGGATATTGGGATATTGAATGGAAGAATATAGGGAGAGTGGTGTCCTATTACGCTGGTCCAGTACGGATTGGTGGGTATAAGCAGTTGAGATGCAGCCGGGACGGCTTAACGTGCCTTCCGAAGCACGAAGAAACTCGAGATTGTAAACTTTTGGTCAGCCATGCAACGGCCGGCCTTAGCGAACATTTCTTAGTTTGCTCTAAGCCACTGCACTATCGAACTTCTGCTTTCTCTCTCTCCTTTTTGTCCCCAAAGGCTACCAGAGGTGTTTTAACACCCACATTTCGCCAACTATGCGAGTTCCCATGTAATGGAAGGCGGACCCATTGCAATCTATGGGGCACGAAAACAACACTATAAATAAATCGTTAAAGATAGACACGCCGTTTACTAAGCCACCATTTGTTTCTTTAAGCGTAGTTAACTTTTATGGCTTACAACTGCTAATAGAAACAGGTGGTTTGCGTACGGGTTGGTTGGTACTTTTGTGTAGATGTATTGAAATAATAAAATGCTAACCGTAGTTTGTGGGCACTGTGTTTCTAATAATGCTATTAATTCTTTAACGAACGAATGCTGTGACAATGCTGTGACACAGATCTCTGTGGCTGTGGATTTACAGCCATACTCAGAGACGTCAATTAACGTTCATGACTACTTTATACAAAAAACGTGTTCATTTAAATCTAGACCATAGACCTGGAAAGAATAGTGACTAGTTTTGAATTAACGAAAAGCACGTTAATGAACCTGAACCCTTCAATTTAAAAGAAAAAGATTATATTTTCCTTTAACCTTTTTTTTAAATTGTTTATAAGGGAGTTCTGAAAATATACATACATACCAAAACCATGCAGAATGCCGGTCCCATCGTATGATAAACTTAAATATAAAAACTTATCTGTTGTAACATTGTAGATTGATTAGCAAATAAACTTCAGGTGCGTGATTGCGGTTAGATTATAACTCGGAGGCGTTGTATCGAGTGATGTATAGCATTACGATTCTCATTCATATCATTGCAGATAATTAGGTCGCCGTCGCCGCTGAGGTTTTAGTAACATAAGACTAAGAAGAAACAGAGAAGTAATATAACATACATGACTTACAATTACATTGTAAAAGTATACATACATGATACATTTGCCGGGTGGTGACGGCAGAGCAGAATCTAATATACCACCCCCATCTCTACCGCGGGTATCGTACAAGCGACTAATGGTTAAGACTGCAATGAGAAATGGGCACCAGCGTTCCTCTTAGACCACCTAGCAATGTTACTACTGCTATTTCCGTGCCTGATAAATGGCATTAGCACCACCAATTACATGGGACCTAACCTCTTTGGCGAAAAGTGGGTATTTATTATTTTGGTTTTTATTTGAACATTATACCAGGAGACTTTTTTGTAATTTGTTCAGACCATCAAACTAAACAAATTTCACTATGGGAGCAACTCCAAATTCACGAAAAAAATAACAGCTGTTTCCTACATTTGGGTCAAGTCGGTATTATCATTTTGTATAAAACAGCTGATATTTTTTTCGTGAATTTGGAGTTGCTCCCGTTAGTTTAATTTGTTCAGTTTGATGGTCTGAACGAATTCCAAAAATTTTTGCAGTGACCAAAAAGTTTCCTGGTATTATAAATGTTAGAATAATTATCACAAAGAAAGTGCTTAGAAAAAGTTCGAAAAATTATGGTCCTCATGCGGGTTCCCACTATACTTTTTCTAACCACAAATTTCTTATTTCTTTCTTAGTTTATCTCTGTCTCTATCTCTGTTTGGGGATAAAGGTGTGATATTAGATCCCATGTGACGGGCGAGCGTATTGCCATCTATTTCTAATTTCGCACTCTTTAAATCTCAAGTATTATACATAACCAACCAGCAGGAACATGGCTTGACTGCCGGTTAGACGTCCTAAAGATTAATTTGTTAACTGGCACCGTAATAAATCTCAATAGTATCGTAATGGCGAATAAAGATTCTAATCTTTGGTCGCCGGAAACCATGAGCGATGTGAAATCTCTGATTATTAATTTCACAGTACTGCCGTGTACAAGGGAAGCTTATGTCATTGACTGCCATAGTTAAAGGGGCGTGTCTATTACAGAATTTCTTAATGAAAGGAAGCCTTATGATTGTAATGGGGCTGCGAGACTGTCAAGCAGCTTGACGTCAATCATGTAGATTTTTACGTGCTTCAAGCACTTTGACCGTCTACAACGGTTGCTTGATGCTTGAGTCAAGCATCTTTGAGCTTATGATACGCACATTTTATATTTTTTGGTTGACGGGACAGCTTGCGCGCCGTTTCGGCAGTGTTCGCTGTCAGCTATCGGCTTGATCAAGCATAGATCATATATCATAAATAGCAAGTGTATAAGTCTATGGTCAAACTTGTCAGGCGGTTCAATCTTGGAACCCCTTAACAGCCGTACTCTATTAATATATTTTTGAATTAATTATTGAAAATTAGTGTGATTGACATAAGATTAATATTACACAACACACTACTAATACAATATGGACTGTTTGTTATGGACTTGTCTGAATTAAATGATTATTTGACGGCCGCTTTCGTCGAATGCTCAGATTGCTGGGTATTGGCCAAGAGGTCCCGGGTTGCAATCCTGGTAGGGGCAAACAGTCTAAGTTGTGTATGTTTATGTAGTATATTTTCAACATTTATATACATAATTATATTAAAAATATGTCCGTCATCTAGTACTATCCATAACACAAGTGCTTAGGCTACTTACTTTGGGCTAGATGATAGGTGTGAGTGTAAAAATATTTAAAATATTTATTATTATCAATTTTACACGCTTTTATTTAATTTTTGTTTAGCACCAATAGATTTATTACTGAAGCGCTTAAAAAAGAAAGCGCCCAACCACAAACAAAGACTCGTAGTCCCATCAAGTTTTGTCACGCGGCTGCGCCGGCGCATTCGTTCCCACTATCACCGCGACTGCATCAATAGTGCAACAAGCTGCGCTCTCGAGATGAAGACGCTCGATAGCGGAGCGTGACTTATCGCCGACTTCCACCGGTGGCGCTCAGGCCCACTGTCTACATGCGCAACTAATTATTTTTTTACTACAAAGATTTTGGTGGTCAGAAAAAGAATTTCGCAAAATTATGGTCTTGATGCGGGAATTGAACCCGCGTCCGCTGCTATCCGGGCAGGTGCCTGACCGCTCGGCCAACCAAGACACTAATTAACTTGTCGAAATTCTTCTTACATTTACACTTCACGTTGTAAGCAGATACCCTCGCAATGTAGAAATAAATTTCAAACATTCCAAAGCAGATATTTTTACAAATACCGTGCGTTCGGTTCGAGGTTTGCTTTTTTTACTATTTTTCTTTTATCTTTTAATTGTTATTTAATAATTTTTAATTTAATATTAAAAATTATTAAATAACAATTTTAACAGCTTTTTAGAAAATTGTAGACACTCTGGAATTCCCATTGATTTACAATCTGCAGTCTGTCTGTTGCTAAAATAAGTTTCTTTTGCGATTATGTTATTAGGTATTATTAGGTACGATTTGACAGTCTCTCACATGGCTCTGTACTCTATTGGCAACTTAAACTGTAATATAATCGCAAAAGCAAAAATTTTATTCATTACTAGTATAAACAATTTTGTGAATGCAGTTTACATATTCGATTTAAACCTGTCAATGCTTTCGTTCGAATAGCTTGTATCGCAGCTTATTGCTTTAAATAGCTTTGGTACAGCACTAGTGGATTCAGGGCTTTATGTAACTGTAGTTCTGCATTAGCAGATTAGATTCAAATGGAGCCTAACGCTTTCTAGATAACCGCTCCTAGCATTAAGAATGTTAAAAGTTAATTAAGGAATGTTTTACGGTTAGGTTAAGTGAGTTTTTAAGTGTTTAAAGGAGGTTTTTAATGAACATTTTGTTCAGATTGAGCTTTCACAACGCTTAAAGATTTCCTCAAAGAAAAAGGTGAAAGCTACTTACAAATTAAAGGAGTACTTACAAATTACGAAGTACCCACAGATATATCAATTGATGTATCTGTGGTGGTACCTGATGGGCAGGCAGATGGTGATGATGATGAGTCTGCGAAATAATTCTTCAATTATTTTCAAATATAACATTTTGAACCCATGTTATCAGCAAGAGAACACTGCAAAAGCATAACTTGTCAAATTCATAACGTTTGATTGAATAATATTACTTACTATCTTGTAGTTTAAAGTCTGTCTGAGTTTCTACAAAACTATCCACCTTAAGTCTCTCGAGTAAAGCTCTTTTTCCATTGACCTACAGCCCATGATAGCGAGGTGTTTATGATAAGTGACCATTTAATAATGTTTCCTTTCATTTAAGAATTAACTGCTGTCGCTCCCACGGTCTGTAAGATAATATCCCAAGGGAATTACGTGTACGATAAAAATATTATGATTTCCGGCTAGTACGCTTAGATCAAGTGAAACTAAAATTATACATTCATAAATTAGGTACTTCTATTTATCACCGAAGGGGTAGGCAGAGGTGATTTACACACACGTTCCGCCGGTTATGGTCATTTTCGATGATGATGACGTCAAGCTCGATGATGCAGTGGTTTAGCGCGTTCGGACTGCGATTGCGTAAGCTAAGCAATGTTCGCTAAGGCAGCTCCCAATGAGCTGGGGTGGGTGACCAAAAATATATCATCTCCCATTCCCGTGCAACCGTTAGTCTGTGCAAGCCGTTAGTCCCGGCTTTATGTGCACTCGATAATACCCACCAATACGCACTGGCCCACTATAGCCCGTTCTGCCTATATTAATACTTTTTCTTGGAAAATAATTTATCAAAATCCTTTCGAAGAACAAGGTTTCTACTACCTTCGTCCTAAAGTCCCTTAACATATTTTAATTATTAATCTCGTTTCTTTATCACTGGTCATAAAATACACCTTTTCGTTGAGACGTTAAAAGATAAAAAGTCATAACCATTTTAATTTTTACGTTCATTCTTAGGAACAAATGAAACGCTTCATAAATAACCATGCTGCTCGTGTAAGAACAATAATAATTTATTGTTTAATTTAAATAAATCAATAAAGCTCATAAATAGTTGAGGGCAAAGTCGTAAATCACAGGCCAATGTATTATTTATTTATGGTGATAAAAATCTAAGATGGCACCAAAGTTATTTAGTGAGAACTGGCTACTGTTTTTTTAGGTTTTTATTGCATTTTATTGGTCGGCCTTTGCTTTGTTTATGATTGAAACGTTATTAGAAGCGGATATTATAATTTTTTTTCTTACCTTTTGCTCGATCTCCTACAGGCACGACTCGGAACTGATTTGTTAGTTTTATTGATTGACTGATTTGTATTTTGTTAGTTAGTGCCTGTTTCAATGCTATTTCAGTTTATTCCGAAAATATTTTTCTCCAATTAAAAAAGTGTCTAATAACAAAAACTTTTGACCCGAAAGACGGGGAATCCAGAAGTCAGTGCGTGGTTCATTCTCAATATATTCTTCTAACTAGGAAAGACTTGGGACGATCATAACTCGATTCACACTTTCTACTTTACACAATGATTATTTCACAGAAAATGAGGTAAGAAAAATTACAAAAAAAAATATTTTTTTTGCGCGAATGCCACTCGGCGGCCGAGTGGTATACCCAGCTAGGTGTAGCCACGATTGTGGAGTGCGTCGATTCCTGGATCAGAACATAATTTACCCTTTTTTCTTTGCAATAATTATCCTAACATTAATATAAAATGAAAATAATAATATTTATTACAAAATTGTGGCGACTATAAGGGAACGGTATTATTTAAAGTCGCTACCAAAAAAATTGGACAATGCTCACCAAAATTTATTAATATGGACAAACTTTAGTGAGCATTTATTCCTTTTTGTAGGTTAGGTTATGTTAGTATGATGTTCTTAAATATGTACAAGCCTTAGGGGAAGGTACCCCTAGGCGGCTACCCGTCATGAGATCATGAAATACAATAAATATTTAACTAACAATATTTTTTTCTCTTGTCCCCAGTGGCAGCAGTATGCATACTGCTGGAAGTCGGTGCGCTGCCCAGCCGCCGCAGCGGGTTCGCGTGCAACGATCCCGCCCTCTCTTTCGTTTATACGGGCGACACGTTCTCTATCTCGCTCGTCGCCGTCATCACTGTGGTCGTGCCTTTTGTTATCGTAAGTGTCCGTTTGTTTTTCTTTTCAGAGCCGAAAGGGCGTTGTAGCCAAGCCACGACTTTAATGAAAAGGTTAATGCTTGAAAAGTGAATTAGAGGAATGGTAAAAGCCACCGTACATCATTAATTGTGAAGTGGACTGAAATGATCTTATAAGGAAAAGAAAATACGCCAGCAAGGCTGTATGGGCTTGCCTTTCCGTAGAGGGAGAAATAAAAAATATTAGAGGGAGTGTTAAGCGCATTTCAATGGTGTTAGTCAGTATTCTTACGTAGTATTGTATTCTCTTTGGTCAGTATCAAAATAACACCACTTTCACTGCACAAAATCCACACTGAAACAATTTTTGAAATAACGAAAAAAAGTTCAAAGATTTTGGTGGTTACAAAAAGAATTTCGAAAAATTATGGTCTTGATGCGGGAATCGAACCCGCGTCCGCTGCTATCCGGGCAGGTGCCTGACCGCTCGGCCAACCAAGACACTAATTAACTTACCGAAACTCTTCTAATCTTTACACTTCACGTTGTAAGCCAACGGGTACCCTCGCAATTTATTTCTAATAAATTTCATACATTCCAAAGCAGATATTTTTACAAATATAGTGCGTTCGGTTAAGCTTGGGTTTGCTTTATAAACTATTCGATTTTAATTTTAACATTATATAAATCTTTTCACTAATTTTTCTAACATTTATGTCATGTTAAAATTAAACAACCTTTGAAACCCGCCAAACACTCTGATAACTTTTTTTTGTTTTCCCATGTAGTAAGGCAAACGTATTAATATATTCTATCGTAGTTGTGACGCCATCGTTTGTTGTTTAGAAGACCTGTGCCCCAGCAGTGCCACATTGAAAGGCCGGTTGCAATAATGGATAGGAAACTGAATTGCTACTGCTTCCAGATGTGGGTGGTCGAAGCGACCCACCATCGCGACGACGAGTACAACATGAAGCAGAGCAAGCTCCTGGTGAGCGCCAAGGCGGCCGCATTCATCTACCGGGACTACATCTACGGGGCCATTGTGAATCTGACCGTCTTGGAGGTGGTCAAGTGCGTCATCGGGTCTCCGAGGCCCGTCTTCTTCGACCTGTGCGAGCCTGATATGGCGAAGACGTGCAACGGGTAAGATTCAGCGAGACAGTGAAAACAGTTCTAGGAATCACTTCTGCTTCCTGCCCGGCTTCCAGTTTATCTGGGGTCGGCGCAGCCTGACACTGTGACACCAGCCCGGCTAGCATGACCACCGAAACAGGATATGATATAGCCATTTATTGCTTTGAATTATTGTCAAAATGCCAATGATTTTTGTAAGTTCAACGCGACATCATATCGTGTCTCATTGTGTCATATTTTTATTTATATTAGACTAGCTGACCCAGCAAACGTTGTAACAAACACGTGACACGAGGTTTTTATATAATTAGATAATTCTGCAGTCCTTTAATTGGTAGGAAGTCGAAAAAGTAATTTTTGAGAAAATTTGCCGTGTGGTGTCAGAACAGATTACAGTTCGCTTTTTCCCCACGTAATAAACCTGTTTTGTTTACAGATACAAACAAAAATGTTTAAATCGGTAAACACAAAATATAAATATAAACCAGTTGATAGCGTATCATCATCATCACCACCAGACTCTTACTGCCGCACTCAGAGACATCAATTAACTTTAATGAGTATTTTATGTCAAAAATTTTCATTCTAATCTAGACCATAGACCCGGCAAGAATAGCGACTAGTTTTGAATTGTCATTTTTTTTAAGTAAAGTACTCATTGACGTTATTTGACATCTCTGAGTGCGGCAGTTAATGTCACTGCTGGGGCACAGGCCTTCCCTATTATGGAAGAATATAAGGGAAAATGGGCATCATACAACGTTGGTCCAATGCGGATTGGTCGGTAATGCATCCGGGAGCAACGGCTTAGCGTGCCTTCATTTTGGTCACCTATCCAATGACCGGCCTTAGCGAACATTGCTTAGTTAAAGCAATAGCAGGTCGCGGGCTATCGTAATCCTCAGCCCGTGTAGTTGAAAAACATTAAATATAAAAAATCTTAAATATAGAACATTTTGTGATTATACTGCAACAAGCATGCCGTGATTTGTAAAATGCCATAAAATATATCGCATGTCAAATGTATTTCTACCTAATACGTTTGGCGGAACGTGCAAATTTAATTTTAAAAATATTTGCGGCAAGCCAACGTTCAGCCAGCTTTGATACTATCTCTTTAATCGAGCAATATCGATGATTATATCCAGGTATTATTATAAAGAAACTTGTTGCACAATAACCTTTCTAAGGATACGATTTGTGAGATCTATAATTTCATGGTAAGTACGTGATCAAATTACGAGCCGTGTCGTCAGATCTGTGTGGGTAACAGACACCTTACGTAACTTCTTAAGCAAAGTTGGTATGCTTTACGTTGTTTACCCCGTAAACGTGAAGTACCTCGGTACGTACTTACAGCAGGGTCGGTTCATACCGAGATACGACGAGACGCGACGCGGCGCGCACTTGTTACGATACCGACACAAAATATAACTTTATTTACTACACAAAAATATATCGGCGCATCGCGTCGCGGTGTGAACTGACTCTAAGCCACAAAAATTGCCGTGAGATAGGTATTTTGGCGTAGTGGGTATTTTTTCGCAGTAAGTATTTTGGCGCAGCGGGTATTTTGGCGTAGTAGTTATTTTGGCGCAATGGACATTTTGGCGCTATAGCTATTTTGGCGCTATAGTTATTTTGGGGCAGTAGGTATTTGGCGCAGTGGGTATTTTAGCGCAACCAGTGACCTCACCGCCTCCTCCCCAGGTCGGAGTACGTGAGCAGCTACACGTGCACTTCCACCAAGTACTCCAGATACCTGATGATCGACTCCACGCGGAGTTTCCCGTCGGCGCACGCGTCCCTCTCCATCTACTGCGGACTCTTCTTGGCCGTGAGTACAAATATCAATTAAAAAATCGGCATGGTGATCGCAAAGAAGAAAACTATTGTCGCCACCGCTGCCTTTTGTGGTGACACAGGGTGAATCAGAGTTATACAGGTGGAAAGCTGCCACGCAAAAATGATCTTAGGAGACCTTTCCCAACTTTTTGAGTGATGCAATGACAATCGACATTCACAGATTTTTGGTAAAATGTACAGTCAGCGAAGAAATCATCAGAACTGAGTATTTTTTTTAAGCCTATTGATCCCATTCCCGTAGAGGATTAAAACACTCGTTGAGATAAACTGAGGTTAGAGTAATGAGTACCCGCAAATCAAAGAAAACTTTTTCCATACATTAGTAGGAAATAAGGCACAGTGGAATTTTCTAAACAGAACGTTCCAGAGAAGAATACAAAAATTAAAACATCAGATATCGTTAAGTGTTCTAAATTCGAAATTTTCTTCGTACTTTTCTTTTTTAATTATTAAGTATTTTCACCCATGACGGCCAGCTATGTAGCAAAAAGTTTGTACACCAATACACATACCCCCGAATACAGAAACGCTAATCAAAGTTTGAGTCTTGCTTAACTAACATTTAAATATTGTCAAAATTGATGTTTTTCCATACAAATTTTGACAGGTAATGTCCACTTGAGGCAAATTTTATTAGCGCTTCTGTATTTAGGGTTTAAAATTAGGCATATAACATTATTCAACAAAGTGTAACAAGCACTTTAAGGTAAATTACACACATACGTTCAATCCTTGCAGTGGTACCTCCAAAGGCGAGCGTTCAGCTGGCACAACCGGTCTGTGCTGATAGTCCCGCTGGTGCAGACCCTGTGCGTGGTGTACGCGGCCGTCTGCGCGCTCACCAGGGTCACAGACCATAGACACCACTGGTGGGACGTGCTGGTGGGGGGCACAATGGGTCTGGTGGCTGTGTTGTACACGGTAAGTGGCCAAAGCGATGGATGGATTGTGTGACAAATGATATAGGAAAAGGGGAGTTCATGCTGAGCTGAAACATACTGCGCCGACCCCAGATAGACTGGGAACAGGGCAGTAAGAAGGAGAATGTCTGTTGATGTAAAGAAAGCCACCGGTGAAACGGATTATGAAAAAACACTATCTCTTTCAGGTTCTCGTCCTATGCAAGAACTTCTCGCAGCCAGCCGTGGTCAGCACGAGCGACATCTCGAGCAGCGACGGCAACAACCACCAATCGGTCCGCAGGCTACTCACCAGTCACCAAGACGTGGTCGTGACCTAGCCACAGCCGGTGTAAGCCGACGCTTACGTGGCCGAAAGACTTTGCCCCCGGGCCGTGCACGGTTTGATTAAAAAAAAAAGGAACAGTGCTTTATATTATCTTTCATCGCGGTTGACATTTTTTTGGTTATCTGTGCGTTTTTGGTTTGCGGAAGCGCAAGTGACAGTGCTGCCAACTTATTTGTTAGAGTGAGGGCCAGATAAGTCCGCGCGTGGTCAAAATTGGAACTAAAATTCCGTCTTCTATTTTGTTTGTTTAAGAGTGTCAATGTTAGCGAGCAGCGCCACCCCTCGCGCGTGGACTTATCTGGCCCGCACTCTAATGTTAGACAAAATGTACAATTTTGGTAAAAGGATTTGATTAATAATTGAATATTATTTATACATATTAGAATATATATTTCGAAGAAAATAATCCAGGCAGATACCTTTAAACTACTCGGTATCTGCCTGGCTAGAAATAAGAAAATGTTAGATAAATCGCAGTTCCCATTATTTACGTCGACTGACAACATAGATTGGTAGCACTGTTGTTACGTACGTTTTACTCGTATTTCGAAACCGATTATAATAATAAATTGGAATTTAAGATTATTTATTTAAGCTTTTGTAAATTTTTCGACATTATAGGCACAAGATTGTTGTTAATTAATAAAATAATAAAAGAACACAGGTTAAAAAAAACAAATTGATTCCAATGGCATTAAAAGTAATGTTAAATGACGTCACCATGGAAGAATTGAACACATTATTTATTGTATAACGTATTATGTATTACCTTAATATTCAATTTCATTAGCAGTTGATAATGATAGTAAATTTATTTACGATACTTTAGCATTGCCATTGTAAGAATAAAATGCATGAGTATACACAATAGGTGTATGGATTCTTAATAATTTACCTATCTGTGAGTGACGTTTTATTCTAGTATTTGTATAAGTGGTAAACGTGGCTTGGAGATTATTTCAACAATAGTAGAGTATTTTCTTGACTACATTTGAAAATACCCGCAATTCTTCTTAGTCTAGTCGAAACTGGAATTTTATTAAATGCTGTTTTTTAAATGAATTCGGTAATATTTCTCACAAATATTGGTTTTAAAAGAGGTTAGGTTGTAAAGACATTAAGTAAGTACATTTTTTCAATATTTTCAAAGCACTAAAAAGTAAAAACCTTAAATAAATAATTAATAATGACGCACTATTTAAGAATGTATAGTTTAAAAGTAATTTAATTTTCATAGTGAGTACATTAAAGAGATAATTTGTATAACATCTTTCGTGAGATAGATGCGAAACCCAGTGATATTTATTATTATTAACTAAGTAAATCTAAATGACAATTGTAAAATAATTTAATTACAAAAAAAAATGCATTTGCATATTTCACGGATTAAAAGTTACTGTCGTAAGGAATGTTTAAATACAGGCACCTACTTTATTTTTTGATGCATAAATATTATTTCAAATTTTCTATCACTCCTGTTATTCTAAATTTTTACAAAGAAATCAGAAACATCAAAAATATTTATGAGATTAAAATGTGCTAAATATGTTAGCATATTTCTGTAAATAGACTTCAACGCGTTTGCAAACACATAATTAAGTTGAAATTAAAAAAAAAATCTGGCATAAATTTGCAACTCGCCCGGTCAACTGCACGCGTTCAAAAGGCAAATACACTACTTACTTTTTACTAATAATCAATTAGTCTTATACATTTACCAAACAGATGCTGATTCTGAGAGGACCCGCCGAAGTTAAGTTAAAATGTATTGTCCATGTACCTCTTTGCCTATCAGACAGTAAAAAAAATAACTATAACTGTGAAATTATCTCTTTAAATTAAAATATAAACCATGGCTTAAAAGTGCTAATGTGTAATATTTTTGGTACCATTTCACATAATTTCATTTTGCTGTTTTAAACTTATACTGATCAATTTAAACATGTAGGTAGGTACATTTAAAATTGTATACTGAATGCTGATTAATAAATTGGGATAGATTCTTTTTTAATTAAATTTCGGTAATTGTTAATGATTAAAATGTGTGTATTCACTTTTGTCACTTCATTGTATAATACCCGCAAATTGATATTTCGCCTGACATTTTAAAAAATGTAACCTCGTGTCACTATACATAATTGGTAAGAAATACCTAATTGGAAAATAACTACGAATCCTATTCTATTTATGTTAAATGTCCAAAAAAATAACATGGTTCCAGCGCATTAGCGATTTGCGGAGCCTTTATTTACAGGAAATGTCAATGTGTGAATTAATGTCTTTGACTGTACTCCAAACAGAATGGTATCTATTTTCTCTATGGCTGCGTATTCAGTGGGTAGAAGCGTTGGAATGGAACAAGTGGTAATTAAGGAACGATGATAAAGGCTTTAGATATATATTCTGACAAAGAGGAAAAACTAATAATGTTCACATTTAGATTAAGTTGGAAACAATTAAATATTAGTTTTCGTAGAAGGACCTATTAAAATATCCTGCGTCCGGACATCATATCATCAAAATGTTCCCAGTTTATTTAGGGTTTCCTTTTCCATTCATATCACCCATCAAGCCATCAACTTTCTTTTGATTCATATCATCAAAACAAGCAATAAAGATTTAACCGGAGACAGAAAAATCATATCGTGTTTCGGTGGTCATGATAGCCGTGCTGTTTAATTGAAAATCAAACGAACTTACCTGAAGTGAAGTTCGATTACAATTATATGAGCAGCTTCATTGTTTTACAGCTTAAAGTAACGAAAAAATCATTCACTACCTACCTCTATCGCTGTGGTCCATTCCGATTCCATAAAGCACTGTCGACTGAAAACGCAACCTTAGACACATGCAACTAAAAACAGTATTGCGTTGTACAGTACCTGTCTAGTCGTAAGTTTAAAAGATATTGTAGTAGGTACGTTTATTTTAAGTTTTTATTTTTCATTCAGAGCTTGTCACCTTTTTCAATTAGCTTGAGACTCATTCACCTCAACTCGGTAAGGTAACTAGTATTTTTTATTTAAATTGTCTCTAGTTTATAGATGAAATTTGTGTGAGACTAGCAAAGATTTTCATTGAAAACTACAACGTTACCTTTATTTTATATCATGAATCAATAGCTGTATTAAAGTTTTATCCCACCTATCGACTTTAACACTGTTAACATAAATCATAAAATCATGAGTACATAAGCTACGACTATTTATCCCTGAAAGCAGAGGTGAATTAACACCCACATTTCGCTGTTTTATATCTCTGATATATTTAATTTAGTAAACAATGTTGAAATGTCACTTTATTTCATAAATATTAGATATTAAAATAAAGTCAGTATAATAAATAAAAATACTGGGTACAATGTGTGTGTGAAAGAAAAAATTATGGTATCAAACAATTTTAAAAATAAGTTTTAAGAAAACAAATACTAATTGCTATAAACAAATGTTTGGGCTCACTGTTTCAAAAATATATCCTAAAGTTCACAGACGATACTTATCAAAATATTCAATTATCTGTAACGCTGATAATGAGAGTTTATATGTTTAGAAAGAAAGAGAGAAAGAAATAAATGTTTTTTTGGTACCAGACAAAAATTGTCAGTTTTGTTATTATTAAATACAATTGATTTAATATTCAAACATTCTTCCAATGGCTATCCCATGTTGTAACAAAAAGTTATTGAAGTTATTTAACCGGTCCCTGGGACTGTTTTGACATTCCTTCGCATTTAGTATATTCAATTAAGTTAGTTTAATAATAATTAAGTATGGCATTTTATTTTTAAAAGTAAACTTTGTAAATATTCGTTTTAAGTCTAGTGACGCCTGTTGAACGTTAGAATGTGTATGTGTCATAAATAAATGAATTCGATTTTTAAATTGTTTTTTTTTCTTTATTATTTTCCACTAATTGGTATAGTTCAAAATAATATTCGATTTATCAAGAATTAATTTTACAGTTCAATTCATAAATAAGTTAGAATGTTATATTGTTTTAACCAATTCTAATCAACACATTTTTTTGTTTTCGCCTAATCAAAAACAATGTGAAAAGCTAAATTAATCTATTTTTGAATATCGTAGTTGCTTATCTTAATGATTATTTATAATTAATAGAACCTCTATATTAGAATAAATTTATTCAAAAAAATATCCTTTCTGTACATTTCTGTACGTTCAACGGCACTACCCAAAACTGTAAAATTTCTTTTCATCCCACCATCTCGGAAAAAGCGTTTTTGCTCTTCGATATCTGAGTGCAAAAGCCGTTTTTATCCTCTAGAGGTTAAAGTAAATTTGAATTTAGAACATCGTGCGCAATGAGTTTGTGAATTCAAAACATCATTATACATATTTATTTCTACCTCCATGGTGCCGAAATTGTCATGCAACCTATTTTTCACTTCTCATGCTCTGAAAGTGCTTATTTGTGCAGGATATAGGCTGCACAAAATCGAATTTTGTGCTCTAGAGCATTAACGTATCTACTCATAAATGTGTCGATAATAAGGCAAAGAAAATGAGCCATGCAGCCAAACACAATAAGAAATTCAGAGATAGAATTTGTTATTACAAAGATTTTGGTAGAAAAAGAAAAAGAAAAGAAAAGAAAAAGACACACACCAAGTGTTTTGGGTGGCCGAGCGGTCAGGATAGCAGCGGACGCGGGTTCGATTCCCGCCTCAAGATCATAATTTTTCGAAATTCTTTTTCTAACCACCAAAAACTTTGTACTAATTTTTCTAACATTTATATAATGTTAAAATTAAAATCGAATAGAATTTGTTTTTTTTTAATCTTTACTTAAATTTATTTGCCTAATGTGTTTTTTAAGACATAAAAGATATTACAATTTTAATTCAAGCAGGTACGGTAGATTATTAAATTAATTTAAGAAAATTATTATTTCAAAATGAATTTAATACTTGGCTGTATATGTCTGCAGCCCAAGCCTTATATCAATGGGAAAAACAATTTCCGTCAGTATTCAAATCAAAACTGTACTAATTCTAGTTTGAATTTTATGAAATGTTATGAGAAATTCTGATTTATTTCCTCGCAATCGAAGTGAAAAGCAGAGTTTCTACCTCGTCCACAAAACCATTTTTATCCTCGACATTACTATCAGCCCTCGCCTTCGGCTCGGGCTGCTAAAAGTCTCGGACAAAAATGATTCGTTTTGTGCACTTGATGGAAAATCTACTATTAATTTGTTAAAAACTCAGACTCGGAACCTTCTTGGTGTACTTTTTTGTAATTTGCTTTGCGCGCGCCATTTTTTTTATCACGTCACTCAGAGTAACTCCGAGTCACGTCACAAATTTGTTAAAACCTAGGAGTTCCATGACGGTCAATCAGCTTGGCGTCAATCTTGCTTTAAACATTTTGATCGTCTACAACGCTTGCTGGATGCTTGAGTCAAGCATTTAAAAGCTTTTTAGGTCTGTTTGATTTGTTTACGCTAGCAACGGAACAAAAACATACAGAAAATCAACGTGCTTGACTCAAGCTGATTGACCGTCTCGGAACTCCATTAGGGACGGTAATTTTTATTAGGGACTTACAGGTGTGTCTGGATGAATGTTGCGGGTGTGGCTGGGTGGATGGGTGGCTGTTGGAGGTGTGTCTGGGTGAATGGGTGTTTTGAGGGTGTGTCTAGGTGAATGGGTGTTTTGTTGGTGTCTCTGGGTGAATGGGTTTTTGTGGGTGTGTCTGAATGGATGGGTGAGTATTGTGGGTGTTTCTGGGTGATTGGGTTTTTTTTGGGTGTGATTAGGTGTTTTGTGGGTGTTTCTGGGTGATTGAGTGTTTTTTGGGTGTGATTGGGTGTTTTGTAGGTGTTTCTGGGTGAATGGGTGTTTTCTGGGTGTTTCTGGGTTAATCGGTGTTTTGTGGGTATTTCTGGGTGAATGGGTGTTTTGTGGGTGTTTCTGGGTGAATGGGTGTTTTGTGGGTGTTTCTGGGTGATTGGGTTTTTTTTGGGTGTGATTAGGTGTTTTGTGGGTGTTTCTGGGTGAATGGGTGTTTTGTGGGTGTTTCTGGGTGAATGGGTGTTTTGTGGGTGTTTCTGGGTGAATAAGTGTTTTGTGTGTGTTTCTGGGTGAATGGGTGTTTTTTGGGTGTTTCTGGGTAAATGGGTGTTTTGTGGGTGTTTCTGGGTGAATGGGTGTTTTGTGGGTTTTTCTGGGTGAATGGGTGTTTTGTGGGTGTTTCTGGGTGAATGGGTGTTTTTTGGGTGTGTCTGAGTGGATAGGTGTGAATGTTGTGGGTGGGTGTTGAGAGTGTGTTTGGGTTAATGGGAGGGTGTTGTGGAAGTTTCTGGGTGAAAACAGAAACTGTTGTGATTGTATTTTTTTTTTTGTATTTTGCAATTTCCTCGTTGGGGGGGATGAAAAGTTACGTGTTGCACTCGAGTGCAAAGATTTTTCACCTTGTGCTCTTTTGATTCCCTCGCTATCGCTCAGGATTCTAATTTTTGATTTTAGAATCCTTCGCTAGCTCGGTCATCAAAATTGAGCACGCGGTTAAAAAACAACTTTGCACTCACGTACAACAAATAACTATTAATCGATACTCAGCCTTAACTTGTTTGAAGTAAGCACAAAGTCCCATTGAGAAAATCTGACATTTTGTAGCCTGACGTGCTGACTGTACGTGCCATGATAATACATAAATTCTAAACTAAACCAATCCTAAACTATTCTGTTCATTCTTGTTTACAATGAACAACCCGCATTATGTTGATGATGGATTTTTAATAAAACATATTTCAATAAGGCCATTGACCCTCGTTGACCTATACCGTGATTAAAACGGCCATTTAATGCTTATTTAAATATGCAGGCATAGTGCTTTCTTTGAAATTTAAAATATTACAAAAAAAAGACAAAGATTTCTTACACAAGCGATTTGGCTTACATAAGTTAGCCATCAAAATAGGTCAGTTAAATCGTATACTGACACCAAAAATTGTATACCTATTTCTTTTATCTATCATTATCACCAGCCTATTATTCTTCCCCACTGCTTAGGCACAGACCTTCCCCATGGATGGAAGAATATAGGGAGAATGGGCCATAACCAACTATGCTGGCCCAGTGCGGATGAAGGGTATTAACGACTGGGAATGATGCCATGTGGTGACAATTGGCATCACCCCTCATCTCTCCTACGGGTGTGGTTGTGTTACCTATCTACAAGGCGACTAAGGGTAAAAACATACATACATACATAAATCACGCCTATATCCCCGAAGGGGTAGGCAGAGGTGAACTAGCACCCACGTTTCGCCAATTATGTTATGTTACATGGGATGTAATAGGTGGCGAGCCTATTGCATATATTGGGCACAAAAGTCGCAGTACATTGCTTGGTGGTACAAGAGGAACGCTGCTGCCCAATCCTTATAATTGATTTATCCTTAGTCGCCTTGTACGACATCCACGGGAGAGATTTGGGGTGGCGGCAATTGTATTCTACTCTGCCGTCACCACACGGCTAAAAACAGCTATGAATAATTTATAGGCAGCAGCGTTCCTCATATACCATCTAGAAATATACAGAGAGTTACGTGCCCGATAGATGACATATTGGCTCGGCCCCTATTACATGGGACCTAACATACTTGGCTAAAGGTGGGTGATAATAATTCACCTCTGCCTGCACCTTGAGCGATAAATAGGCATCAACATTAATGATTTTTTTTTACCTGATGGTAATTAAGTAACGATAAGGGCCGAAGAGCTCGCTAGCGCAGTGGCATAGCGCGCTTGGCCTGCGATTGCGGAAACTAAGCAATGTTCGCTAAGGCCAGTCATTGGATGGGTGACCAAAAATTTATTATCTCGAGTTCCTCCGTGCTTCGGAAGGCACGTTAAGCCGTTTGTCCCGGCTGCATTTGTAGTCGTTAATACCCACCAACCCGCACTGGGCCAGCGTGGTGGGTTAATGGCCCAATCTCCCTATATTCTTCCATCCATAGGGAAGGCCCGTGCCCCAGCAGTGGTGACATTACAGGGCTGGTGATGATGATGAAGGGCCGAAGATGGAATCGAGCTTTACCTGGAAGTCCTGGAACCCTCAACCACAGAGGGGCTGGCCTATCTTATCACAATTGTCGGAACACAAAATACTATTAACATTATTATGGCTACAGATTTCGATAAGATGGTTGGCCAGCCACCACCAGGTGGACTTGAAAGAAGTCATAATTTCGTACCCCCCTGGGGATCAAACCCGGGACCTCTGGCTCGTGGGCGAATCACTAGACCACGGAGGCGATTAGAAGGTGTTTATTATATGTATGTATTGTATGTATGTATAGATATGTATGTATATTGGTGATACCAAAGCAGCTATATTGCAGAATAGTAATATTGCATTTATTATTGCAACACAGTTATTACTTTAGCACGGTAATAAGTTAAATAATTTGCCATGCAGTTCAGTCTAAGCGAGGGTTATTCAGTTACGATATTTTACTACAAGCTTAAAGAGAATATGGAGTCACGACCGACTTGTGAACGTGACTGACGACGCCCACTGCTGGCGGTAATGGTCTCTATTTCTTGGACTAAGTATGTAGGAGGTTTTTCGGCATTAGATTTAAAGTTAGTCTAGTTCAGTTATTGCATTTTTAGGGTTCCGTCCGTACCCATAGGGTAAAACGGGCCCCTTTTACTTAACACTACGAGCCGGGTTTTTGATGCATAGTTAACTCAACCAATTGTTAAAAATTGTTGCTAATATTTGAATATCAGAGTGATATTTAACAATTAGTAGCAATATCAGACTGAAATTTAATCATTAGTAACATTAGTAACTATAATTGTTACTATGGTTAAATATCACATTGATATTCAATCATTAGTAACCATTTTTAACAATAATAATTGGTTAAGTTTGCTTGAATGATGCTTAACAATGAACTTCAAATGACTTTAACCATTGGCCATCTTGCTAAACCCTAGAGGAAGCGGTAGTTAATTTATTTGACCAATGGTCAAGAATTTGACAATTGGTTACGTTAACCATCGGTGAAAAAACACGTTTTAGGTACTGATATTTAACCATTTGTTACCATTTGTTACAATTTTTAACAATTGGTTAAGTTAACTATGCATCAAAAAACCTGCCCTAAGACACCGCTGTCTGTCCGCCCGTGCGTCTGACACCGGGCTGTATCTCAGGACTATACGACAGTTTAAAATGTAAAAGATGATGCATAATTCTAACAAATACAAATAAACAGAATAAATAAATATTTAAGGGGGCTCCCATAGCCAAACGTGATTTGAACCTGTAGTTTCTGAGATTAGCGCGTCTAACCAACCAAACAAACAAACTTACTCTTCAGCTTTATAACATTAGTATTTTACAAAAAAAAATTAAAATATCCCCGATAAATTTTTAACTTTAAATTACTAATTGCTAGATCATTGCAAAAAAAAACGGAATATGTTCGGAATTGTGACTGTACTGCACTGATCCATTTCTAGATGGGCGACAAAGAAATGAGTCACTTTTCTTAATTTACGACATACGCCAATGAGAATGTGAGTCGTATTTCTCACGACGCGCTGCTCAATATGCATTTTTTTTAAGATTTATGTATGAATGTTAAATTTCTCTCTCATCACCGTAAAACCGAGATATAAACCTCCGGCATGGATTACTCATTACTTTTGGTCATCACAATTGTAATAACTGTGTAATTAGGTATACATCGCACCTTTTAAAAAAAGTGACCAATAATTCATCTCACAAAAGATATATCCTATAAAAATTTTAATTAAATTGTAACCTAAATTATAATTGTAAATCTCCATGCTATTATTAAAGATGGCTAAATAGTAAGTAAAAACGCATTCACCTCTGCCTCCCTTCGGGGATATAGGCGTGATTTATGTGTGTAAGTATACTACATGTGAAAAAATTACAATTCAAAACTAGTCGCTATTCTTGCCGGGTCTCAGATCTAGATTTAAAGTAGTAAGAGCTTATATTTCATCAATCAGCTAAATCGGCCCAGCCGTGCTCGAGTTTTAGCGAGACAAACGCACAGCAATTTATTTTTATTTATATAGATTATATGTATTTTTTGCACAGTATCTCCCCCATTGAAACCATTTCCAGTGTATGCTTCTTTTATCAAACATTTCTGACTGACCACTCTGCAAGTTTCCGATGCACACAGATAAAACAGTTAAAATGTCAACACCCTTAAAAACCAGAACGAGAACAGCAACAGCACGTCAGACTGCCACAATATGGCAAAACTCAATCGATTCTGTGCTCTATTATTACCAAGTTACGGTTGACAATCGATTGAAGAAATTTGACAGTTTTGGGTAGTGGCTTTGGAAACAATAGAAAGGAATATTAATAATATATAATGGTAGTGCAATAAAATGTAAGGGTTGCAACTGCGTTTAGCGGTTTCATACTAAAATGCTGTCGATAAACATACATAAATCACGTCTAGGTATTTATCTTCGAAGAGGTAGGCAGAGGTGTATTAGCACTCAAATTTCGCCAATTATGTTAGCCCCATGAACTTTAATCGCAGTAATTTGTGTTAAATGTAAGAGTCATCTTCATCATCATCACCAGCTCTTTTAATGTCCCCACTGCTGGGACACGGGCCTTCCCTATGGATGGAAGAATATTGGGAAATTGAGCGCGAAATACCCACCAACCGCGCTGGCCCAGTGCGGGTTGGTGGGTATTACGACTGCAGATGCATCCGGGACCAACAGCTTAACGTGCCTTCCAAGAAGCACGAAGGAACTCGAGTTAATAAATTTGTGGTCACCCAAGGTTGTTATTCTCTATTTTTGATTTTACTTTCAACATTATATAAATGTTAGAAAAATTAGTACAAAGAATATGGTGGTTAGCAAAGGTTCAAAAAATTATGGTTATTATTTTGTCTGTGGTGTCAACGGTCGTAGTACGTACCTTTGCGGGCAACCGCTCAACGCGCGTCAAGCATAAAGCTGTCGTGTAAGGCAAGCATTACGACGACAAACGGACAAACTAGCGTGCGCGGGAGCAATAGCAATCATTTAGCGATATCTGATAGGGGCACCGCTTCATGGGTTGACTGAGTAGCGGCAGTGACATCTGAGTACAGTACACTTGATGGCTTTGCATGTAATGAGAAGATATGAAATCTATGTTAGCAAAAGAATGTTAGATATTAACGTTGAAGGACGTAAAATGAGAGGAAGATTTAATCTTGAACAGATAGAAGAGATGAATGAATTATGTAAAGGAGGATATGATAGGGAGAGATGTGAATGAGGAATTAGTGAAGGATAGAGAGGAGTGGATGAGAAAGGTTGGTGTAGGAAAGTGAGGTGTGGAAGAAGAACCCGCCTAAATTCAACGTCTCGGGAATTCTTGTGCAAGATGAACGCTATAGAATGCCCCTTCGATTGCGTTTCTGGTGTAAAAAGCTTCTTAATCACTTTGTAATCGCCCCGAGTTCTTAGAAAACGGATTTATTGTATAACGAGTACCGCGGATGTCGCGAGATAGGGTGGATTATGTTTGCTTTTCTTATAGTACAACGAGATAATGAACTTTTTTGCTTCACAAGTCTTTATTTTTAACCTCCATTGGTATGACAGCGATGATGCCGAGGCATGGACTTCTGTAGCTTAATACCTTATATCCTAGGAGGTTTTGTGACGCATTTTTGACATTTTTTATGTTAAATAAATGGGCGTGTGGTGACGGCAGAGTAGAATACAATTGTCACCACCCCAAATCTCTCCCGTGGGTGTCGTACAAGGCGACTAAGGATAAATCAGTGATGAGGAATGGGCAGCAGCGTTCCTCTTATACGTACCACCTAGCAAAGTACTGCGACTTTTGTGCCCGATAAATGGCAATAGGCTCGCCATCTATTACATGGGACCTGACATAATTGGCGAAACGCGGGTGCTTGTTCACCTCTGCCTACCCCTTCGGGGATATAGGCGTGATTTATGTATGTATGTATGTAGATAGATGGGCAGGGAAGTTCATGCCCTTCATCACAACTGTTGGTAAGTGACGATAAGGGCCGAAGATGAAATCGAGCTTCCCCTGGAAGCCTCAACCACAGAGGGACTGGCTATCTTATCACGAATTTTCAGAACACAATAATGCTGGTCACATTATTATTATTTGAGGACAGACTTTCATAGGATGGTGGTAGCTAGCCAGGCGGGCTTGAAAAAAGTCCTACAACCATCCAAACCGTTGACAAATTTGGACCATACCCGGGACATCGAGATCTAATTCCGGTGTACGAACCGCTAGTCCACGGTGGCGGTTAAATTATATGGTGGAATAGAGGAATTTTTGTGTTTCTGTTGGAGTGGTGCTACATAAGTACACAAATCACTTTGATATCTTAGTAATATACTCACAGACAAAATCACACCTATTTATCCCCGAAGGGGTAGGCAGAGGTAAATTAACGCCCACATTTTCCCAACCATGTCGGCTCCCATGTAATAGGCGGCAAGTCTATCTAGGGTACGTAAATCGCAGCGTAGGTATTGCTAGGTGGTATAAGAAGATCGCTGCCTAACCCTTAGCACTTATCTCTCTCTTTATCTTATAACCCATAGGCAGAAGTTCACCAACACTTAAACAGGCGATCATTATTTGAACGTCTCTTTTTTGACATTTTACCGTATGGAAGAACTGTCAAAGACTGACGGTTATCTTTTATTCGCTTGTTTTACGTGTTGGAGAACTCGGGCCTTAGTCGCCGTGTACTACACTACACCCGGGGGTGAGATTAGGGGTGGTCCAACTGTATTCTGCTCAGCCGCCACCACACGGCATTGCCAAATACGACATCGTAAAATTAACATATTTCAAATTTCATTAAATAAGATTACTTAACGTAAACGCTCTTCGCTTATCTAAATTAAGATTACCAATTAGTCTTGCCCATTATATATTCTATTTTCACTTACGCCCACGACAAAATTCAATCGGAACTGAGTGATAAAACTTATTGCTCAATATACTAAAACATTAGTCAGATTATTTAGATTAGCTATGCATCAGAAGCGCACCTGCAAAGCTCTCTTGGTACCATCCGGCTTTTATCGGGTCCGATGCCTTATAAACCGATTTGAAATACATATAACATGTAGACAAGCCAAAGTGTACTACGTACCCAAAGAGGGTTTGTGTCAGGCAAGCGGCCGGCTGCAAAACCTAGGTCAAAACCTTGAGCGGTATGGATGCTGGAATGCAGGAATCTTGTCATTCCAGCTCTCTCCGTTCATCGGTCTCTCGACATGGTCCTTTCCATCTCTTTTCTATACATAATGTGAATATGTGATATGAATGGAAGAGGAAACATACTGCGCCGACCCCAGATAGACTAGGAACAGGGCAGGGAGAAGAAGAAGTAGACTAGGTGAATCGACAAACGGGGCTGACCTATTTTTAATTTAGCTTACCTATAAATTTTTTATTCAAAATTTAAACATTTTGTATATTTATGCATAAAGAGCATATCAATACACTAAAAACAAACGCTGAAAAATACGTTTATAACGACCGAAATCGGAGGGTCTGCGTCTAATTATATCGTGCCAGGAACTATAGCCGGTAGCCGGGAATACCGCAGCTAAACAAACATACATGCTAATTTAGCGATTTAAAGCAGCAGGCATTGGTCTTGCCGTAATGTGACATCGTTAAAAATGATAAGAATTTATGGAAATGTTATGTTAAAGTACTACATGCGATGTCACGTACTAATAAAGCTGTATGGGTGGATTTCGTTGGCATTCTGGATTCTGGAGCGGTCTCTGATTCCAATCTCAACGGGAAGTGGACCAAATCTCTCTCCACCACTTGACAGTGTTTCGTCTCGAGATTTATTTGGATTTAGAGCGAGAGGAAAATATTTTCTTTTCCCAGTGAAGATTTTACATATAAGCATAGCAGGTAAGTGGCATAATTGACAAAATTTCAAAAAATATAACCCCCCAAAATAGATTTACCTTTTCTTTATGTTCCAATCCTGACTTCTTTCGAAGTTTTTGTTTAGATATTTTTATTAATTACAGAGAAAAAAAATGAAATGTTGTCAATTATCTGCTGTGATTGGACAAATACGTACGTAGGCAATAGAGTAGTGGTTTGGCGCGCTCGGCCTACGATTGCGTAAACTAAGCAATGTTCGCTACGGCCGGTCATTGGATGGGTGACCAAAAATGTATTATCTCGAATTCCTCCGTGCTTCGGTAGGCACGTTAAGCCGTTGGTCCCTGCTACATTTGCAACCTTTCCGCAATACCAATCCGCACTGGGCCAGCGTGGTGGGTTATAGCTCAACCTTCCTATGGTCTTCCATCCATAGGGAAGGCCCGTGACCCAGAGTGTGAACGTTAAAGGGCTAGTGATGATGATGATGATGATGATGATGAGATGATGTAGGTGGGTAAGTGTGGCAAAAAATTAACAAGAATACATACATAAATCGAGCCTTTTCCCCTAAGGGGTAAGGCAGAGGTAGTTTATTTAAGAAGTAAGTTAAGTAATTAAGGCTTAGTTGTGCAGCCGGTCGCCTGTTGTTGGTGGTTAGCCCTCAATCTTTCGTGTGCCTCAAGATGATTATATTACCCTTAGTTGACTCTTACGAGTACCGTTTGTGATGGGGCCTAAGAATGGCTCATTCTATGTTATTTTTTTGTTGTTAGGCCAGCTTGTAAGACCAAGAAAGATACTGCACAACCCAAAAAAACTTCGAAGCGGGTAGCAACAAGAAGCATGAAAGATGAAAGCATTCTCCTCATTCAATTAGAAGACAATAAAAAGTCACATATTAGACTGCGCTTTCCAGAATTGACGTTGTAAATGCATCGCCTAAACAAATAGACTAAGTACGGTCAACCCAAAACTGTCAAATCTCTTCAATCCATTGTCAACTTTAAGTTATTTTTAGTAAAGCTTAAAGTCGATTGAGAAAATTTGACATTTGGTGGGAACCTGACTTGCTGTTGATTGTACCTACCTGCTCCATTGGACCTTGCATGGTTGCTGTATCCGGTTTAAGACAGGACTGTATTGCAGAGAAACCCGTCGAATGAGGTGAAAATAAGCTTCGACAATAAACAAAGCTAGATAGAGCTTCGACCCTTATGTATTTATTTACAAATTCCTCTGGACCTCCACGGAGGTTTTGAACGAAAAATCTCTAGTGAAAAAACAATGTTTTTTAACTTTCGTCAGTAATTAACCAACGAATTTTTTATCTTATATGTTGCAAAATAAAGAATGAGCATTAATTAATGTATTACTTTTGTTTTCTATGCGTTCGAATAGATAACACACTTGCTATCTTAGATGGAATATTGAAATTGACCGTTATTAGTCATCATTTCCAAAATGTGTTAAAACGGTGATCTCAATTAGTTAGACCAATAGTTTTATTATTCCGTTGAAAACTGTCAAATAAACTTATCTGGCTACAAACGGCTTTTTGGATGGCAACAGGATTTAAAGTAACATAACACGTCTTGTTACATGTAAAACGATATCTGTGTCCGCCCTAATACTGACTATTGGGTGTCCTAATGAGTTCCCCTCAATCACATAAACAAGATACGATCTTCTAAAGGACCCCTCGTACCAATTTTTTCATTAGATAATGATTGTCTAATGTCTAAAGATGGGTTTCATTATTCTGTATTCCTGATATAGTTTTGTTGGATCTCTTTTTTTCTCAGATTAATTATGTACAGTCAACACGTCAGGCTACTACATTTCACATCGCTCATTTCATAAAGCAACGGCGGCACAACTCAAAGAATACTTCGAAATATTTTTTTTCAAAATTATATTACATAGACTTATTTTTGAAAAACAAGCTTTTTTGACTAGTCATCATCATCATTACCCACCAGCCTTTTAATGTCCCTACTGCTGGGGCACGGGCCTTCCCTATGGATGGCAGAATATAGGGAGATTGGGCCATACAAAAACCTCCACGCTGGCCCAGTGCGGGTTGGTGGGTATTAACGACTGCAGATGCAGCCGGAACAACGGCTGAACGTGCCTTACGAAGCAAGGAGGAACTGGAGATAATAAATGTTTGGTCACCCATCTAATGACCTGTTTTAATGAACACTGCTTAGTTTACGCAATCGCAGGCGACATAGCGCGCTTTGCCTGCGATTCTGCTATGTGGCGTTTCCGTAGTATTATTGTCCTCTATGGCTAGCGTGCTCCTCCTCCTCTTTTTGAGTTATATTAAGTCTGTTTTTTAATCAAGCAGCGATATTTCTTTTTAGAGTTTCAAAATTGGAACTAAAATTTCGTGTCCTATTTTATTTGTCTAGGGGTGTCAATGTTAGCGAGCAGCGCCACCCCTCGCGCGCGGACATATCTGGCCCGCACTATACAAACAAGTAAAGGTTGACAATCCATTGAAGAAATTTGACAGGATTAGGTAGTCTGAAGTGCTGCTGACCGTATTAAAAGTAACAGAGTTATTCGGTAACTAAAATATCTTCTTCTTCCTTCTCTCTTCCCAGTTCATCTGGGCTCGGTGCAGTATAATTCCTAATCCATTTATTCCACTACCTACCTTTTGATTCATATCATCCACCACACCGGAAATGTGTTAGTGTTAAAAAAACTGAAGGGGTCGGGAGATCGTTATAGAGAGATAGTGACTGGGCTGGATTGGATTGCTGTCATCCTACGCTCAAAGTTTTGGCTTAGTTTTTACAGCGCTGGCCGCATGCCTGACACCAACCCTCTTGGGTATGCTGTTGTTGGTGGTTTGCCCTCCACCATTGGGATGCCCCAGGGTGTTTATTTGGTTACACCGGGCAATCTACCTTTTGACATTTACGACTTCCCTAGAATGAGTCGAGACTTACAATTAGAGATTAGAGACCAAAAAGTAGATGTCTTAAAATCAACTATATCTGAATTAAAGGAAAAAAATTGCATTTCAGAGAGCCAAAATAATAATAAAGATCGAGATAATAAAAAATTATCTTACACGGAGGTAGTTGGAAAAAATAATACAAACAACACAAGCAGCGTAATTAAATGTGGGGCCACGAAAACTGCGACCGCAATGCTTACAAACAGTCCTAGTATAATAGATACGTCCGTAAGAACTGAATCCACTATACTTACTAAAGAACCGAAGGCTGACTTTTCAAATGAAGAAAAGTGGACAGTGGTGAACAATAAGAAAAGGAGATATCCTTCAAGTGAAGTAAAGAAAGGAGGAAATAGGAGATCAGTGGAAATCATTGGAACCGAGAAGAAAAAATATTTACACGTTTGGCGGTTACACAAGGAAACTACGATAGAAAATTTAGAAAAATATGTAAAAAATATATGTGGCGAGGAAATTTCAATTAAAATAGAAAAAATAAAGCACAAAACGGAAAGAGATTACTCCTCATTCATCATAGGCGTACCGGAAAGCATATACGATAGATTATCCCAGCCGGAAAACTGGGCAGTAAATATAGAATTCTGTGAGTGGGTGTGGTTTCGCCGACCAACTAAAAAACCACAGAAACTCGAGTAAATCTATAGAAATTTACTACCAGAATGTAAGAGGGCTACGCACTAAATTAGATAAATTTTATCAGGGTATTTTAGCATCAAATTCGGATCTATTTGCTATTACAGAAACAGGTTGTAATTCATCTATAAAGGACGCAGAATTAATACCTCAAGGATACCACATTTTACGATGTGACAGAACTGATGGACGAAAACAAGGTGGCGCGTTTCTCGTGGCCACACACGGATACGAGCTACGACGAGTATCCCCGTCACAAGATGTAAACATTGATAACTGTATATTCGAGCTAGTCAGTGCTAAAGTTTATTTCCATAATAGATATTTGTTTTTGTTTTGTGTAGTATATATCCCTCCAAATAGTAGTGAAAACGAATATATGTTACTATTTAGAATGGTTGAACAACTCTGTATAAAAAATAATAATGTATTAGTGGTCGGTGATTTTAATTTGTTTTCGTGTTCTGTCAGTGTTTGTAATTACTATGAATATTTATTAAGTTTTTGTGAATTCACTCAGAGTAATAAGGTTCCAAACTGTCATAATCGTCAGTTAGATTTAGTGTTGAGCAAATTAAGGGACCGAGATAGTGTATGTGTGCGTCCGGCTGACGGATTGGTGCTGGTCGATGAGTTGCACCCGCCGCTTGAAGTGACCGTGCGGCTGAGGTCAGCTGCCCTCGACCTTTGCCCGCACTCGAGCCCTAAACAATTGCGCCGCGTTACGTTGGAAGATGGTGCTGATGCCGACGACGTACAAAATAAACAGAGTGAGTCAAAGCCAATTCAGTCTCGATGGAACTTTTACAGGGCGGATTTTCCTTTGCTATATTATAATTTATCGACTATCAGCTGGTCCCAACTATATGATATTGATGATTTGCAAGGTGCTTTAAATTTTTTTTATAATACTATAAATAACATATTTGATCAGTGTGTACCAAAGAAACGACAAAATAATAACATCTCTCAAAATAGATATATCTATCCAAATTGGTACACAAAAGATATTATTCTAGAATTAGGCAAAAAAGGCAGGTTACACAAACGGTACAAATTAACAAAATGTAAAAGAGATTATGAATTATTTTCTTGTAGTCGGGCAAAAGTAAAAAAGATGATTAACTTAGCTTATCATCTACCGTATTCAGAGCAACTGTGTAGAAGATCCTAAATCTTTTTGGCATTATATTAAACAAAAAAATGGACAAAGAAATATACAATCGATTATTAAGGATGGAAAGATATTGACAGCGGAAGAAAGCAGTAAAGAATTTGCTCATTATTTTCATTCTGTTTACGGTACGAAACAACCTGAATTAAACATAGACGCAGCAGTTTCTGCATCAGGAAACGCGACCGATGCTGCACGGATCCATTTATCGAGCTTTCGGATTACTGACGTTGAAGAGGCTTTGAGGAGAATTAAACCGAAAATGTCGGCTGGACCAGATGGCATTCCGGCTTTTATCTTTAAGGACTGTCGTATGATATTCTCTTCACCTCTTCTTCATATATACAATATATGTTTAAGATCGGCAACATTTCCAGATTGTTGGAAAATTACCCGAGTCACTCCAGTCCCCAAGGGAAGAGCAAGCACAGATGTAAAAGGATATAGGCCAGTTGCGGTACTTTCAACTCCGGCGAAAATATTCGAATCGGCATTACAAAAATCTATCTTAGCACAGCTGAGTCCTCAGATGTCTGGTGCACAGCATGGTTTCGTTCCAAAACATAGTACAACTAGTAACCTACTCACTTATATGTCTCAAATTACGCCAATGGTAGATCAAGGGTTACAGGTAGACGCCGCGTACTTCGATTTCCAGAAGGCGTTCGATCTGGTGGATAACGACATCTTGCTGGGGAAGTTAGCAGCTGTTAGATTCACACCTCAATTGCTTAGATTTTTTGCCAGTTATATGAGGGATAGGTATCAGTATGTAGATTTTGCTGGTCATTTGTCTCACTTATATGTAACCTTGACTGGGGTAAGTCAGGGTAGCAATTTGGGGCCGATGGAGTTCATCATAATGATAAATGATCTGTCACGTGTTATAAAAACCGCTAAACATCTGCTGTTTGCAGATGATTTAAAGCTCTTCCTACCAATAAAAAGCATTCTTGACGCAGAAATACTGCAGGCGGATATTGATAGGGTGGTAGCTTGGAGCAAAATAAATAACTTGCATTTCAATAAATCGAAATGCTTGACGATTTCGTTTACAAGGTCAAAATCTCCTATTTGCTACAATTACACTGTGGATGAAGTACCTATGAAGCGGGTGACGGAAGTTAAAGATCTGGGAGTGAGACTAACGTCGAAGCTTACTTTTCGGGAACACATCATGGATATTTGTAAAAAAGCATTCCGTAGGCTTGGGTTCATATTGCGTACAGCTAGTGGGTTTAGTAACGCTAAAGCTATTACCATTTTGTACAATGCTCTAATTAGGAGCCAATTAGAGACAAACTCCGTAATATGGGCGCCCCACGAGGTTAAATATACGATCATGCTAGAGCGTATACAAAGAAAATTTTTAAGATTCCTATATTTCAAACAATATAGAGTGTACCCGTATTACCCATTAATGTATCCCTCACTCTTTATCTTGGGCATGGTGGGATACAACGAAGAAAAGAGTAAGAAGAGAATTAATGTTAGCACGGTATATGTTTTCTCTATTGATTGGAAAAATATACAACGCAGAGGTGTTGGCCAGCATACACCTAAACGTACCCGATAATTACATGGGTCGACGGCGGAGGCCTCGGCTGCTGGCAGTGCCGCTCGGCCGGACCAATCTCTTGAAGGAAGCGCCATTGACGCGGTCTCTACATACACTCAACTTGGTCACAGAAATGTTAGACATATTTTCATGTTCTATGAGCGAATTCAAAACAATTACATTATACGTTATATGTTATAAAATGTAGATCTTTTTATTCTTATTTTATGTGTATGCTGCTTTATCGAATTAGGTATTGATACCTGTAATGATAAATGTATTGAGAAGTAAATAAATAAATAAATAAATTAAAAATAATTTCTACGTTATTTTTTTGGTCCTAGGCCTTGAAAGTCGACCATTGACCACGAAATAATCAAATACTGAAGACATGGCTGTATGAGTTTGATTTCATTATGTAAGAAATTTTAAAAATATACCTCAAAATGTCAATGTCTTTGTCAATGTCAATCGCATTGTCAACTGTCAGGAGTGTTTGGCGCGTTTCGTGGTGTCAGTCAGATTTATTTTCGCTTATTTAAAAATTGTTAGAGAGTGGATTTTGTGCAGTGAAAGTAGTGTTATTTTGATGCACAAGCATCCGTGTTAATGTACAATTATGCAGAATCATTGAAAATAAGTGTTGTGATGGGTTTGATGTTGTGGTGAAGACCACTTTAAAAAGTGGTTTTGTCCACCTCATCAGGCACCATCATGAACTCTGTTACCATTAAATTCGCTCCAAGCACTCCCTAGATGCGTTAAAATGTGTGACACCCATATTTTAACGTAAAATTCGTTTCATTCATACATTTCACCCACTCATTATTTCATATGACTACAGATAAAATATACACTAAAGACATAGCTGTACGGGCTAGACCCTTTGCCTTCCCTAAAATATAGGGGAGAAGTTAAAAAAAAACTGTCAAGGGAGTGTTTGGCGCGTTTCGTGGTGTCAGTCAGATTTATTTTCACTAATTAAAAAATTGTTACAGAGTGGATTTTGTGCAGTGAAAGTGGTGTTATTTTGATGCACAAGCATCCGTGTTGATGTGCAATTATGCAGAATCATTGAAAGTGAGTCTTGTGATGGTGTTTGATGTTGTGGTGAAATCCACGTAAAAAGTGGTTTTGCTCACTTCATCAGTCACCATCATGAACTCTGATACCATTCAATTCGCGCCAAGCACTCCCTAGATGCGTTAAAATGTGTGACACCCATATTATAACGTAATATTCATTTCATTCATAATTTCATCCACTCATTATTTCATAAAACTACAGATAAAATATACACTAAAGACATGGCTGTATGGGCTAGACCCTTTGCCTTCGCTAAAAAATAGGGAGAATTTAAAAAAAAACTGTCAACTGTCATGTCATGTCAACATTTGTTAAATGTAAATTCTAGCCACTTGTCTGTGTTTAGTTAAATTTAATTTAATTTTTGCTCTAATTTCCAACAAGTTATAATATTGGTTGAAATTTCAAATAAAACTAATCATAATAACCTGAAATAAGGAACTTCTATTTAAGTAAGTAATAAAATACTTACACATAAAAGGTACTTTAAACCAGTTTCAATTCTTGCATCACTAATATTTAAGTTAGAATTATCCTTTCAAATAATAACTA